>CP139507.1:78090671-78400948 GCA_021014915.2 Artemisia tridentata subsp. tridentata
GATGGATTGGAATAAGATATGTTTGTGAATTTTGGGAAGTGTAGGATGAAATGGGCTAAAAAGCAGAAAAGTTTCTGTAAACCCCGACCATCAGATGGCCGGTCCCCTTAAATATTAAGGGGGCCGCCCATCATGAGGTATCCAGGTTACTGGAAATGGGTTTTTGCAGAAAATTGTAGAAAGGGTTGTGTTTTTGGGTTTAGTTTCAAGCAAGTCCAACTCTTTGAGGCAATTAAGCATGTAATAGATATTTATGAAAAACATGTTAATTAAAGAGATTAAGCAAACAAGTAATTTCATCTAGCATGTAAAAATACTCATCAAGCAAGTAATATATATGGACTAGGAAACAATAAACTACACCAAGTATTTTCTTAATTATATGTAAGTGGGAAGATTAATGAACTATTTGATGGATCCTAATGTGTGCCTATGTGCAATAAATGGGAACTTAAGATAGCATGGACTTCTAGACTTGTTACAAACAAAATCTTAATAGACAAACCATGGTCCGCTTGATTTGACTTAGTTCACTTATAAATGTCATGTACATAAATATAGATGACAAATATGAGATCACCATGCATGATTTAAAGAAATGTTTTTAGCATTATTCAACAATGTTTGAAAGTGGGTTTTTATGTAGATGTGAAAGTTATTTGAATAAAATAGATTGGGTTTTATTTCAAAATGTGTTTATGAAGAATGGGTAAGAAAAAAAATTCCCAATCTTTGACTTTGATCGAAACAGAATTATGGACATAGATTAAGAAGAAAAATGAGATAGTAAAACATGTTAATAGAAAAGTGAAATAGCCATCTAAAAAATCATTTTTCCAAAATGTGAAGTTTCTGTATATTTTTAAAGATACTAGATTTTTGACAACAAATACCATTAATCCTAGATTTTAAAAAATGGTTGTTAAAGATCTCATGCTCAAGGGAATTGGTTAAGGCTATTGTCACATGCTACCCTTTTCTACATATCCTATGGTCATAAGGAAGCGATGGCGAAATTCTATATGTTTGATGCGAGAGTGTTGAATGAGGTATAACCTAACATCTATAGCTCCTTTGTTGTCGCACACTTATCTAACTTGATGCCATAGTCTACGAGAGCTTGTTTCATCCATAGTTTTCTAACGCGAGAAATCTAATCTTACTTCTATGTTAATGATTAATCCACTTAACTCATTTCACTTTATCACCATGAGTTTTCTAATAGTGGACATAGAAGATTTCCATTTTAAACGTTATAGCTTAAGAGGGCCAAAGGGAAAAGAACAAGTGATTCTAGGTTATAAGTAAATTCATATAAGCTATTATGTGTATATATATAACTAGGCATTATGAGCTAAATAGGTATGAAATAACTAGTCATTAATCTAAGCATATATTATAACAATGAGCTTAAAAAAAAGCGTACCTTTTAGTCTTCAGTAGATTTTCTTCAAATACTTCAAGGTGTTATATTGACTTATAAAAGCCAATCATAGATGAGTTTCCGAATTATTCAATGAGTGACGATTTAGCCACTTGGTCCCCATTGTCTCATTTATCCAAAATTGTTTGAACCAAACATGGTTTGCATTTGCATGTATGGTGGAAGTATTACCCAAGGATTAAAACTTGGTTGATGTGAATAATTCCACATTGGGTGACTATTATTAGGAAAGTTTTGTCTACCTTGATTTCTTCTAGGTTGAGGGGTTTTAGGCCGAGGATGAGGATTATTTGGTCTATTTGGAGGTGGAGTTTTGGATCTTAATTTTGGTTTAGAAAATCCGGTTTTGGTTTTTAACGATGGTTTATAAAAGCTTTTTACTTCCTCATCACTAGCAATGGGTATTTTTCTATCTTTTATAAGTATATACTTAGGTTTTGACTCTAACAGTTTTTGTTTACTAGACTCACATTCAAACTTTACATTTTTATTTTCACTATTTGAAATATCGATTGAATTGATTCCTAGACCGGTTTTATCTTTGGATGATCTTTGAACACTTATTATTTTCTTAAGTGAGTTACTACTATTTTTAAACTTGTCAAGTTTGAAAATTTCATCTTTAAGTTTTTCATTTTCATTTTTGACTTCTAAGCATGTTTTGCATTCTATAAAAACTTCTTTTCCTTTTTCCAAATGTTTTAGTTTAATTTTTAATTCGAGTACTTCATTTTTTAATCGATTATTAATATGTTTTAGTGACTTATTTTTAGCTATAACCTTTTGACCTAATTTGCATAACCTATTATATTCATTATCTAGGTCTTTTTCATCTAATGATTGATTTTCATCACTAAAGTATTCGGTTTCGGAAAGTACCTCATTGGATGCCTTTGCTATAAGACATTTTTCGTCCTTTGTTATTTCTTTCTCATCTTTATAGCTATCACTCCATGATCCTCCAACGAACGCCTTTTGATTTTGATCCCTTGACATCATTGGACATTTTCCGATGAGGTGATTTGGGTCGCCACATTTATAACACTTCCTTTCGCTTTTGTCCTCTTTGTATCTTTGGAATGCCTTTCTTTCATCATGTGGTTGTCTAACGAATCTTCCTCGTCTTTTAAAGAATTTCTTGAAGTCTCTTACGGCCATAGCATATTCTTCGTCATTGCTTTCGGAGGTTGAGCTATCCTCGTCACTATATTCCTTCCTAGCTTTCAATGCAATTGACTTGCTTTGCTCTCTTTTACCTTTGACCATCTCGGAGTCTTTCTTTATTATTGCTTCGTAGACCTTCAAGTTGCCGATCAATTCGTCAAGTTGTAGAGTTGACAAATTCTTTGATTCTTCAATCGCCGTAACTTTAGCTCGCCATTTTGGATGAAGAGCCCTAAGAAATTTCCTAACAAAATTCTTACTAGAAAAATTCTCATCAAGTGCTTTTAAACTTGTGATGATAATGTTAAACCTAGCAAAAGCATTATCTATTGATACCTCTTCCGGAATCGTAAATTGTTCATATTGTTGAACAAGAAGATCTATTTTATTATCTTTGACTTGACTATTACCTTGGTGAGTGATTAGCAAAGAGTTCCAAATTTCTTTTGCAGTTTTACACATAAAGATTCTTTCATATTCTTTGCGTGGTAATGCATTATAAATTACCATTTTAGTCTCATTATTTTTGCTAGTTTCTTTTTCAAATTATCATTTTGTTTTTCAAAAGGTACAATTTCATCTATTTTAGTTAAAGAATTATTTTGAATAGGGGGAAAATCACCATAGGTAATAACATGCCAAAGATCAAGATCTTTTGATTTCACATAAGTTTCGAATCTATTTTTCCAATAAAGAAAACCATCACTTTCAAATAGTGGTGGTCTTTGCATAGATTGCCCTTCTAAATATTTTTCGGATTCCATAGATCGTTTCAAGTTTTAAAATACAATTTATTTTAAAAATCTTGTTTGACGTGGCTCTTGATACCAATTGTGGAAAACTAGAAGGGGGGGTTGAATTGTTTTACCCTTTTTTTGTTAGTTATAAAAGTTTACTTATGAAAAACTGTGGAAAACTAGAAGGGGGGGGGGATTGAATAGTTTTACGTCTTCTTAATTTATTATAAAAACTTTGTTTACTTTTAAAAACTTAGATTCGAATTTATGTGAACTCAACTCTTGAACAATATGAACAAATATAAGTAAATCTAAATTAACAATGCAAGTAAAGTAATGAAATGAAATGAAAGAAAGAGATGGAAAGATCAAACCGCGAGACAAAGGATTTATAGTGGTTCGGCTACAAGGACACCTTCCTTGCCCTACTCCACTCCTTGAGCACCTAACTTGAGAGTTTTCTTCACTATGTCAACAAGCTCCCTTATGGCGGAGAAAACCTTGCACAACTTTCGCTTACACCAATTTTACGACACAAAGCTAAATGTCGAGTTCTAATCCTAGCTAGAACCAATCTCACAACTTCAATCACAACTTCTTCACGACTTCTTCACGACTTCTTCACAACTTCTTCACTACGGCTTCACAACTTTTTCACAACGGCTTCACAACTACTTCACAACGGCTTCACAACTACTTCACGACCTAGCACTACTTATATACTCTTCTACTTCTTCACACCTTCACTACTTACACACCTTAACTTCTTCACAACTTCACTACTTACACACTAATCTAGCCTAAACAATTATGCTCACACCTATCTAACAAATATACACAACTTATACAAATGAATGAATGATTTACAATTTTGACACACCAACAACTTGGATGGAAGAGATACACCAAGTTGTAATACTTCTTGTCTTGAAGGATAGAAGTATTCTTCTCTTGCACTTGAGAGGTTGAAGCTTTGGATCACTTGAAACAAAAGCTTATGATTATATGATCAAAGGGTTTTTGAAGATATGAAATGAGATCTAAATCAGAAAGTTTTTAGTACAAAAGGTGAGGAAAAATGCCAGAAATGAACCAGTATTTATAGGCAAAATTTACAGCTGGAGGAGCGTGGGCGGTCCCCTTAATTAGTGGCCGGCCCCCTTAAATATTAAGGGGACCGCCCTTATAATTAAGGGGGCCGCCCCTCCCTGAACGGCTATAAATTTTGTCTTTTACTGGGAAAGGTTTTTCTGAAATATTTTTGTCATTTTTGGTTAAAAATTTGAATTCATATATTTGTAATGGATTTAATATATTTACTTAATACCAAAAATGATTTTCTAAAAGATATAAAATGTTTGTGACATTTTATAAAAAATCTAGTGATTAAGAAAATGTTCCTTTGATCATATAATGCATTAGGCATTTGTTTATTCATACCTTAAGTGATTAAGTTGTTAAAATAGATATTTACAACTAAATTCTTGTTTACGTCATAATCTTTCGTTTAATGATTTTACATTTTGTGATTATCAAAACGTAGAGGTATCGAAAAATATTAATAACGTTTTTAGGCATTATTTATATCAACAAAAACTTTGATTCAATTCTTTTGTGAAATCAATCAACACCAATATGAACACTAAGCTATACTATCTAACATAAACAATAAGTATAAAGAAATGAGATGGAAAGATCAAACCGAGACAACGAGATTTATAGTGGTTCGGTCACGAAGCTCTTCTTCGCCCTACTCCACTCCCCGAGTACCCAGCTCGAGAGTTCTAAGCACTATGTCAACAAAGCTCCCTTCAGGCGAAGAAAACCGTACAACGTCGCTTATCACAATTTCCAACACTAAGTTACATGTCGAGTACTAATCTTAGCTAGTACCAATCTACCATGATCCACACAATCCTTACTAAATCACACAATCAACACACTTCACACGATCTACCCTTGATCCACTTGATCAACACACAAGCACACAAGCTACAAGAGATCTCCAAGATCTCAACAGGATCACAATGATCCACACTCACAAACTACACAAAAGAAAATTCAACTTGGTGTATGCTAGGATACAACAAATATGTAAAAAAAAAAATGTTACAAGTGCACTAAACTATGACTACAACACCTTGTATATTCTTGATACTTTGTGTTCTTCTCGTGCACTAGTAGAGGAATGAAGGTGATCACTTGGTTGGATGATAGGATCACTCTTTAAACAAAAGAAACTAACTAAATGATCAAATGAGAGTAAATGTGATAAGAGTTTTAAACTCAGAAAGTTGTGTGTGAAAAAGGATTCACAAAAACTGTGAAGTAGACTGGTATTTATAGGCAGAAAAAATTTGCCCGTTATAGTGGGACGGTACCACTAAATACTACACGGTACCACTAAATTTAGTGTTACCGTGCCAGACAAGAGACGCTCCATTTTTTGTTTCTAGTGGTGAAAGTTTATTTGGGGAAGTTTAGAGCTGATTTGGGGGGAAAATAGCTGTTATAAATTTTAAACTTATTTTTCCAATTAAAACATTTCTTTATAATTCAAAAATAATTTGTAAAATATATTTTTGAAAAATAATGTTTTGTCACATTAAAAATGTGAAGTTTGAGACACAAATTCACTTCTTTGATCATTTGTCAAGTTGTAAATTTGTTTGTTCTTACCTAGAGTGATTTACGTAGAAACGGGATATTTCGACTAAAAACTTGTTTACGTTAATTTTGACGTAAAGTGTTTTCACATTTTGTTATCATCAAAACGTGGAGTTATTGAAAGATATAAATAACGTTTTTAGGACATTATTTGCATCAACATCATTCACAAATATATATTTTTAGATTATTAACCTCTTGGCTTTCATAGTCATTGGAGATGTACGAGGAAGAGGTTTACTACTTGGCGTAGACATTGTCACTGACTTGAGATTGAAAACACCGGGCTAATGCACAAGTATTAGAAGTCATGGACAATATGAAAGGTACAAATTTTTTTTATACAGATATACTGATATCAAAAACAAAAATACAATTTTTAGTTGGCATTGTAGTAAAAAATTTCTTTAATTTAGGATATCTGTTATATCTTAAAATGCATAAGGAATCTTGCAAAATGTATAATTTATAAAGAAAAGCATCATTCCTATGAATTCGGTCATTTGAAATATATAACTAAGTACATTGGTCAAAGACCAAAGTTGGTAATCTTAATAATTTTATTTGCTTGTGCTTTTACACATAGTACATTGAGAGATTTGCCGTGGGGTACCATTAGATGATATGGCAAACATTGTCTCAAGTTAGGCTGTTTCTACAAAGGCCGATATTCTCACACAACTCTATGTGGTTGCACTACTACACAAAAGGTTAGATAGATCATTTCATATAGAGTGGTTATGTTAAAAACTGATCTAACAAAGAAAAAGAAGGGGGAAATTTAATAAATAGATCGGGTATAAATAAATAAATGATCTATTTACTCAAATATAAAACATGCGAAACTAAATATATCGGGTATAAATAAATAAACGATCTATTTACTCAAAATTCACCAAAATAGTTTTAGCGGGATACAACTTTTCGTTTGCCGCTTCACCAAAATTCACCAAAATTTAGACACACAACTCTAGACATTTCCCCCAAATTTCCCCAAAATCATATACTCTCACCAAAAAAAAACCCTAGACATTTCCCCAAAATTTCACAACCAATTCTTATCCAGATCCACTCGTCAGGTATATCATCTATTTCATTTCACTCGTTCATTAATTACATTATTATGGATCTTTAATTCTTCATGATTCTTCTTTGTATATATTCATACCAGTTTCACTCTAAGGTATAAATTGATGTTCGTCTCTATTTTCTTTTGTACATATCAGGCCTTAATCTACTGATAATAACATATACTCCTAATTAATTGAAACTAGTTTATTTGCATAAAGCAATAGGCATAGCTAGGTTGTTAGCACTATAAATGTTGGATAGAAACAAAAAGACTATATCATTAACAGCAGAAGTTAATCAATTCTCATATGATTCAATTCCCATATTTGGAATTTGAATGTTTAATAAGGATTGTTTATGTGTTTGGTCATGCAATTAAAAGAGAATTGGATCAGATTAAGTTTGATTTTCTGTTTAAAAACTTGATTTCAAAGCAAAAAGTGCTTATGGTTGATTTGTTGATTCTTGCATTAGGCTTAAACTAAAGTGCTTATGACAGTAAATTAATTGGGTTAAAGTTGTGTATTCATGGCTGCAAGTACTTGCGCTAAAGAGTACTGTTTTAGTTTGATTTAACTTATTAGCAGGAGTCTTGTGTTTGGGAGGATTAAACTGAATGGTTTAGTTTGATTTAACTTATTAGAAGGAGTCTTGTGGTTTAGGCATTAACGTTATTGAACACGATAAACACCGATCGATCTCCATCATGGAAAAACCACGGAAAAAGAGAGGGATAATAAAAGTAGAAGATCTTCCCATTGGTGAATCTGTAAGGTTCAATAGCAATGGTGCAGCTGTAGGTAAACACCGACGTAAATTTGTAAAGTACATTGGAAATGCTATTAGGAAGAATATTTCTATCCACGAAGGGAATTGGCATAAAATAGACCCCAAAGAAAAGGAGCTGTTATGGTCGGATATCAAGGTATACTATCTACGACTCTTAGCTGCGTTTTCTTTTGATTAGTATACATATTCACCTTTAGCAAGGTTCATGTCAACTTAAATAGGACAAAATGAGACTTGAAGATGATGAAACAATTAAAAGTTTTACGCTTAAGTCATGCGGCACAAAGTGGAGGGCGTTCAAGGTCACATTAAGGTCTGAGTACATGTTGCTTAAGAAAATTTGTCAACGTGGGACATATACATTCCTCGACCCTAAAATATGGCAAGAGTTCTGTCGCATTGAACATTATACAGATGAGAAGCTGGTTCATTTCACTTCCTCCTGTACTTTTATAATATATTATTATCTTATTGAAAATTTTATAATTTGTTCGTGACTCCCATGTGTAGAGATTGCGCAAAGAAGCGAGAGCACGAGCAAGGAAACCCAAGTAATTTACTGTCATATAATTTGTTCCTCATATGACAGTAAATTACTTGGGTTCCAATTCAGTCTCCTGCAATTAATCAAGTTTTTAGCACCAATCGTGCGATTAAGATATCGCCTAATAGCCCTGTTGCTAGATTACGCCCAGCTTCTGGCAAATATATGCTCGGGGAGGTTGCTGCTGTGAGAGTCCCGCTTTTACATCTTAATAATTTTCAAATTTATGATTGGCCTGAACTTTCAACAAAGCGTTATGCGTTGATGGTTTTGATGCTTCCTTCGGATAGTGCATGGCAGTGGCATGTTCATGAGTTGGAGCTTGTTGAAGTGGTGGCGGATCAGGTTTGCAGTCTCTCTATATTTTTATACCGATATTCTTTTCATTTTTTCTAGCAGACTAGCAGAGGTGACAAATTCGACCCTATTTACTAATTAATGAGTTCATATTAGATTGTGTACACGTGTTTATTTAAATGGATCAAAGTAAAAAACTTAGCTAGCAGGGGCGCATCTTGAAAATTTAGTTTGTTAATGTGATAACATGGTTTTTGTAGTGATTATTGACTCATTGATTATATATAACTATATACTTTTTTATTAAAGACAAATGTGTTTGTCTGTCAGCCTGACCCAACCCATTTCAACCGTTTACCTAATATGCTTGCACACCTGATTTGCCACCTCTAGTTTTTTTATGGTATATTTTTTTCAAGTATATCTAGAAACCCTATGTGGATACACTGATAGGTTGATCTTTTGCTCTATCTTCTTGTGGTAGGTTGCGGTTGCTCTTTCTCATGCCGCGATTCTAGAAGAGTCTATGAGAGCTCGCAATTTGCTGATGGAGCAGAATGTGGCACTCGATCTTGCTAGAAGAGAAGCCGAAACTGCTGTCCGTGCACGCAATAATTTCCTTGCAGTTATGTGTTATAATTTAGATATCATAACAATTATATTAATAAATAAACACACATCAAAGCAAGTAGCGGAAGCAAAGATCATATATTTAACATGTACAAAGATTAACCGAATAATAAAAGTTACATACCTTTGATCATAGCAAGAACAAGGATCTAACTTCACTTTTCTTCTTCTTTAATTGAACTATAGGATTAACGTGAAACCCCTTATCGTTTTGTTTCACAATCCAAGAATGTGTTTACTAAAGTAAGTAAACTACCACGTCTTGTACACACGTACTATAACCAACCAATGCTTGATGCTAGTGAAAAGACACGATTAAACCAAACAATTTGTTTAACAAAAAAATCTTATGGATCGACACCCACAAGTGATGTACGATCGGTTTGTAGCTCAAAGAGGAAGAAAGAAATCTTAGGGTTATAGTATGTATGCACTAGGTGAAAAACTAATAACCCTTTGATTTGTATTTATAGTGAAACATTACTTGGAGCATAAGTTGGTCGATTTCGTGTCCAAATAATTAAATATATCACGGTTATATATATTAATTATTTACATTGATCATTCATACGTAAAGTGTGCAATCCCATGCTCCCGGGTTCGATTTTAGTCATACACGATTAATATTTTTCCATAAACTCTAACATTATGAACCATGAAATGAGAACTCCTATGCATGCAATTATTGCACTTTCATCATTACTACAAGAAACTGATTTAACACCCGAGCAACGGCTCATGGTTGAGACCATTCTCAAGAGCAGTAATTTGCTTGCCACACTAATAAATGATGTATTAGACCTTTCGAGGCTCAATCTCTCGACTTTTTTCCAATCCCCGGCGACAATAGTTTTTATATGCATGTTCAGGTTTGTTTTCCTTTATTTCTTTAGCAAAGTCAGCTCTATCTGCTAGTTGTAGAGGTGGCTAAGTAGTATTAGGCGGGTTGGGTGGCAGGTCAAAATGTATACTTTTTATAGAATCAAAACAGGTCATGTTTTATTGACCCGGAGGACTATTTGTCCAACTTGACCTTTTTATATAAATATTATGTTTGGTAGTCACGAAAACATTTTATTAAAATAATGGTCTATTTATTTTGTAACATAACCCTGATAGACCCATTTATACGTAAATGGGTCAAAATTGCCACATTCAGCTAAAAAACGTAAGAAAAACGGACAAATACAGAAAACGTAAGAAAAACGGACAAAAACGTATGAAAACGGAAAAAACGTAAGAAAAACGGACAAAAACGGAAGAAAAACGGATAAAAACGTAAAAAACGTAAGAAAAACGGACAAAAACGGAAAAAACGTAAGAAAAACGGACGAAAACGTATGAAAACGGAAGAAAAACGGACTCAACGACAATTAACTAGATTAAAGGACTAACGGTGCAACGTACTTAACTGAAAGGACTAACGGTGCAAACATTGCTAACGACCGTTAGGTTAAAGGACTAACGGTGCAACGTACTTAACTGCAAATACTAACGACCATTAACTAGGTTAGAAATTGGACCAAAATTGCAAGCCACGTGTACTTTTGGACTAAAATTGAACATTTTTTGAATTTTGGACCAAAAGTGAAATATTGGTACAACCACAAGGACCAAAAATGAGGTTTACTCTAGCTTATAAGTTCATTAAATTTTTTGCTATATATAGATGAGTGGCCAGATATATTATTGGAAACTGTATATGGAACTATTTGACTTATAGATATTACAAAGTCCAAAATAGATGTGGTTTGTTGAACTTATGCAGTGAATTACTAAACTTCCTCAGCAGTTATAAAATAGTTATGCAAATTCTTGAAATCCCTTCATTATCTTTACTTACTAAACACAAGCCTGATGGCCTCTGCTGCTCTGCAACACCGTGGAATAGGATCATGCCGTTCGATACAAAATGAAGGCGGATCTTCAGTTTTTTAACTAAACGCGTACAATGTATCTTATATGGAGTCTGGCATTTATGTTTCTTGTTTTTGGGGTTTGTAATTTTGATTAGATGAGTCTTAAGGGTTTAATTACAGTATATTAGCAGATATGCAGCATTGGAATAGAACCTTTCTGATATAGAGAAGTTTGACTTTATGCAGGTCAAAGAGTTGACTATTTGTAAATTTGAAATATGTACTGATTTGTGTAAATATAATGATTTTGTCTATCATATCTCTTGGAACCTTTATGTTTGGATTTCTTTGACTTTAATATCTGTTTTTGATGTGGAAAATGTTAAGATCACATTCAATTGGATTTTCTGTGTTTTGTAAATCACTTCGAGTCTAGTTGCGGAAGCTTAAAAATGAGAAAACTTGAAACAAGTTGTATTAGAAATGTGAAGATCATAAATACAAGTATGAAGTCACAAATACTGATAGGGACGAGATTCGTGATCAAGACACGAATATAGAATGATATTACTGGTAGTAGAAGTATGGGTACTAAACATAAATAACCTTACTCTCCTCAACATAAGAATATCCTCAAGTAACTCTACTCCAAGCCTAAGTAACTCTATTGGTGTTTCCTACAGGGTTTTTATTTGTGTCGTATCTTTTATTTTAATTCCTTTATTTTGTTGGTTCTAGAATAATTAGGTTTTCTTTCTCTACAAGTTTTACTACCCTATAAATATAGGGTTTTTGTTTCATTGTAATGATCTTTTGATCATTAATAAAATTATCTTTTAGGAGTTTATCTCTTGTTTGGGTTTATTCCCGCAAGGCACGACTTGTTTATCACCCTTGGATTAGGGTTTATCTAAATACGCTTCCGCGCGTCCTGCGTTAGTTGGCATCAGAGCTTCTTAGTATACTGGTGGTAATTGGTGTAGAAGGTTCTACTTCAATTAATGTCTAGAGCTTGTTAGCATCCTAGATGATGAATGGTGTAGAAGATTCAAAAACACATACTCTTGGTGGGGTATGGTCTAGAGAGTACATGGATAATGGTTTTACCAAATCCATGAAGAACTTGACAGGTGTTACACTATGCTAGAAAAACTAAGTTCCGTGATCGTAGGTGAGGCATTAATTCACAAGAATCGTGAGGGTAGCAATTATGGAGGTTCAAAAATTCGTCCAATCATAGGCGGATCTATTAACAACCATAGGAGCAACCAATCCCCGTTCAATAATGGAAGAGTTGAGGAATGGGAGGAGAGAAAGAAGGATGATCGGGTGTATACAACCAAGATTTTTCGTTCGAGAATTCTAATCAATAATTCGGCATGTTCTTTAATTATTGATGGTTGTAGTATTAATAATTTGGTTTCAAGAAAATTGGTAGATTTCCTAAAAATACCAATGGAGATTTTTCCAATTAAAGGTTATCAAGTTTGTTGGGTTCCGGTAACTATTGGGAAAAATTATAAAAGGGAGATACTTTGTATTGTGGATGATTTTGATGAGTGTGATATTTTGTTGGGAAAACCATAGGTACAAGAGGTTAAGGGCATGCATGATTTTCAAAAAAATCTTTATCTTTTCTCATGGGAAGGAAAAATGATTGCTATCGTTCTACCCAAAGTCAAACCAAAATACCAAAGTCTGAAGTTATGATGAAAGAAAAGGTTTTGAATGTTGAAGTTGTTGAGGAACATCTTGAGAAAATCCAAGAATCTAAAGTCCATCCACAACATGAAGACAAGATTTCAACTTTAGTGTTGGAAACAACAAATAAAGTTGGTACCTTGAAGACTTCTCAAGAACAAGTTATGGGTTTTAATGGTGATGAAGATGTGAAGGATTTTGATGGTGAGCTAAGCATGTATTCCGAAGGCATCAAAGATTTAAAGGTTTGTGATTTTGAATATGGGTTAAATTTAAATATGATTATGAAAAATCTAATGAAGTTTTCAATGGTAAGCAAAGAAGTTCATTTTATTGCAACTGGAGACTTGGTGATCATTGATAAGGAGTTCATAAATCGATGTTTTAATTCATGGGTTTATCATTGGGAGTGTGGTAGACGTGTAAAAAAACATAAATAGAGTACCCGAGTTAATGTGAAGCGCAAATCTACCCAAGATAAGGTTCGCCGTGAGAGGTTGTTCGAGGTAGATGAAGCCCTTGACAGTGAGAACTCGAGGGCGAGTTCTTTTTAAGTAAGGGGGAATGATAGGGACGTGATTCGTGATCAAGATACGAATATAGAATGATATTACTGGTAGTAGAAGTAAGAGTACTAAACATAAGTAACCTTACTCCAAAACATACTGAGGTTACTCCTCAACATAAGAATATCCTAAAGTAACTCTACTCCAAGCCTAAGTAACCCTATTTGTGTTTCCTACAGGGTTTTTATTTGTGTCGTATCTTTTATTTTAATTCCTTTATTTTGTTGGTTCTAGAATAATTAGGTTTTCTTTCTCTACAAATTTTACTACCCTATATATATAGGGCTTTTGTTTCATTGTAATGATCTTTTGATCATTAATAAAATTATCTTTTAGGAGTTTATCTCTTGTTTGGTTTTATTCCCGCAAGGTGTGCCTTGTTTATCACGCTTCCGCAGATCCTGCGTCAAATACCAACCTTTAGCACCTAAAACACATTTAAACGCTAAATTTACATTTTCAGTTCTTACACTATCAAGCTTTGTACAAATGTAGCTAAAACATATAAACTCTCATATTCATCACTAAAAGTTTGAAAACATTACCAACATTATTTTATTGGAGTTCATGAGCTATCAGCAGGTGATTATGTGATATTGTCGCGTGAAAAACTTGAAAGACAAGTCTTAACAAAACCCTTTTTATTTTAGGGATTGTCTAACCAATGCCCTAAGAGCATTGGTCAAGGAGGGTATGGACCCACAAAAAATGACTAAAAAAACATCTTTTAATTTAAAAAAGTGTACTTTTGTGCGTGGGTCCCTGAGTTATTTTGTGGAGGTCGATGCCTTTTTAACCAAGGCATTGGTTAGACAATCTTTTTATTTTATTCCTAGAGTTATTTTATACTGAAGACCTCGTTTTTGTATTCTGTTTCTTTCCTGCACAGTACACACTAACCATGACTTCTTGACTTCCCTAAAGTCAAAACTGGGGAAAAAAAATAAAAGAAGCAGGCAAGTAAATCCAGAGGGTTAAAACTCAAAGTTTAACCAAATTCCAGGGTTAGCTTTCTGGTTTCACTCTTTTAGTGAAAATTCAACACAAATCCCACCACAAACTGGACAATACTTGCCGACTTTTCACAAGTCAATATTAACAAAAAAAGACAAGAAGTAATGTAAATCCATAAAGGGTTCAAAAAGATATCAGAAACCAATCAAAACATCAATTACTGAACATCAGAAACAAGAACTCTTACACATTTACCATCTGACTTGCTAAAAGTCAATACTAAAAAAAATACAAAAAATCATCTGAATCCATAAAGGGTTCTAAAATATGTAAAAAATGAATCATGTCATCAAGAACTGAATCAAAACTAAAAGTTTGGAAATTTTTCACATTTACCCAAAAGTTGATCAGTTGACTTTCTGAAGTCAAACATCCAAAAAATCAAACCATTTAACACTGAGATTCGATCCTTATGTACAATATTTGTTCGCCTCAAGACGTACTAAAAAGAGCCTCGAGTATCTATATGCCAACTTTGATGATCCAAACCAACGGTCATTCCAAAAAGAGATCGTGCTTCCATCTCCAACCGGTCATTCTATGACTATAATTAATGACCTAAACATATATTTCTAAAATTAACTCACTGATTGCAGATACGTAAAGGTGTTAATGAGTACATGACTGTTTCAACATGCAATATAATTGATATTATATATATGCATGAACATCAAATCAATTTCTGGACATTCTTCTTTTTGAGTACTACGTATAACATTTTCAGTCAAAAGTAAAAAAAAAAAAAAAAAAAAAAAAAGTTAACATATAATTCATGAAGAAGACGGTAAAAATATAACTAAAACCTCTCATTAATATATGAACGTGCATCAAACCCAGCAAAAACATAACAACTTGAACATCAAACATATGAAATAAAGTCAATTATATCCTTTCACTTTCCTAAACACCATCAACTTATTAACCTTTGAAACCCCTTAAAGACTAAAATACTAAACCCTCATCAGTTCTTGATAAACCTGAATACTCGTGTCGAAAGATATAGCATAACGCCTCATAAGAAACCGAAGATCTATTAAACCTTCATCTACTAACTGACCTTAATTTTACCACTAAGAAACCGCACAAAAATATGAAGCTCAACTACTAATTAACCTTCTTCAACAAAAAAACTGCAAAAAATCTAAACTTGAAACAAATTTTTTAAAAGTCAATAACTTTGACTTTTTTTACTTCCATCAACCAATTAATTTCATAAACTAAACCATATTAACGATCTTGATTAATCTAATGCAACTTCAAGAACCCAAAAAACAATAAACTTGAATGCTCAAATCCAACCCAGATACTAATCTTGCAACACGTCATTTAAGAATTTGGTCAAAACCGGATCATCATCTTCATCATCGCCGTCTTCGTCTTCTTGTCCCCAAATCAAATTCGACAACTGATAAATCTGCAGATCATTAGTCTCCATAGAAGCAACTACATTCTGTCCTGAACTAACCATCTGTTTGTGCATGTGAAATCGTTCAGGCAATTCAACCATTTTGTTAAAAAACACATCTTCGTCTACGTAAACCCCACGCCATTCAATCCACTCTTGATAAAACTTTTGCATGTTTTCGTTATCAACAAACGGGTACTTTCTGTTTACGCTGTAGTATTCAAGAATGCATCTCAACACATTGATCTCGTGTTCTTTACTCCATATGTTGATGGTTCTTGAGGCCGTGTTTTCTTCGTTGTTTTCTTGTGGGATTGGTGGTTGAGGGAGAGGGAGTTCAAGTGGCGTATCGTCTTTTGGTGACGATGATGATTCACCAGAAACAATAGAAGCATCAGCCAACACGGTGATAGAATTAATGTTCTTCATTGATTGGTTTCTTTTAGGTATGAATCTTTTGTAAAAAAAGGTTAAATCTTGAATTAGGGTTTTGATCGAGTGATCACAAAGATAATGAATGAATGAATGATGAAGAAGAAGAAGGTGATTAAAGAATTCTTAAGTTAGAAGAAACTTAAGTAAGAAGAAATATAATGTAGCCGTTTGATTTGAATGAAAAGAATGACAAGTATGATGTGATTATTTATAAAGTCAGTATTGATTAGTCCATAAAAGTTTGTGGGCGTTTGTAAACTTCTATAACTAGAGGGACTGAAAGTAAATAATGTTTGAAACAAATTCAGTTAGGTCAGTTGGTCGATCAGTTGGTCCAAACCAACTGCTATACAAAGTAAATAATGTTTGAAACAAATTCAGTTTCCTTTTCTTGTTTGATCAATCATAAGTGACACAATATTACAACAAAAATTTTACATACCGTACTCGTAAAATTTGGAATGGACATTTTGTGTAATTAAAATTCTATCATAGTTACTAAAAACATAGTTTTAATCAAAAAGCATAACTTAAATTAGCCACACACTTGAGACCGTCAGCCAATACAAAATAGCTAGCCATCAACCGAGCTCCTCACGCTATTGTAATTAGCTATTACGTGCTGATGATTGTAATCATATCCTGAGGGACTTAGACTCTTAGACCAATTTTTTCACATTTTTCCTAAAAATTGGACTTCTAACAACTTTTTTTGTCTGAGGCGGATTCAACCCAAAACAAATTATTAATTCCACATACTTTGACATTTGTATCTGACTGAATTCTGTAAGAACAGAAACTATATCTATACATTCTTCTTATAGAAACAAAACTAATCAGCATGGTAAGAACATTGAATTTACTGAACCATTAACATATGAACATTACAAAAAACCAAAAACCATGAACTACATTTACATGTACCAATAGTAATTCCTCTGACTTCTTTAAATTCCATTAACTAATGTAAACTAGCAAAAGCATATGCTCTTAGCTGATCATCCACAGGAACCTCAGAAACCTGGCCAATCGAGTACTCGGACCCAAATTTTTTACGTCAAACTAAAAAGCATAAAGAATCAATGATCGTTGACAGTGATAAAAAACAGAACTCCCTAATTAAGTTCTTAAAAATCTGACGAATCTTCATAAAGCCAAAAACAAGAATCTTGAATACTCAAGTCCAACGAAAAATTGTAACCATTCGTTTGAGTTTTTGGATCATTGATCATATATTTTCTTGTCCCCAAATCAAATCTGATAAACGATAGATTTCGCCATCATTGATATCCATGTACACATATGCACCAGAACCTATATTCTTTTTGTTCTCGAAGAATCTTTCAGCCAATTCAGTCAATTTGTATGTAAACAAATCTTCATCTACATAAACCCCACGCCATTCAATCCAGGCATTATAAAAACCTTTAATATCTCTTTCATAATTAGCAAACGGGTACTTTCCAGATTCTTTAATACTAAGAATAGTATTCAAAAGAGTAATCTCGTGATCCTTACTCCACGTGTTGATGGTTCTTGAGGCCGTATTCTCCTCTTCGTTATTTTCTTGTGGGATTATTGGTGGTTGAGGGAGTTCAAAAGGTAGTGATGGGACATTATTATCTGGGACACGAGTGGATGATGTCGAACCACCAGAAACAGTAGAACTAGTTGTATTGATGTTATCGTCTTTTGGGCCGATTTCGGCAAAAGGAGGGGAAGAGGGTTCTAACTTTGAAGGGTCATCCATGATGAATAATGGGTATAAATCTTTTTATGAAACGGTTGAATCTTGAATTAGGGTTTTGATCGAGTGATCACAAAGATGATGAAGGAATGATAAATGATTTTTTGGTGTTATGTTACCGTTTGGTTTAAATGGAGAACGGCTAGCATGCACGATGTATTTATAGAACTACAGGCTTAATTGTTTTCCAAATTTTGAAGTAATTTATTATTATTGTTATTATTATTATTTATTATTATTATTTAATTTTTTTTTTTTAATAATAATAATAAAATTTTCATTAAAAATAGTAAATTTTACATAAAGTTGGATGGGAGTCTAGACACAAGTTGTGCTCCTACTCCTTTCTGAATACAAAAGCTAACTCTATGAAAGATAAAAACACCACTTTTAGCATTATTTGAGTGACTATTAGCAATAGACTTAATACGTGAAAGTGTGTTCAAAGCCTCTGTATCGAATTCCTCGAACGTAGAAAAGGCAAAAGGTATGAACTTGTATCCATTGTCCTCACATTTGGATGCATACTTTCTATTTTTCTTCGCCACAACATTGTGTAAGGCTACCCCAGGAGCCCATGAAGTCGCCCCACTACCAGCAAATGGAGAGATGCCAGTTACATCTAAGCATGCATCTTTACCTTGAATCCAATTAAATAATAGCAAGTCTGCAGGCCGTAGCTCCTTCCCATCATCCGAAAGGAACCCCATGGGAGCCTCCCTACGCACCATGATCCCAACCTTAGAGCAAATGTCCACAAGAATGTCACGCACCAGATTATGCCTGAACTTCAAACCCACTTCACTGGAGCAGTGGACCGCATGATCCCCCATACGTCCATACGATGCACATTACAACTCGGGCAAAAGCTACCTTCAGAGAACATGGGTAATATTATTATTATTATTATTATTATTATTATTATTATTATTATTATTATTATTATTATTATCTTCAGAGAACATGGGTAATATTATTATTATTATTATTATTATTATTATTATTTTAAGAAAGGCAATTTTGAAGTAATTTTAATGGTTATTTTTTATGGGTAATTAGTTTATTACATTTTGAACTCTCAGTTGGTCACCAGGGCTCCTTCTGGAGCTTGGGGGAGGTTTTACCCAGGGTTCGAGTCTTGCATGATACAAAAAATTCAGGTTTTCCTCCTAGTGCGAAGCCGTGAGTTGTAGAGTTTCCCTTCGCGGGTCTCTCCTAGTGGTTCGGGTCACGAGGCCTGCCCGTTTGGATGGTTTAACTCGGGGTCGGATTTCAAGTGTGGTGCCGTTCTGAAAAAAAGTTTATTATTACATTTTGAGCCATTTCTTTTTCTTTTTCTTTATGTAACCCTACGCTTGATTAAGATTATCATGGTTTTGGAATTGGAACTTAAGAGCCTTTCAAGTCGATCTCTTAATTAACTTTTTAAACAAAAAGTTATATTTTTAAACAAGAAGTTATAAAAAATAAGCAAATTGACTTTTAGTGACCAAAAAAATGTCAGTCAATCTAGCTTGTTAATGACACTTTTCAAAAAGTGTTTACAAAAGATTAAAATCTTGAGATTTGATAACGATTTTTATGAAAAATATGTTTCAAAAAAGGCAAAAAATCTATCAAAAATTTAAAGACATAATAGTCGATATCAAAAATTTAAACGAAGTATAAAAAGTTAAGAAAAGGAATGGGGCATTAAAGGACTTGAACTTGGTCTTCCCACTTAACAAACGCCACCCAAACCAAAGTGACAAACTTCCCCTTTTATTAAACATTTTGCAATTTCGAGTATTTAATTTATGAGTAAATTACAAAGATGGTCCCTGTGGTTTGCATTGACTTACACTCTTAGTCTTTTGACTTTTTTTTGCACTTACAGCCACCAATTTTGAAACCCTTAACACTAATAGTCCCTTGACCAAACGTCCGTTTGGTCAAGGCGTTAAGTTTATGACATGTGCGTAATGGGTGAGGGTATTTCCGTCCTAACAAAATACTCCCTCTCTCTCAAACGGCTATTTGTCTTTCCCAATGCCACTAATTCGTTATTTAATTAAAAAAAAAAAATCATCTCATTTCTTTCTTATCCCATTTTCTTTAACCTAAATCCTCTCATCTAAACCCTAATTCAAAACAAAAATCTTACAAGAACAATGGATATGGTTAGGTGTCATTGTGGAAGAGTTGCCATTGTTAAAACCTCTTAGACGAATGCTAACCCAGACCGTCGGTTTTACTCTTGCCTGATTCAAGTAAGTTTGTGTAAGATTGAATTAATTGAATCAAACTAACGTAAAACAAATAATTGTTGGTGTAATGTTGTTCAACAGGGATCAAACTGTAGATGGATTGATTGGTATGAACCCCCCCCCCCCAATGTGTAATCGTTCTCTTGAAATCATATCTGGTTTATTAAGGTCAAGGAACAATCTTGAACGAGCATTAATGTAATCCCAAACTGGTCGTGCAAAAATGAAGAAGTATCTTATTTGGTCTTGGATCTTGCTTATTGTTCTTTCTGTTATCAAGTAGGAAATGTATGAAGTTGGGTCTTTTATTTATGTTTGAAGTAAGTGTTAGATTAGTATGTTAAGTTTAGACATGTAACAATGTACCAAGTTGTATTTTGGCATTGATGATGAATGAAAACAAGCAGTTTTATCTTAACAGAAACAAGTAGCATTTCATTACATAGATGCATACATAGATGCATATTTCATTACATAGATAGATGCATACATAGATGCATATTTCATTCAAAAGATAAAGTCATACATTTTTAACAAAAGACAGTGGTGGGAATGCTTCAAGTAAGTCTCCTTTTCCCTTTCCTTTTGGCTGTGATTTTTGCATAAGTCTCCTTATTTGCAAGGCCTAGCGAATCCTTTTTCCAGTGATTGAAAGAGCTTGAGTGGTAACATGCTTAGCTTGTACATGAGGATTGACAGAACTTGAAATCTTTTTGCAAGACCTAGCAGTTGTACTCTTTTTTGAGACAGCTTGATAATCTTCAGATGAGGTTGAATGATAGCTAGACACATAGCTAGAAATAGAGTTGGAATAAGTGGAGTTTGAGCTTGAGATTATCTTGTTTGGATTTGTAGCAATATTGTATGGTAAATTCCAATGTGGTTGAGGAGACATGAGTTCATCAGAAGCAGTTGAATCAGAAGAAATTTCAATGATTTCTGGCTTTGAACTCATTGTTGAGAATTTTGGAAAGAGTTTAGGTTTTTACTGGATGTAATTTGTGTATTAGTGGATGTATTGATGTGAATTTAAAGGAAAATCCTACCCATTTGTCAAAGTAAAAGTTAATGCCATTCAATGCTAAGTTGTTGTACTGACTTATATGCTTGAAACAAGACTTTGACTTTTAAAAAATGCAGACCCAAATGAATTCTAATAAAGTCAAACCTATTATAAGTCAAACTTTTACAAAATCAAACCCATACAAAACCAATCCAATACAAATATTATACAAACAAAAGCATCACCAAAATGAAGCAGGCAAACACAAATTTTTAGGGAAAATTTGCTGTCATTAGCAGCTATTGGATTAAAGTAGTCAAATTGTCTTAACAACCAAGGTTATGGTGCATACAATCAACCACTGACAGTCTGACATAAACACAAATATTACGAAAATGAAATATTGTTTATGGTGCATACAAGCAACCATTTAGATAAACTGCAAACTAAACAGGACATTAGCCAATGTTAATAACTTTCTTCCTGGGTTGTTTCTTCTTGGACACTGATTCACGAACTGCAATACCCTTTCCCTTATCCACACTTCTTCCATTTACGCTAGCTGCATCACTTGCACCAGCAGCAACATTTGGCTTAGTTCTTATACTTGAACCAGCAGCAACATTTGGCTTAGTTCTTCTACTTGAACCAGCTGCATCACTTCTACTTGCACCACCAGCTGCAACATTTGACTTTTTCTTCTTGGTCTTTTCAACTCTTGGATCTGTGCAACTTCTAGAATTGTGACCACGGCATTTACACTTGTCACATGTAACTGTCTTTAACCTTCTTGAAAGCTTGCAGTTCTTGACCATGTTGTCTTTCATCTCCAAGGCTGACCTCCTTCTCCTTTTCCTTGGCCTGCCAGGTTGATCCTTGTGAACTGGTGGAATGTTGTTGATGGAACATCACACTTAGGCCACATTTTTGGTCCCTTTATTGGCGTAGTAGAGATCACGGTTGGTCCTTTCATGTTCAACATACACATGCAACAACTTATGACCTAACCTAACATATTTACGCATGTTAAGGACATCTTTATCACTAGCTAAAGGTTGTATCCCATTGTCCAAAGTCTCACCAGGTATAAGAAAGTGATAAAACATAACTAAGTGACCATCATTACCTAACTCTTCCACCATAGCATCCATTTCGTGAACAGAGAACTCATTCACATCTACTATATCAACAAAGCTGGAGTAACCACCTTCGTAGGTTCTATCTGGTCTATCAGTGAATTTCCCATCATAATGAACCTTGATTGAAAACAAATCGGGTTCATTTGCTGCAAAAAAATTAAAGAAAACCAAATTAGGGTTTTTCAGTCAAACCATGCAATAACAACAAGTAAATGATAATCGATACATACCATATACTTCGTGACCATCACAATCATCTTTTGATTGCCGTATATTCCACCTTTTTGTTCCAACCATTGTCACATTGATGATGAAATTAGATCAAAATTAGGTTATGTTTGTGTTTGTGAGATTTGTTTATGAGAGAGAAATTCAAGAGGGAAAATGATACGATGGGTATTTAATGCCTGCATATTTAGAGGCTCAATGTACTAAAAAGTTGAATGGACTAAAATACCCTCACCCATTGCGCACATGTCATAACTTAACGCCTTGACCAAACGTCCGTTTGGTCAAGGGACTATTAGTGTTAATGGTTTTAGAGTTGATGGCTGTAAGTGCAAAAAAAAAGTCAAGGGACCAAGAGTGTGAGTCAATGCAAACCACATGGACTATCTTTGTAATTTACTCTTAATTTATTGTTACTGTAAACTTTACTTATGTACTTAAACGACACCGTTAACCCTAATGTATAAATATACAATAAAATAATAATAATAAAAAAAAAATTATATCGAATCCTACTAAAATAATTTATTGTCTGTTTGTTTTATAATCTCCTACAAGCTTCTTAATACTATGAAAATAGAAAACATTGTAAAATATTTTAAAATGTTATAGAGCATCGCTTTTGTGAATAATTTTACAATCCAGAATCACTATAAATAGGCAAACAATGTTTGTATAGAGGATTGTGTGTGTTATTTAAACTCTAAGGTTCTTAACTTTTAATTTGAAAAGAGAAGTTGAGGGAAAATTGAATAAAAAATGTTCATTTTGTTTTTTCTTTTAAATAAGAAGGAGATAACTGTAACACCCCGTGCCCGCTTCGACCAAAAATTAAAACTTTATACGCGGAAATGCTTGACTTTTATGGACATTCCGTTACTGTTTCGACCATTTCCAAAAATATATAAACATTCAGACCTTGAGATTATTTTTAAATGAAACTAGACTCAATTACCTTCAAAACGACGAGTGGCGCGACCCGTAACGACTTACGGTTTAAAAGATATGATTTTTCGAAAATCGTCAAAAACTGGAAACCGACCCCAACCACCGGTTGGGTCTCTCAGAAAGGTCCCAGCCGCCCCGGCTGGGAGGCCTGCACACCCCAAAACTTGGTTTTTGGCCCTTTTTCGCGATATACAACCCATACCACATCCGTATTACATCAAACTTAGCCCATATCATTAACTTAACATAATAAACATGTTCCATGGATATTTGACCCGTTTACAACCCAAAATGGGTACATTCATGCTTAATCCAAATGCCCCTTTTTACTTTGACTATAAACACATCAAGTACACTTTAACATATCAAATGACTACCAAATCATTATACAACTCTTGGCACACAATTTAACACTTGACTACTCATTACAAAACATTTCTTGACTCACGGGGGTACAAACTTTACACTTGAGCTCGGTATCTACCTAAGCTCTACTTTCTTACCAATCTTC
Source organism: Artemisia tridentata subsp. tridentata (assembly GCA_021014915.2). Classification (NCBI taxonomy): domain Eukaryota; kingdom Viridiplantae; phylum Streptophyta; class Magnoliopsida; order Asterales; family Asteraceae; genus Artemisia; species Artemisia tridentata. Next base: position 78,114,817 of record CP139507.1, read on the forward strand.
TAATATCACATAACCAAACCTTTATCCTTAGTCCAAGCCTTCCATGATAGCATACAAACCTACAAAATGGTTAGACAACTAAACCATAAGCTTTCGCTTAGTAAGTAACTAGATTAACATATGAATAACAAGTTAATCCACATATATGCAACACGAATACTTCAACCATTAAGCACATATGGTCATAATCAAATTAAGCACATAAGCATAACAACATACCTTAATCATTCCATACTCATAATCTATCACTTGAGTTGGCTAACTAGGCAAATCACCTATCAAGGCTACACTCACTAATCCAAAGCTATCAACTATAACCTTCATACTCATAATCATATAATATGCAAACAAGCATATTAAACACATATCAATCAAGTTACTTACCTTAGTCCAAGCTAATCAATATCAAAGACATCATCATCACCACTATCATCCATCATCATCATCAATCTTCATAATTAGCCAAAACTTAATCAACATAACAATCAATACTAAAATTAAGGGTTAACATAACCCATGAAATATACTCAACTTCCAATTCATATTATCATATTATGGATCATAACCCAAAATCAATAAGTTTCTCTTAATTTATTAAATAACCTCAACCCATAATCACAAACACCTCAATACTTGGTTATAACAATAGTTACCCATCACCCCCAATATGGACCTCAAGAACCCTAACTCATAAATTCATAAATTAACTCAAGATTATAGTTACTTACTTGAAATAAAGAATACTAGGGATTCAATCTTGCACTAGGATACCAATTTTTTCTTCAATTGATCACCAAAACTTGTCCTCCTTCTTTCCCTCTCTAAAAATACGACTCACACACACTCCTGGATAAAAATGAGAGTTATGTGGAACTATCCAGGGAATTATAAGGCTAAAATATAGAATTAGTTATAACTTTGGTCATTTGACACTTATTGTCCCTCAAGTCTCATTCCTTCTATTTTGGCCACATCACATTTTATAACATGTTTACAACTTAACAACTTTAGTCCTTTAAGTTATACATAATAACCTCCAAAGCCATGTTACACTTTCGTTAACTATTAGGTTGACTACGGGGTTTGACTATAACGCAACATTCGTTGACTAGCCAATCACGTAAGGCCTTTGGTCCATTTTCATCTAGGGTAGGGTCCAAGTACCCGGGAAACGGGTCTAACAATTCTACCCCCATTATTTAGATTTCGTCCCCGAAATCTCTCGTCTATTACTAACCACAACTTAGTCTCATTTACGCTCTTTCGTTTTAACACTTTCAAACATTAAATCACTTCGTCGTAACGATCTAAGTAATGATGCAACACAAGGCTCACTATAATACAACCTAAACTCTTAACCCATTCGATTACTCACTTACTCCTATCACATTTCACTTCTTACTAATGTTATTATGTCATCCGAGACATAAATACTATAATACCATTTTTTTTACTCCATTTATTCTCAATTTTCAATCAAGGACTAATTTTCACTTGAGAAATTTGCACTAATTTGACTTCACATAAGTCAAATTTGACTAACACCTTCATATTCTACCGTAGTCACCTAACTATTCTCTTAATGTTCTCACCATAACTCCTCATTTTCTCTACTTCTTTCTACAAATCCCTCGTCAAAGGCTATAAGCCTTGTAAGAAACTTCATTAGTTTGACTTTATAAGTTGAACCTTAACTTATAATATCACATAACACATAAGGGTGCTAATAATAATTAGCATCTATTACCACCATTATAATTTTTTAATTTCTTCAACTTATACTTAACACTCAAAACATAGGTTTCTCATAAGTCTTACTAAAAGTCGTACTCTCATTCTAACTCTCATATCTTAGTCCTTATACATTCTAACTAATTCTAGACTCCTTCTTTCTACTTCTCTAACCCTAATCGTGTCATGTCGGTAACACATAAGCCCACTCATTCATACTTCCTCATTTACATGGAAAGGCGTCCTAATCGATGTAAATCAAGAAACATAAACTCATGGTTATATATGTTTCCAACACAACACAAGTACTCCTATTTCCCTAGTTTAACATTTATTCTCTTCTAGCCTTGGATCCAATCTCACTAACCTTTCATTCATGCCATGAAGGCAAGCTAAACAACATGCCATAGAAGGCAAGCTAGGCCATCCCAAAGGATGCCAAAACACATGCCATGAAGGCAAGCTAACAACCATGCCATAAAGGCAAGCTAACAACCATGCCGTGAAGGCAAGCTAGGCCATCCCAAAGGATGCCAAAACACATACCATGAAGGCAAGCTAACAACCATGCCATAAAGGCAAGCTAACATCCATTCCATAAAGGCAAGCTAGGTTATCCCGAAGGATACCAAAACTAGAGCATTGGATCCAAGCTATATTTATCTTATCATCTTAGCTCAATTCATCTTTTATGTACTTTTATCATTAAGTACACACTATCATTTCCTCAATTCTCATTGCCTTAAGCAATTTCAACGTTCACTACCATGTTTACTTTCATCTAGACAAGTTTCTATATAACACTTGCCCATTTATTATATTTGCATTTTCACAATGCAACTTATCATTCATCAGTCAACCCCAAGTTGACTCACACATTCACTATATGCCATCTTTATTTAGACAAGTTCTATATGATGCTTGTCCATTACAATTAACACATTTTCTAAGTGTTCTTACAATGCACTTTTACTATTACCCGTCAACCCTTTGTTGACCATATACTCAACTTTTACACATATAAACCTTACATAGGTTTATTCTATAACACCCTCATTATTCTCATCATACACATTTCTATATATTAACATGATTATATTTATATTTTACAATTCTTTCTAGCGCACTTCATATCACTTATGATTTCTAGCGCAATCTGTATCTCATTCGTCACATCTATTCATCATGCTTAAACCTTCTTATTACTAACACTTTAAACTCATCATGTTTTATACATGTAACATGATCTCATCTCATAATAACCATGCACTTTAACTTTTCCTCATACTATTTAAACGTGTAAGAATCATGCTTCAAGCATCTATTCATTATCATATCTAATCATTCATTCCAAAGTATTAAACGATACACACATCATTAATCATCTCATACTTAATTTCAAGCCTTTTAAACATCTAGGCTTATCAAACACTTATCACGCTTCTTAACTTATTTCACATGTCAATGTGTTCTTTCAACTTTCTTCCATCACTAGGTCATCACCTATAATGTGACAATTATATATTACATTGGAGTTAATCTGTGCTTTCTAAGCAACTTCTGCTATCAACCATACAATAAACATTATTCTCACATAACAATCAAGTCTCACATAATATGTATTCCAATGTATCTATCTCAACTCATACACTTCTATGCATCATGCTCTCAAGCACACCACATAAAACTTAGACATATAATAAACTACCATAGACTTAACATCTCATAAGCAATCATATAATAACACTTAATACTTATCCAACAAGTGTTAAAACATTTATAATCATCTAGTCTATGGCTCATATTTCACCTCACATAATCAATCTATGTCTAAGCATTAACATTCTAATTAGCCGCAAGCACTAGTCTACCTTATAACTAAGGCATCATAAGACTTTAATTCACTTACTAGCCCGTCTCTAATACCGCTTAGCATTCCTACTCGTGTTCCATCACCATAACTCTATCATACATTCACATAATCGCTATATAATCACCGGCGTTAACCGAAGTGCACGGTAAACAATTCACTACGTGTCATCTCCAATCAGTCGCTTCTAATTCACTAATTATTCATTATTCAAGTATTTCTTCGACTAACACTTTTCTGTTTTCTTTTCTCCTTTCCTTACACATTTTTAATTACTCACCAATCACCTTTCATTACTTTGACACCATCTTAGTAATACTCATCTTTTTCATACTTTCATACATATGAATATACACATTATATTTCATCAGAGTTGTCACATTACACTTATCGTTTTCTTGTCAACTTCACGTTATTCTCTTACTCCATTTTACACATGTTCATTCTTTTAATGTTATCTATTTCCATCCCGATTGACTCACCTTAATCTTGACATGGCTTATACCAACATTGAACGTGAATTATTTTCTAGACCATATATTGGTCTTACGTTGCAATCTAAAACTTGTTCATCTACCCAGCTTCTAACACTTCATGTCACGACAAGAATTCTAGTCACGACTCATCTAATTCAGGTTCCCTTGCAGTTTACTTTTTTAACTTATTCTATACATCACATTATAACACGCATACATAATCACCTTGCATATGACAAAATAACACCTTACACATAAACGACAACACATTAGTACATATTTAATCTCATTCATACTTAAATTCCACATTCGATCATTCTTTTCACAAAAGATAAACATTACTAACCACTTACGTTTCATTAGTCTATAGTTAATTTGTAATTTAAAACCTTTAAACATGCCTAAGTTATACCATTTGTCTATTATCATTGAGGTAACTACTTTTTTACTTTACCAATCTATGCAATAGCCACTTCATGCATTATTCATTACTCATACATTTCTTTAATATCTTGCAATTACACATTACAAAAATACGCTTTGCCTACACATCTAAATCCTTGTCTTACGCACATCCTCATATATCCTTAATGTTCACATATGAACAAGTCTTACTCAATCCCTTAACCCTTACTAGGCCATCATTCTTCCAAACACAATACATACAAATCATTCGCCAAACCACAATTTATGCAATTTAAGTTAATCTTGATCTTCGGTCCATCATATTATAACATACTCCTTACTTCCAACACTAACCACAAGTGTCCTCATAACGAAAGACACATTCTAATAATCCCAAACATCACTTCGCATCAAAAAGGCTTTACTCTACGCAATACAATGAATATCTTTCACTTACATAACACTTAGCATGATAAACCCACCGTAGGGTTATTTTACGTATACGTTAACATTATAAGTTACATACGTTCTTGTTAATTGAAAACATAAACATACCTTGCACTCCATCTCATATTTAACAATCTATAACCCGAGTCTAAATCATTACTTTTATATTTCACTACATCCACATCACAATATTCACATTACATCTTAACTAGAACCTAATCTCATCATTACTATAAGCACTTCCACATTATATCACTATAGCATCCATTTTCTGCATTACTTTAACTTATGTTCAACGCATCTACGAGTGGTTGAAATCATTTAAACATTTCAAGTCCTCCATAGACTTATATCACATACACATTAACACATAAAACACATTCATCACTTATCAACTTTGGTCCACCTAACATATCACATATTCCTTTTTCAAACTTAAACATTTACCTTTCGCATTTCTTACACCTATGTTCAACGCTTCTACGTGTTGTTTAAGACTAGGCAACCTATAGTGGAAACCTAATTCACTTAAACCGAAGCTCTGATACCAAGTTGTAACACCTCATGCCCGCTTGGACCAAAAATTAAAACTTTATACGCGGAAACGCTTGACTTTAACGGATATTCTGTTACTCTTTCGACCATTTCCAAAAATATATAAACATTCAGACCTTGAGACTATTTTTAAATGAAACTAGACTCAATTACCTTCAAAACGACGGGTGGCGCGACCCGTAACGACTTACGGTATAAAAGATATGATTTTTCAAAAATCGTCAAAAACTAGAAACCAACCCCAACCGCCGGTTGGAACCCCCAACCGCCGGTTGGGTCTCTCAGAAAGGTCCCAGCCGCCGGCTGGGAGGCCTGCACACCCCAAAACTTGGTTTTTGGCCCTTTTCATGATATACAACCCATACCACATCCGTATTACATCAAACTTAGCCCATTTCATTAACTTAACATAATAAACATGTTCCATGGATACTTGACCTATTTACAACCCAAAATTGGTACATTCATGCTTAATCCAAACGCCCCTTTTTACTTTGCCTATAAAACATCAAGTACACTTTAACATATCAAATGACTACCAAATCATTATACAACTCTTGGCACACAATTTAACACTTGACTACTCATTACAAAACATTTCTTGACTCACGGGGGTACAAACTTTACACTTGAGCTCGGTATCTACCTAAGCTCTACTTTCTTACGAATCTTCTAATATCACATAACCAAACATTTATCCTTAGTCCAAGCCTTCCATGATAGCATACAAACCTACAAAATGGTTAGACAACTAAACCATAAGTTTTCGCTTAGTAAATAACTTGATTAACATATGAATAACACGTTAATCCACATATATGCAACACGAATACTTCAACCATTAAGCACATATGGTCATAATCAAATTAAGCACATAAGCATAACAACATACCTTAATCATTCCATACTCATAATCTATCACTTGAGTTAGCTAACTAGGCAAATCACCTATCAAGGCTATACTCACTAATCCAAAGCTATCAACTATAACCTTCATACTCATAATCACATAATATGCAAACAAGCATATTAAACACATATCAATCAAGTTACTTACCTTAGTCCAAGCTAATCAATATCAAAGACATCATCATCACCACTATCATCCATCATCATCATCAATCTTCATAATTAGCCAAAACTTAATCAACATAACAATCAATACTAAAATTAAGGGTTAACATAATCCATGAAATATACTCAACTTCCAATTCATATCATCATATGATCATATCATGGATCATAACCCAAAATCAACAAGTTTCTCTTAATTTATTAAATAACCTCAACCCATAATCACAAACACCTCAATACTTGGTTATAACAATAGTTACCCATCACCCCCAATATGGACCTCAAGAACCCTAACTCATAAATTCATAAATTAACTCAAGATTATAGTTACTTACTTGAAATAAAGAATACTAGAGATTCAATCTTGCACTAGGATACCAATTTCTTCTTCAATTGATCACCAAAACTTGTTCTCCTTATTTCCCTCTCTAAAAATACGACTCACACACACTCTTGGATAAAAATAAGAGTTATGTGGAACTATCCAGGGAATTCTAAGGCTAAAATATAGAATTAGTTATAACTTTGGTCATTTGACACTTATGGTCCCTCAAGTCTCATTCTTTCTATTTTGGCACATCACATTTTATAACATGTTTACAACTTAACAACTTTAGTCCTTTAAGTTATACATCATAACCTCCAAAGCCATGTTACACTTTTGTTAACTATTAGGTTGACTACGGGGTTTGACTATAACGCAACGTTCATTGACTAGCCAATCACGTAAGGCCTTTGGTCCATTTTCATCTAGGGTGGGGTCCAAGTACCCGGGAAATGGGTCTAACAATAACCCCTCAAAATCTCCATCCTGAATTGAGATAATTTGGAGAAAAGATCATTTTTAAACTTAATTTGGTTCCATTCCCTCTATTTTCTTTCCGACTTAGGAACACAATACTAAAATCCAATTTTTTAGTGTACAAGGGTTTGTTATACCCCAATAAAAATTTTAAATCACAAACCTTTATGTACATGAAGACCCAAGACGCAATTTAAATACATATAGCATATCTATTTATGGGAATATACAGTATACGTGCCTCAGAAGAAAAGAAAGTGAAGAAACGAAGCCAAATGAAGAAATCAAGTTTTCGTGATTACCTTAGAGGATGCTTCACTGTTTTGGTCATAACTCCTTCTTCCGGACTCCGATTTAGTTGATTCAATAGGCCATGGAAACGGAAAAAAGGAGGTCTACAACCTGAGAGTGAATACAACGTATTGAGATTTGGTGAATACACCATATCAATTGCAGAATTCAAACGAGTTATTTTTAGCATTTCTTGGAGCCCACTCTTAATCAAGCTTATAAATACCAGCCCCTAATGACTTAGGGCATCAAAATTCAGACTTGGGACAGTCCCAAAACGTCTCCTATATCCTCCATCCCATCCTTGAAGAACATCTCGCATCATAATGTTATGTATCATTCGGTTTGCATAATAATTTGTCTATGAATTCATTATGTTTACTTTTGATGAATACTCTATCATTTGATGAAGCGAAAAGTGTACCGCTTCTAGGGGGTAATTTAAGCCCTAAATCATATTTATTTGATCAAATATTGCCCTAAATCGTTCCTTTTGTCATTTTAGGTACTTTGGAGAAGAAATCTGGAAAAGGAAGCATTTTGGACGTTTTTGGAGCATAAAAGTGAAGAGAACGACAAAGTCTCAAAATTATGCTGGAAAGTACCTTTGACGGCGTCAGGGATTGCCCTAGACGGCGTCACGGCTTGGCAAAAAAGGTGGATATGAAAATTACTCATGATAAGCCAGAGAATTTTGCATGAAAAATCTGACGGCGTCACCCTTTGAAGTGATCAAGGCCATCACGGTTTAAATTAAAGAGGGACGGCGTCAAGCCCATTTCTGACGGCGTCAAGCTTTGATAAGCCAGAGCGGATTTTGGAGGTCTAAAGAGGGACGGCGTCAGGAAGGCCATCCGGGAACCCTAAAAGCGGCGAGGTGACGGCGTCAGGATCTACAACGTGACGCCGTCAGCCCTTAAACTCTATATATAGTTTTGCAATTTTTTGTCATTAGGGTGGAACTTATTGTGTGTAACTTTGGAGGAGAAACCCTAAGACGAATTTCTGCCATTTTTAAGGGTTTTCATACCCTTGGATCTCCCATGTTTAATTGAAGATAAGTGATTGTTTAATCATTCAATATGTCTATGTGTTGTTTGATTACATCTTGTTCTTGTCTTTTGATTAACATGCTAGGCTAGATTTATCTTGTGTTTGCTTAGATCTAATGAAACCTAACTATTGATTATTGGTTATTAGTGTATTATTAATTGTATTGGATGATTGTTCATCTATGTTAGGCTTAAGAAAACTGGCTAACTTCCTATTCGGTAACTTGCTTGAACGTCTTAAGAAACATGAACCAATGCGTACTAAGGTTTTTATGGTTGTATTTAATGCATGAGCGAATTCTAGTGATCCCATGTTAGGAGCTTTCTAGCCGGCTCGACATAGGAGTGAAGTAGGAGCTTGTAGAGTTGGGGAAGTACGTACGCCACCCCACGATTGGTATTAAGGAATACACCCGTCATCCACGCAATTAATACACACTAATCAACCGGTAAAAGATAGTTAGGGAGTAAGGAAATCTAAGTAAACACATTTCTCTCCACATAAGTTTCACAACATTTTCATTTTTTGTTATTTTATTTTAATTGCATTCGTAGTTATTTGGGTTAGTTGACTAGCAACTAATTCCGCCCACTCCTTCAAACCCGAGATTTTACTTGCTTACATAAAAATATAAAAACATAAAAAGAATCTTCTCTCACCCTTAGACCTATTAGAGTAGTTTTTCAATCCTAACGACACTATTCCCTGTGGAGAACGATCAATCCCCCGTACTTACCACTACACTATACTACATCGGTCAGGTACACTGCCTGGTGGGGTTGTAAGCCTCTTGAGATCCCTCGAGAGGTAAAACCTGTTGTAAGGTCGCAAAACCACGCATCAAGTTTTTGGCGCCGTTGCCGGGGAATAGTTTTTGTTTAGGTTGAGATTTTTATTTTATTAGGTCTACTCACTAGATTCTTTTCTAGTGGGATTTTTATTTTATTTTTCTAGGATTTCTTTAGTCTATCTTTTTCTTTGTGCCCTTTGTTTGTAAAACCATTTTCATTTGTCACTATGATGGATGAAATTCCATTTAGATTATTGACAATAGAGGAACAATTATATTTCACCAATAGATTTGTTTCCTATCATTCCTATGAATTTTTGTGTGATCTTTGTGATTTCCTAAAGGATTTAGGGGTAAGGTTAGATAGGTTTAATGAATTCTATGCATGTGAGATTTCTATTAGACGAGCATTATCTGGATCAATTCCTTTTAGTCAGGCCCTTTGGATGAATTTTGAGGAAAGCTTCCTAACCATGACCCATAAGTGGAACGAATTGGTGGATTCATATGAGCAAAGAGACCTAGTTTCTAAGAACATGGACTTAGAATCAAACCAAGATTCTGAGATGGTTAGTTGCATGAGTGGGATAGATTTCACCAAAACATACGACACACATGAGGGTAGAGTTGAGCCACCTAGCTGCATGTCATGTTTAGGCACTACCATAATACAGGGTGAACACTTAGGTGATCTTGATGTGATGGAGGATCTAGCCGAGCATGATCACATTGATCAAAAAGACCTAGGTTTTATGATCGATGACGATGAATCTCAAGAAACACATGATGAATCTTTTGGGCAATTTGAATATAGCAGTCAGAATATTGAGGATGATCCTTATGATTCGGATATAGAAGTTGAGATGCCTAGAGAAGCACTTGAGATACTAGGGAAAATGTTAGGGTTAGATTCTACTAAAACACATGATGAGGATATAGGTGATCTTGACACAAGGAATGATGAGGTAAGTAACATAAGCCCACCAAGTACCCCACCAGTCCTACCATCATTTGAGATACACACACCGCCCGTGACTTACCCGGAAGAAGTTGAGGGGACTATAGGAACCCCAATAAAGGTAGAGCCCTTGGACCAAACACAACTAGAAGAAATAGGTTTGAATGATTTTAGTGATCACAACCTTTCTTTTAGTCCTATGGAAGCTCCTAGTTTTGATGAGCTGGAGCCTCAACCAAAACCGTTACCTAATCTTCCATCCTTGGATGAAAATTTAGGAATTGAATTAGGTCCCGATCCACCCATCAAAACATATAGTCCGGGTAGTCTTAAGTTTAAGGTAGTAGACATTAAGCCTTGTAGTGAGGAAGACAATATAGGAGTGAAAAATGACCTTACATGTCTACATCACCCATTCATGATTGATCACAAGAAACATTATGGGTTTAAACCGGGTCTATTGGGTCAAGATGGATTCCCAATTAGGAGTCTCTCGAAGTTGTTAGAAAATGATCCCTTTTTAGGAGAACACTTTAACTCACCCATTGACCAAAGTGAACTAGGTAAGGTTATGATGAAAGGAGCACACCCCTTTGAGCATATAATTCATCCACCAATCTTTCCTCACGTGGCATACTCCTACCGAGCTGGTGTGTATCGCTACTATCACCCGCACTTAACCCTAAGTGTAGGAAAAAGCTCCCCTATTTCCGTCAAATAAGGGTAGAGTCAGGCTCGTGACTCGAACAAAAACAAGCGCTTCTTGGGAGGCAACCCAAGCTTTATTTGCTTTGTGTGTTTATTTATGTGTTTGTTTGATTTTATTTGCTTCCGTATGTATGTTTAATTTTTATTATTATTGATTCATGTTCGAAACTAAATTGTGAAAATGCTTTATCTTGTTTTTAACTTCGTCTTAACTACATATAAAGGTATTTTGCAAAAGTTAAGTGTAAGGGAAATCCAAATCGGTTTTTTTTAGAACAGATGAACATGAATCGAAACAATAATAAATTAACATGCATATTAGTATTTGTTTGATTCAAATGCTTGTATCGAGTCATAATGAAGTTTTGCAGGAATTCCAGGAAGTAAGGTATAGGTTTTTCCAGAAATTTTCCGGAAACTTAACATGAGAATTCTGTCAGATCATTTCTGACGGCGTCAGGCTTTACAACCTGACGGCGTCAGGTGTAATTTTCAGAAATTTTTGAAAGTTTTGTTTTCATAAAAAGTTTTTATTAAATCTATAACTTATAATCTCCAGGAATCTGCAAAATTATCATTCCACAAGCATTATATCCTTATATATAGATTTATCCCGCTGATGTTATGCAGGTTTTCATGTTTGTTTTCTCAGGTTTAACAGGTTATTCTGGACAAGGAGATGTTTGTAGAATCAAGCTTATGGCGATGTATTAGTCATGGAGCTTCTACATTCTCTTGGAAGAAGATCTAACCATGTTACTTTTTTATCCACCGAACGAATCAGGGGAGTATTTGATTTCATTCTTTTACCTTTTCACTTTTACATCTTGTTATTTGAACATTGGGGACAATGTTCATCTTAAGTGTAAGGGGGGGTAAAATACGACACTTTAGAGAATACAATTGCACTTGATTTTTGTTTGTTTAATGGTAGATGTGTAATAAAACTGAGATAAATACCTGTTAGGGCAATTTTAGTGCAAAATTTAAAATTTTTTACAAAATATAGGAGTGAAACTTTGATCTTAATGAGCGTCTCATGGATAGGAAGTTATATGACTAGCACAAAAACCGTACCACTAAAAAATTTTCCACCCCCAAATATGTGAGGTTCGCCCCTAGAATTGGTAGGAAAAGCATTTATGCTATGATGTGTGTACCGGTAGCACTTAGATTCTAGAACTTGCGTTAGGACCATTCCGAGGCCACAAGTGAGACTACATTCGTGTAGTTAGATTTACTACATGATAAGAGGCATTAGGATTAACCCATTGTTTTACACCTGTGTTTTTGTTATAATTACTTTGGCTACATTGGTCAAGTAATTCTCCCACACCCTTTGCGTTGTACTCATTTTAGTACACGATACCCCTAGTACACCCCTCAGAGCCTATCTTTTCGTTTCGACCTTTAAGCATTTTACTTAAAGGAAGAATTTGTTTACACCCCACTTAAACGTACACCCAAATCGCCTTAGCCTACCTTGTATGCACTCATTTTTAGTGCATTATTGTGACAACATTTGTTTAAACCCTTAGTTAATTATCGAATTGATTACATGGTTGCTAAGTTGAGTCATATCCTTGTACATATTGTTTTGGGACGATTGGGACTCATGGGTAAAGTACTAGTGTAATGGAGTAATGGGGAAAAACATCATTTATTACCCCCATATGTGCTAAATATTTTAAAAGTACTCCAAGTGTTTCGATTATCTTAATTCGAGTCATTAGAATAGTTATTTGTAAAGTTATGTAAAAGTTCAAGTATAAGGGGAATGCAACGCCCCTATGATGTATTATTTTGGATGGTAGGGCAAGAGTGTATGACAAAAAAAAAATATATATATATATATATATATATATATATATATATATATATATATATATATATATATATATATATATACAAAAAAATGAGAAAAAGAAAAGTAGAAAAAACATACGGACTACCATCCCGTTTTATTTTATGTTTATTTTATATTTTTGTTATTTTGTTTTTAGCTTAAGATTGAGTCGAGTCTTGGCTTAGCAACATTGTATAGTACATGTAATAGATCAAGATCTTTAACTCGCCACCAGTAAAATATCCCTTATCCAACAAAACCGTGTTTATAATATCCCTACACCTCATGTTATAACCCATGTAAAAGCCCTCTTTGATAGTTTATCTTAGGTGCTTACGCCTAGTGGAGAAGGTTTTCGATCCTTGCCCAAGCCTATGGTAATCTATTTGCTATGACAGGTAGTGAGAGATATTATCCGTTTTCATTTATGAGATTTATTTTGATGACACTTGAGAGATGTGAGTATCTAAACACTACTTGTGAGGTGCTAGTTTGTAATCTCCGTGCTTATTATGATTAAAGTGGAAAGACTATTTGTTGTAATTACTCTTATATTAGCATTAAATGACCCCTAACTTGTATTTTGATTAGAATAAAAGCGCATTTGCTTGAGGACAAGCAAATCTCAAGTGTAAGGGTATTTGATGAAGCGAAAAGTGTACCGCTTCTAGGGGGTCATTTAAGCCCTAAATCATATTTATTTGATCAAATATTGCCCTAAATCGTTCCTTTTGTCATTTTAGGTACTTTGGAGAAGAAATCTGGAAAAGGAAGCATTTTGGACGTTTTTGGAGCATAAAAGTGAAGAAAACGACAAAGTCTCAAAATTATGCTGGAAAGTACCTTTGACGGCGTCAGGGATTGCCCTAGACGGCGTCACGGCTTGGCAAAAAAGGTGGATATGAAAATTACTCATGATAAGCCAGAGAATTTTGCATGAAAAATCTGACGGCGTCACCCTTTGAAGTGATCAAGGCCATCACGGTTTAAATTAAAGAGGGACGGCGTCAAGCCCATTTCTGACGGCGTCAAGCTTTGATAAGCCAGAGCGGATTTTGGAGGTCTAAAGAGGGACGGCGTCAGGAAGGCCATCCGGGAACCCTAAAAGCGGCGAGGTGACGGCGTCAGGATCTACAACGTGACGCCGTCAGCCCTTAAACTCTATATATAGTTTTGCAATTTTTTGTCATTAGGGTGGAACTTATTGTGTGTAACTTTGGAGGAGAAACCCTAAGACGAATTTCTGCCATTTTTAAGGGTTTTCATACCCTTGGATCTCCCATGTTTAATTGAAGATAAGTGATTGTTTAATCATTCAATATGTCTATGTGTTATTTGATTACATCTTGTTCTTGTCTTTTGATTAACATGCTAGGCTAGATTTATCTTGTGTTTGCTTAGATCTAATGAAACCTAACTATTGATTATTGGTTATTAGTGTATTATTAATTGTATTGGATGATTGTTCATCTATGTTAGGCTTAAGAAAACTGGCTAACTTCCTATTCGGTAACTTGCTTGAACGTCTTAAGAAACATGAACCAATGCGTACTAAGGTTTTTATGGTTGTATTTAATGCATGAGCGAATTCTAGTGATCCCATGTTAGGAGCTTCCTAGCCGGCTCGACATAGGAGTGAAGTAGGAGCTTGTAGAGTTGGGGAAGTACGTACGCCACCCCACGATTGGTATTAAGGAATACACCCGTCATCCACGCAATTAATACACACTAATCAACCGGTAAAAGATAGTTAGGGAGTAAGGAAATCTAAGTAAACACATTTCTCTCCACATAAGTTTCACAACATTTTCATTTTCTGTTATTTTATTTTAATTGCATTCGTAGTTATTTGGGTTAGTTGACTAGCAACTAATTCCGCCCACTCCTTCAAACCCGAGATTTTACTTGCTTTCATAAAAATATAAAAACATAAAAAGAATCTTCTCTCACCCTTAGACCTATTAGAGTAGTTTTTCAATCCTAACGACACTATTCCCTGTGGAGAACGATCAATCCCCCGTACTTACCACTACACTATACTACATCGGTCAGGTACACTGCCTGGTGGGGTTGTAAGCCTCTTGAGATCCCTCGAGAGGTAAAACCTGTTGTAAGGTCGCAAAACCACGCATCTACTCTATCATTTGCTAATGAGATTATAGGCTAACACCCATAGGTGTTAGCAAAGTTTATGACTATCATGTTTATTTGATTCGTTTACTTTGATTTATTGCATTTTTATTGGATATTTTATATGTTTATTGTGCTTGATTCATTTGTTTACTTGGTTGAAGTATGACGGCTATTGTCTAGATTATAAGTTATTGATTTACTTATGTGATTTATAATCCGTATCATAATGGTAGGTGTAAGTGATAACAATGCCTTTACAAATGGTTACCATTAGGACTAGAGGCCGACCGTATCCATAGGTTAGTCGAATTATGATTAAGGAAACCAAGTTAGTACGAGAACTCTTATAGATGATCATTCGCGAGAGTTTAGGTAGCCTCACTTTGTTGTTCCCTTTACACGATTAAAAGTTAACTACAAAGTTAAGCTAATCGTGTTCCATGACTTAGTAATGTATTGATTAACTAAACAAATAAGTAAATCGTAAATGATAAAGACAAGAGTTTTTAAACGTTTAAATTCTTATTAGAAGTTAATCAAAAGAATCTATACCCAAGTGTTTGCCGAAAAAAAACACTTGGGATTGAAATGACAAGTATGGTATGCCTCCTCTCTAAACTTAAGCTAAGCTTAAATGGCAACTATAAGGAACCACTGAGCTATCTCAGGGACTAGGTTGCTCTTTGGAGGAGTAAAAGTGGTTTGTGAATGTCTAAGCATTAATTGCACAAACTTGTCCACTTTTACTCCCTTATGATCCTATTTATAGACAAGTAAAAAAGAGCATCCGTGACTTAAAAGACAGAAGATGACCTAAGCTAATCAGGACAAAATACTAATGTATTTTGTTACTGTTACAAGAACATATTTTGGGTATAGGACAATATTGTTTTCTGAGTAACAGTGATGACACTGTTCTGTTTATGAAGCCTTTTAGGGAAAGTTTGACTTTTGCCTGATAAGGACTTCTCCTTATCTCTTTAAACCTTTTCCGCCTTGTCCTGCCTTTCTTTCAGTCTTCAGTCTTCAGTCTTCATTCTTCATTCTTTATAGTTGTTGAGGAGACTGGGGTTCAGTGAATTATTGTCATCACTCACTGAACCCATTATCTTTTTCTTTGGCTTAGGTGCCATTCAGGGAGTTCCGCCTCACTGAATGGTGAATCCTTCTTCTTAGACTCGTCCTAGGCATCTTGAAGATAACTCACTGAGTGACTATTCACTCAGTGACCTGAGAGCGTTCAAGGTTATATGACACTTAGGATAATTTGTATTCAAATTCTTGTTTAAGGACGCTTGGGTACTGAATGGACCCAACAATCTCCCCCTATTTGGATATAAATTTAGCCTAAGTGTTTGATCAGTGTAAGTGAGCAATTGGGCTTCTTCTTACACTAAAGATACTAGAAAGCAATTAAAGGACACAAATATAATAAACATGGGCCTTCATCTTATTCATAGACATTACATCAGTCCTATCATCTAAACATAATAATCAGGGAAAAGTACTCAGACTTCCTTAATTCCCATGAGTTCCAATTCAGCTTTCTTAGACACCAACACCTGCTTGTCGGGTCTTTCACTCATCATCTTCTCCATCAGTCTTATGAACTCCTCATTCTCAGAACTCTTCACATGGAGTGCCATTAGTTTGTAGGCCAGTAGGGTTGTAGTCTCCACCAAGTGAATGTCACTGACTCTTTGGAAGGCTTGTTGACCAAACTCGTCAATGAAGAAGATACCAAACTCAGGGTTCTTGATCACCTTGTTGGGGATGAACTTGACACCTTCAGGAGGAATTCTGTTGCAGTGAAGTGCATCAATAAATTGTTCAGGTTCCTGACCTATTGCCTTCCTCTTCCTCCCTGTGCTCTGAATTGGTTCAGGGATTGTTAGTCCCTGAGAAGCAAGTGCCTTTTGATGGCTGATTCCTAAGATTTTGGCCACCTTTTCCAGTTCCATATACTTGTTTGTCAGGGCAGCCAGAAGGTCAGGGAAACACCTGTTCTTCTTCTTCCTCAGGATGGGTCCCATCATGTCCCATTCCTTGATCCCATATTCTGAGAACTTGAAGGGTTTATTCTTCTCAGACTTCCTTGGTCTTCTATGAACAGTTATGGCTATAGGATCAGTGTTTTCATGAATGGTCATGTCAGTGATGAGACCTTCACCCTTGGTCTTCGTCATGGTCCAAACATACCTCTCATAGTTCCTCTTCTTCCTTTCTGTGTTCAGCTTGACCTTCAGGTTGTGTTCTTTGATTAGGTCAGCCTGAAGTTTGACGCTCAGTTTCTCTGATGACTTCCTTAGCAACTTCAACAATAACTGGCTTACTGAGAATTTCAGCCTTGATCCAATCTTCTTCATCCAATACAGCAACCACTTCTTCACTGGTTCCCTTGAAGATTTTCCCATTATGTAAGATGATTTCCATGAGCACTGGTGCATCAGGGTCAGGACGCACGTCTCTTGGTGCCTTAACCAGTTTGGGAGGTGATTCTTCAGTCTCCATGATTCCCTTCCCTTTGTCAGTGGGTGGGGGTGTGCTGAAGGAGGATTTAGGGAACGCAGTGGTTGTTGTTGCTTCAGTTTGAATAGGAGTTGTGGCAACAACCAGTGCTGAAGATGTAGTTCCTGGCATAAAGCTTTGAAGAGGGACTGCTTCAGTGATGACATCAGTTGTAGGCTCAGGAATTGGTTCATTAGAGGTAGGTTTCTCCCCCCTCAACAGATGCTGGAGCTTCAGTGAAAGCATCTGTTGACTGAGGAGTTGGGGGAACTTGAGAGGACTGAAGAACTGTCAGAAAGGTGGAGACCATGATCTTGATTTCCGAGGTCTCGTTCTTCAGTGAGGAGATGTCTGTGGCCATGGTGACTTGAGCTTCTGAGAGTTAGGTGACTCTGGTGGTGTAATGGCTGACCAGCTCGTTATTTTGGCAGAGAGCTGGTCAAAGGCAGTGGAGATTTGAGTCAGGCATCCTTGGGTATCAGTGACTGACTTCTGAAGGGCTTCCTGCTGAGACCTGAGAGGTGTAAGATCTACCTCCTTGAGGAGCCTGAGAAGCTCAGTAATGTTGGAGGAGGTGGTATTCTGGGAATCCATGAACTCAGTCAGCTTGGTGATGAGAACTGGGTCATCCTTGAACTCTTCTTGAATTGCACTTAGAGACTGCAGCAAATTGTTGTATTGCGTCCCTTGTTCAAGGCCCAATTGCTGAATGGAGGTCTTCAAGTCACTGACATGTTTGTCAGTAGAGGCAGTGACTTGGTGGATTTGACCTTGTGCCCTTTCAATAGCTGCCCTGAAATCAGCATATGAGGCTGCTGCTTTAGTGTGCTGATCCCATTGCTCCTTGATGATCTCATTGAAGAGGGCAGTGTTTGACTTCCTGAGGAATTTAACTAACTTCCTTTCAGTGAGTGGTAGTACATTGTCATACTTCTGCAAGTAGTCAGGAGTTGCAGCAGCAGAGTCTGAGGAGCCTGATGAGTTATGTGATGATGATGATGATGATGATGATGTAGGATGGTGATGGTGGGATTCTTGTTCTTCAGGAGGAGGAGATGAGGTTGGTTGCTCAGTGTGCTGAGGGGAGTTGTAAGTAAGAGGCTGGTCATCCCCAAAGTCAACCATTTCTTCTTCTGACTCTTCATTCATAAACATTTGGAGATCAACAAGAGTAGGAACCAGGTTTATATTCGGCTCCCCCTCAGAAGAGGGCTTGCCTTTGTTTTGGCCAGGTCCTGACCCCTCCAGGTGAACAAAGTGGGTTGTCTCTGCCTGGTCTGCAGAGTCAGTTCCTGAGATATGCGCAACGCCTTGAGGGGGTGTAGGTTCCATATCAGCGGGTGGTTGCATGCCCCTGAGTCTTTGTCCCCTGAGGTGCCTTCAGGGACTGGTGGGTTTGATCCAATACCATCACTAGGCAATGAGATGTTTAGGTCTCTCTTTCCATCAGGATTGTGGTGCCCTGACGAAGATATAGGGACCGGTACTCCTTGAGACTCTGATTGTGATTTATCAGAGCCATAAGTAGGATGTGAAATGTTGGGGTCCCCCTTTCCACCAAGGTTGTGTTGCCCTGATGAATATTTAGGGACCAGTCCTCTCTGAGACTCTAACTGTGATTTATCAGAGCCGTATGCGGGATGTGATGGGGTGTGGGTCCCCTTCTCGGTAGAGTGGTGCTGCTCTACTGAGGATTTAGGACCCTTTTTTCCCTCAGGCAAAAGTGGTAATTTACGAATGCCTTCATCGGGAAGTGATTGTTGGATGGTTCCTGACTCCACTAACTTGTGTATGTCAGAAGAGTCTTTAGGAGAGGGTTTTCCCGAGGACACTGAGTGTTATTTCTCAGTGCCTTTTGTTGGCATTTGTTATTTGGCCAACTTAGTACTGGCCTCCTCAACGGGTGTCTCAATGGGCTGGGCATTTTTTAGCCTTCTTTTCTCAGGCTGTGAAGCAGAGGTCTCAGTGTCGAGTGGTTTGGGTTGAACCACCTTCCTGGACCCCTTCTTCTTTTTCTTCTTTTCTTTCTTGGAAGGAGAAGCCACATGTGATATAGCTTCAGCGCCCTGAATGACCATCAACATATAGGTGGTCAGGGTGATTTGTAAGACCTCAGTGGGGTCTCGTGAGTAGTTGGCCTTGTGTAGGACATCAGGGTTAGATCCCTGAACATTTGGCCTAACGTACTCAGAGCCCAATAAGTCTTGTAGCACACAGGAAATGAACCTAGGGTAAGACATGTGTCTTCGCCTGGATTTCCCTGAGAGCTTGACTATGAGGTCCCTGAAGATGATTTCACCAACATCAATTTTTCTACCTTCTAGGAGACTGAACACTATCATTTGTTGAGCAGTGTTCAATTGCTCCGTGGAGGATTTGTTCCCACCAAGGACCTGAATGACAAAAGTCATCAGTATCCTCCAAACGGCAGGAAACCATGTTTTTATTATGGGGGCTTTGGCCAATAAAGTCCCTGGGGCCACATCAGGGTATTGTTTGTCATGTGGCCCAAGTAAAAACAATTCAGCCTTTACTTCACTATCAGTGGGTTGAGGGGCAAAAGTCTCAGTGTAATCAAGGCCTATGGCTTTGATAAAAGTTTTGTAATCAAGGGAGAGGGTTTTCCTCCCATTGTTCACTGAGAAAGTAATGATGGAGTTCTTGATGACATCAGGGTTGGTGACCACCGTTGTACACCAGAACTCCCTCAAGTAGTCATGGTATATGACTGAGGGTGTCTTGGTAAATTCCGTAGAGAGAAAACACTTTTGTAGGTATTTTACCATATCCTTTTAAGCAGAAAAATTTTCCAGATAGGCAAAGTTCCCTACGACATTGTTTTTGGTCATGTCTACGCTTTCCAGTTGGAATTACACATTTGGAGCGTAGGAAATAGCCTTAGATGAAGCCATTTTAAGAGACAAGCTATGATTTTAAGGATAAAAGGTCTTGTTTTAAGATGAAGAACACACACAAATTTTGAGAAAAAATAGCAAGAGTTTGATTAATTATTCAAACCGTGTGTGTGTTAATATGTTGTGGGGATAATTAAAGGGAAGTAGAGAGGGGTGGTTTTTGCATATTTGCGAAATTTATTAAAAAATTTGAAAACTGCTTTGTATAACCGTTTTGATGTCCGCATTAAATGCAACCAATCCACTATCCGGGTTTTGCGCGACTATCAAGGTGAACAATTGCGTTATTCTACAAAAGTGCATTTTGCAGTGTGACGTCACCACATATAATATCAAAAGATATTACTTGTGAGGAGAGGCATTTAATGCCAAGTGGGATATGTGGTGATGATGTGGGGGCCCAAGATATGGATGCCAGAAGGTGAAAGAACATATATTCCTATATTAAATAGGTGTTCAGTTAGCAACCTTGGACATTTACTAACTAAATACTTAGAGCATTTAATATAGCATTGAATGTCATTTTATGATGTCTTGAGGCCCCTGAATGACTTTTCATTCAGTGTGAGGGTGTTTAGGGAAGGTTATTCAGTGATACATAAAAGACTTATTCACTGAGAGATTTGTTAAGTCAGGGACCAATGGTTATCATTATTTACACTAAGTTGGATAGGTTTAGTCAGTGGACTGATTCTCAATATCCAACATCTCCAATTCAGCTTTTAGTCTTGTGAAAGTTGGTTCATCCAATGGTTTTGGTGAATATATCAGCTAGCTGATACTCAGTGGGGATGAAGTGTAATTCAATGTCATCATTCATGACATGATCCCTGATGAAATGATATCTGATATCAATATGCTTGGTTCTCTGATGAAGAATAGGATTTTTTGAGATAACAATTGCACTTGTGTTGTCACAAAAGATGGGTACCATCTTGTAATGGATGTCATAGTCACTGAGTTGACTTTTCATCCATAGCACATTTGCACAACAACTGGCTGTTGCAACATATTCAGCCTCAGATGAGGACATGGCAACTGATTGTTGTTTCTTAGTACTCCAACAGCCTAGTTTACCACCAAGGAATTGGCAGGAGCCTGAAGTACTTTTCCTATCCATGTTGCATCCTGCATAGTCAGAGTCTGAGTATCCTTTGAGATCAAAGCCTGAACATTTAGGGTAGTACAATCCAAGATTTGGAGTACCTTTCAGGTACCTAATGATCCTTTTTATAGCTGTGAGATGTGATTCTCTTGGGTCAAACAGATATCTGGCACATAAACAGACTGAAAATTAGATATCAGGCCTTGATGCTAGTAGGTACATCAGTGACCTAATCATTCCTCTAAATAGAGTTTGATTTACTGGTTTACTAGCAAGGTCAGGACCAAGGTTGTTTGGGTGAGCCACTGGAGTTTTCACTGAAGCACAGTCACTGAGCTCATACTTTTTCAGTAGGCTTCTAGTGTACTTTTCTTGACTGATGGAAGTTCCCTTATCAGTCTGCTTGATTTTTAGTCCAAGGAAGTAGGTGAGTTCTCCCATCATACTCATTTCAAATTTCTTTGCAATAAGTTTTTCAAACTGTTTGCAAAGTTTGTAACTTGTTGAGCCAAATATGATGTCATCCACATACACTTGAACAAGAATGACTTCTTCTTTTGTCCTATAGATAAACAAGGTGTTGTCTATCTTGCCTCTGACAAATTTGTTTTGGATGAGAAAGGCTGAAAGAGTTTCATACCATGCTCTAGGAGGTTGTTTTAGTCCATAAAGGGCTTTTTCAAGCTTGCAGACATAGTCAGGAAACTCACTGCTTTCAAATCCAAGAGGTTGTTGAACATAAACTTCTTCTTTCAGTGATCCATTGAGGATATCACTTTTTACATCCATTTGATATACTTTGAAGTTCATGTAGGTTGCATATGCAAGGAAGATCCTGATGGCTTCCATTCTTGCAACTGGTGCAAATGTTTCTTCATAGTCAATGCCTTCTTGTTGATTATAACCTTTGGCAACAAGCCTGGCCTTGTTTTTAATGACTATGCCATTTTCATCAGTTTTTCTTCTTGAATACCCATTTCATGCCAATGATAGAAACATCCTGAGGACATTTGACCAAGATCATTACCTTGTTTCTATCAAATTGTTCTAGTTCATCATGCATAGCCTGAACCCAACTAGGATGTTTCAGTGCTCTTTGACACTTTTAGGTTCAATATTGGAGATGAAGTCCACAAATAGACATTCATTGGCTGAGGCTGCCTTAAGTTTAGCAGCCATGCTTCAAGTAAGCATTCCTTCAGTGGGCTCTCCAGTTATGTTGATAAGTTCTATATCTTCAGACCTAGTCCAACTGTCCTGAGGTCTTGGATATTGATTTAAACTTGTGGAGGCCTGATTGGGTGGTGGTGTAGGATTAGGTGCAGAAACTTAAAGATCTTCAGGATCTTGAGCATCTGACTGGCCTAATTGATCACTGAGATTGATAGGTTCCTGAACACTTTGTTCAGACTGATTAATTTCACCAGTACATGTTTGTGCTTCAACAAACTCAGTGATGGTTGGATACGGGAGGTTATAAGGGATAATGTAATAGGATATATCAGCATCTGCTTGATATTGAGTGGAAGGATTACTATCAGGATGATATTCATCAGGATGATATCTTGATGAATCATCAATTCCTATCTCTTCTACTGACGTGTTTGAGAATCTGATGGCTTCAGTACTCTCATCAAAGGTGACATGGAATGTTTCCTCAGTTTGTTGTCCCCTTGTATTGAACACCCTGAAGGCTTTAGAGACAAGAGAGTATCCTAGTAAGTATCCATCATCATATTTTGCATCAAATTTCCCTAAGTGATCCTTGTGATTATGAATAAATATAGGGCACCCAAAGACATGAAAATAGCTGATGTCAGGGATTCTTCCTTTGAATAACTCATAAGGAGTTTTGCTATGTCTCTTGACAATGATGGATCTATTTTGAGTATAATAGGCAGTCTTGACTGCTTCAGTCCAAAAGCGTTTGGATAGTACTGATCCATTTAGCATTGTCCTAGCAGCCTTAATGAGTGTTCTATTTTTCCTTTCAGCAACACCCTTTTGTTCAAATGTGTAAGGAGAAGAGAAGTTTTGAGAAATTCCTTTCTCATCACAAAGCACTCAAGATCATGGTTTTTGAACTCAGTCCCATTGTCACTCCTAATTTGTTTGACTTTTATGTCATTTTGGTTTTCAATGTTCCTGACAAAGGATATGATTGTTTCAGCTGCCTGAATCTTTTTTGTCAGGAAGTAAACCCAAGTGTATCTTGAGTATTCATCCACAATGACCAGAGTATACTTCTCATGATGAATGGACATAGGACTGATAGGTCCAAAAAGATCCATATGGAGAAGATGAAGGCAGCTTTTGATGGAGAAGTTTTGTTTGGTTTTAAAGGATGCTCTATAATTTTTACCTTTTTCACAGGCAGAGCAGGTTTTATCCTTTGAAAACACAAGTGATGGTAAGCCAAGGACCTTGTTTTGTTTGACAAGATTGTTTATGTTTTTGAAATTCAGATGGGAGAGTCTCTTATGCCAAAGCCAGTTTAGAGTTTCAGTGGCTTTAGCAAAGAGACAAGTTCCATTCTGAGCTAGAGTAGACATATCTAACACATAAACATCTTGTCTTCTTGGTGCAATAAGAACTACTTCTTTATTTACATTAAAGATGGTACCTTGCTTATCATCAAATTGAACTATGTATTTAGCGTCACATAGTTAACTGACACTGATAAGCTATCCTAGTAAAAACTATTCCACTACAGATTACTGAACCATAACCTTCAGTGAGACATGATGAATTGTCAGCAAATACCACCTTAGGTCCTGGTTCCTCAACATATCTGTGCAGATATTCCTTCACACCAGTCATGCTCCTTGAACATCCACTATCTAGATGCCAAACAGGCTCCCTGGCATGTCTCTGCACAAATAGTAAACTGTATTAGTTTTTTCTGTGACCCCACTTCTTGGTGGGCTTGGCTTTGATAGCCTTTTTGAAAGATACAATTGATGCATGGTCAGTGGTGGTATGGACTGTGCTTCCACAGACTTTACATTTGGTTGTTGATGTTGACTCAGTAGACTGAGAGGAGGACTTGGTGGTACCTCTTCTAGTCTGAATGACATTTTCATGTCCTGAGGTGTCATGAGAGGGATCTCTAAATATGTCACAGCAAGGATCCATTAGACAATCATCAGGATGATGGTCATTGAAACCACAATGTGGACAAGGTGAAAAAGGCTTTACCTTTTGCCTTTGTTTCTGTTTAGAGACAGAGAGATACTGAAAAGCCTATGCTTTAAAGTGTGTTGCAGCATTGGATGAGACTGTGTATAACAAGTGATCAGAAGTCCTGTGATCTTCCTTTTTGCATATCATACAAAAGATGATTCTATAACAATCATCAGTGGAATGATTTGTATAGTTACACAGTTCACATCTTTGCTGAGGTTTTGGTGAAGATTTTAGTTTGGAGGTGCTTGAGGAAGCTGATTTGAGTTCCTTAATTTTTGATTGAGGTTTTTCAGATGATTCAATCTTTTCACTCAGCTTCCTGACAAGCTCAGCCAACTGATCATATTTTAAATCAGGGCTTTCAGAGTTCACCTCAGTTAGGACTGAAGGTGTTGAGTCATCAGTGGGACCTGAGACTTCAGGTGTGTGTCTGTTCAGGATGGTTCTACCCAATCCTGACTTCTCTTTTGGAGAATGTTGAGAGTAAACTAAAAGTGTTAGGTCTGAGCAAGGTGCTGCTCCTTGAAGGACTTTCAGTTGTGGGACAGGTGTTTGTGATTCTGATTCAGACTCATTGACAGACTCAGTGTTACTGAGTTTATCAGTGAGTCCAAGCATATCTTTGATAGCCTGACTTTCAGGTTGCAAGATTTTCCCAGTCTCAAAGTTAGGTAACTTACTGTCTGGGTTGTTTCTTTCAACCCAGTCACTAGACTTGGGTTCCATTTCTTGCTCAAAAGATATGCCAGCTGGTATAAAGGCCTTTTCACTATGACTCTCACTGATGGATTCAGTGAGTTGGTCTTCTCCTATGATTTTCTTTTAAGAACTAGGAATAAGACTAACAGTTTCATAGACTTTAGGATTCTTTGTTGTCCAGCTTTCAATGACAGCCTTTTCTTTGTTGAGTTCAGTTTGAAGAGCTTAGTTTTGTTTCAAAATTTCAGTGTTTTGAATTTGAAGTGTAACAGCTTCTAGCTTGGCTTGTTTTAAGACAAGTAGTTCATCTTTACACTTATTTAATTCTTGAACAAGTTTATTGTATTTTGAAAACAAATTAAGTCTTTGCTCTTCAACAAACTTAAGATCAACATTAATGTAATTTAAGTAAGATTGCCAGTCAGAATCATCATCCATAGATAGTAAAATATTTACCTTTTTCATGGTGATGTTAACCCATTCTCCATTTCTTGCATGGCTTTTTCCAACAGCCAGCTGGTCATTATTTGAAGGTGCAATCAGTGCACTGACTCTTACTTCTTCATCATCTGAGGAGACCTCTTCTTCATCTCAGTCATAGGTTTCAGCCACAAGTACCTTGTTCTTTGTTTGAACAGGTTTAGTGGTTTGAGCAGCCTGAGATACTGAGGGAGTAGCCTCAAGGAGATCAAGTTTAGCTTTAGCTTTTCTATACTTAGCTTCAAAGTCTTTTTGATCATTTTGAACGATTTTGTTTTGAAAATGTTGAGTAGACTGAAGCATTTTTGGTTGAAACTTGCTAGTTCCTGAAGAAGAACTATTACCAGAGAATTTATATGAGGGTTCTGAGGTGGTTATAGAAAAATAGTCTTTTGCAAAATGGCCCTTTTTACCACATTTGAAACATTCAGTGGTTTCATTTGCTTTTGCTTTAGAAAAGTTTTACTGATTTCTTTTAATAAAACGTTTAGAGTTAGCAAGGAGTGCCCTTTCTTGAAATTCAGTGTGCAAGTCATTAAGTTACTCCTCACTGGTTCTCTCATCAGCCTCATCGTCAGAATTCTCTTAGAAATTCTGCACAACACCATTAGAATAAAAGGCAATAGATAAGGGTATGGTTGTCAGGGCCTTTTTGGTCTCAAGAGCTTTCTTTGAGTCTGGGTATCTCCTTGAGATTAAGTTTTCCTCATAGACAAACTTCCCATAGATCTCAGGGAGCTCAAAGTTTTGAATGTGATTAGCATTCCTAAGACCCTGAGAGAAGTTTAACCACTTCTTAGGGAGACTGTTGACAAAGCCAACATTGATTTCATGCTTAGACAACACTACACCATCATTTGATAGTTCATTTATCAAGGTTTTATATCTTGTATAGGTTTGAGAGAGACTTTCAGAGTCTTTAGCCCTGAAAGTATTATACTCAAGTTTCAGGTCCATAATCCTGTTTTCCTTGGTATCTGAGGGACCTTCAAAGTTGTGAACCAAGTCAAGCCAAGTTTGTTTGGCTGTTGTACAATTAATGACTGATTCCATTGTATTGTTAGGAAGACATGATATAATGATGCTTTTCAGGCATTGGTCTTGGTTAACCACCCTTCTCTCATCAATAGTCCACTGAGCTTCAGGTTTAGGTAACCCTTCAGTAGTCTTAGGGACAAAATGACCTTCATTGATACATGTGATGTAGTATGGTTCCATACCAGTCAAGTAGCAAAGCATACGCTTTTTCCACTTGCTAAATTTACCAGCTTCTAGTCTAGGGGTGACAGCTGAATAGCTTCCTCCCTTTTTGTCAACTAGCTGGGGTACATTACTATCAGCCATGGTAGGATCTTGGTTTTAAAAACCTTTTGAGCACTCTTTAGTTTTTGAAAGATTATATAAACCAGAGGCTCTGATTCCACTTGTTGTTCCCTTTACACGATTAAAAGTTAACTACAAAGTTAAGCTAATTGTGTTCCATGACTTAGTAATGTATTGATTAATTAAACAAATAAGTAAAACATAAATGATAAAGACAAAAGTTTTTCAACGTTTAAATTCTTATTAGAAGTAAATCAAAAGAATCTATACCCAAGTGTTTGCGGAAAAAAACACTTGGGATTGAAATGACAAGTATGGTATGCCTCCTCTCTAAACTTAAGCTAAGCTTAAGTGGAAACTATAAGGAACCACTGAGCTATCTCAGTAAAAGTGGTTTGTGAATGTCTAAGCATTATTTGCACAAACTTGTCCACTTTTACTCCCTTATGATCCTATTTATAGACAAGTAAAAAAGAGCACCCGTGACTTAAAAGACAAAAGATGACCTAAGCTAATCAGGACAAAATACTGATGTATTTTGTCACTGTTACAAGAACCTATTTTGGGTATAGGACAATATTGCTTTCTGAGTAACAGTGATGACACTGTTCTTGTTATGAAGCCTTTCAGGGAAAGTTTAACTTTTGCCTGATAAGGACTTCTCCTTATCTCTTCAAACCTTTCCCGCCTTTCTTTCAGTCTTCAGTATTTATTCTTCATAGTTGTTGAGGAGACTGGGGTTCAGTGAGTTATTGTCATCACTCACTGAACCCATTATCTTCTTCTTTGGCTTAGGTGCCATTCAGGGAGTTCCGCCTCACTGAATGGTGAATCCTTCTTCTTAGACTCGTCCTAGGCATCTTGAAGATAACTCACTAAGTGACTGTTCACTCAGTGATCTGAGAGCGTTCAAGCTTATATGACACTTAGGATAATTTGTATTCAAATCATTGTTTAAGGACGCTTGGGTACTGAGTGGACCCAACACACTTCCATTAGACTACTAAGATAAATTATATAAAATAGTTGAAAATATTTATGCGTGCTTGAGACTTATTAACGTTGTGACCATCGGATATGAAATGCTTTGATAGGGTTAGATTCCATGATTCTCTAGCTTGGTCTTCATTTCCTGATTCACCAACGAAAGTAACATTCGATCATTGCACTTGTAGACGAGTCATTAAGACAGATTATGATGAACTTGGTTAGCACGTTCTTCTACCATTTGACCACAACCTTACATTTATTTCATTACTTTTAGATTAATTATTAGTTTAGTTATTAAAATCGTGCAAATCTATCAGATTGAACCCCCCCCCCCCCTTGCGTAATTAGATTAAATAATTAGAATACCACTAGGTTTAGTTTAAGTCCACTCACTCCTTGTGAACGACCTGTACTTACTATCACTAGTTATAATTGATCGGGTACACTGCCCGTAAGTGAATAGATTATAACAGATCAAGTTTTTAGTCTATAAGTTAGTTCGACATTATAAATTAAAGACTAGATTATAACAGATCAAGTATTTAGCGCCGCTGCTGGGGAGTGATTTTAGCTTTTGTTTAGTTAGTGATTTGTGTGTTTTTAGTTAATTTGTGTTCTTAGTTTTGTGTTATTTTTGTGTTATTTTGGTTTGTTTAGCATTCTGTGAATCTGTCTCAGACAATCGATACTGTGTATTCGTCTCAGTGAATACGGCGTATTGACCCTCTATTACCAAATTTTTTTTTTCATCTTCTGTTAGCTTTTAGTTTTCAAAATTTTTATTTCGTTTCTTCTCTTTGGTGCTTTGTTTTCTATGTTGTTTGTTTTTCAGGAAATCATGGAGATCGAGAAGAACATTGATGAAATGACCATTAAAGAATGAATGACGTCTAACACGTAGAAGAATCATCGTATGATCGAAAAGGATAGGTATGATGCAAAGCAGAGGTCGAGGAACCTGTATTGTGGTATCGATATTGATAATATGACCATGGATGAGTACATGGCATACCAGGCTGAAAAAGCATGGGAGAGAAGTAGACCTTCAAACGGTAAAGCAAGGCCAAGTATGGAATAAAAGGATGATACTTATCTGATGAAGATGAGGAATATACGGATTATGAAGATGAAAAAGTTCCCTAGCTTACGTAAGCTGTGAAAGAAGATATCTGGCTAAGAAGGCTCTTAGAAGAGTCGGGCGTGTAACTAAATACAGTGGAAGCAAAGACGGTCGACATTCTAAAGGTGGGGACTGAACACAATATCGCGGATACCTTGATGAAGGTGGTACATGGACTTAAGGTGTAGCTAATATAAAGCCTAAGGTGGAAATTATTATGAGTTTATTCTCTATATCATTAGCTTATTATCAAGTCCATGGGTATCAGAGTACGTTTTTATTAATTAGCCAGATAGGTAAGTTTAAGGGAGGTTTTTGACTTATGTTCGAGTCCCACGTCAAATTGGTTTCCTTATTTTCCTTCTTTGAGTCACAATCGCTCTTAAATTCTAGTTCGTATTAGAGTCGGTTTCTTTCCCTCTCATTCTCTTCTCTATAAATAGAGATGAGGGGTGAGGGTAATGTAAGTTCATTTTTTCAAGTTTACAAGCGAATAACATATAATCGTTTGGGTCATTATATTGTACTGTGCAAATCCGGATCCACGGTTGAAGCCAAAGCCCACATGTTTGCAACCGAACTCGTTTCCACATTTGTTGCACCATATTTCTCAAAATAAACATCAAATAAACGTTTGAAATTATATTTTAACGTGTCTTGTGCTTTTGTTACATAAAAAGGGTCTATTTGGTTCAAATCCAAGTCGTTAGCAATTTTATCGATAAGATATTCCACCCCGCTAATGTTCAAACATGGGTTAATTGCGGCGGCACAACTAATTATCGGTGGAATTTCATCAAAATATTTTCTAAGTTTTTCTTTCGTCGGTACAACCATATTCGCAAAAAGTGGACCATCATATTCGTATGCTTCTAATTTTTTACACATCATAAAAAGTTGGTTGAGGACCCGATGACTCGTGGGATAATAAACACCCTATAACAAAGTTGTTGCGGTTTTAAAAACTTTGAGTAAATCAGTTATTTTTTGAATAAAACCCCAATTTTCAACCGAAAAATGGTACCATATCCCCATGCCTAGATCTAGAGCAAAGATTATCATGAAAATGTTGTAACATTAATTTTTGGCGTAAACCACTAACAAACATATTATAAGTCGAATTTCATCTTGTAGGGACGTCCCAGTTTGGAGATAAAAAAAACGGAATTCGATTCATGACACAATTTTATATAATCCACATATCTTGTGCTTCCACATTGAAAAATATCTTGTAACATTTTTTTAAAAGCTTCTCTTAAATTATACATTTGCTCAGTCGCTAGTCTGCTTTTCACAACCAAGTTAATGATGTGTGCAACACATCGACTATGATAAAAAAACGCCATCAAGAGGTGGTCGGTATTTTAGTATTAACCTTCCCGTCGCATTTGTATTATTAGAAGCGTTATCAAATGATATTGAAAAAACTTTTTTTTTTCTATTTTAAACGTTTTCATAACATATCTCAAAATAAAACTTAAATTTTCACCCGTGTGCGGATATTCAAAGTTTTCAAAAGCAATAGTACGTTTCATCATTTGCCAAGTAAGGGGATCAATCCAATGTGCGGTAACACAAATGTACGAACCGGGCAAACCATGACCCGCCGACCAAACATCGGTTGTTAAGTTTACACTAGTTTTTAAAGCATCAAAACCAAGTATTAATTCCTTTTTAACCTTTACCCAAGATTTAATACAATCACGTTTAAGAGTTTGACGACTTACATGAGTGTATCGTGGTTGAAGCCTTTGTTGAATCAACCTCGTTAACCGAGGGTTGTCGAAGTGGTTGAACGGAAAACCCTCTTGAATCACAAAGTGTGCTAAATCTTGACGAAGCGCCCTCTCGTCATATAAAAAAATACTCCCATTTCGTCCCATAGTACTTTGTTCCGATCCCGAAACGCCTTTTGTTGCTTTACAATGTTGAGTCGTGTGCTTCTTCAACGTAGAGTTCCCCTCGGATTTGATAAAAGTGTTACAAGCTTTACATCTAGCCTTTTTTGATCCATCAGAGAACTTAACCAAGTCGAAATTATGCCAAACTTCTTGGTTTCAGGTTGTTGGTTCAATCCCAACTTCATACGGTTCATTTGTAGAACCTTGAGCGGCGGTATTTGATGATGCGTTTTGAGAAGCTCGGTTTCTAGACATCGTGAGCGTTTTTGATCAAGTTTGTGAGCGTTTTTTGAGTGTTTTTAGAGTGTTTGATTGTTGTGATTCAACCAAAATCAACCTTGGTATTTATAGGAATGTTTAGGAGGTCAAAATGGGGCATAAATGGGATTATACCCGTTAGAAAACGGGCAAAAAAGCCCCCAACGGCTGGAAAACCTGCTACTGTCTCGAATATGCAATAGATCCGTTGGAACTGGTTCTTTCGAGCCAGATTGGAAAAAACCGGTTCCGAACCAGTTCCAACGGTAAAAATCGAGAACCGGGTAGGAACAGCCGGTTTTTGTAAGAACCGGGACCGGTTTCGGTTTCGGTTTTTTTTCGTTTCGGTTCCGGGACCGGTTTAAATGGCCACCTCTAGTTAAACCATTTAGTTTGGAGTAATGAACTTCAATTCAAACCAAAAAAACAAAAAAACAAAAAAATAAGTGTTAGGTCCGCACTATTTCTTGTTCATCATATAAAAAAAAAGTATGTTCTTTTTTGAAGGGGAAATAAGCAGCTATTCGATCCTCATATAAATTTTAGAAAAAAAAAATGCGTAACCTTAAAAGATTTAGCACAGCTCTAACTGATAAAAAAAAAAAAAAAAAAAAAAAAAAAAAAAAAAAAAAAAAATTTTGCAACCAAAATTAATTAAATGCTACGAATACAGTATAAAAAAGAGAAGATATAAGATATTCTTACATCTTCCTTAGTCAACGATGAACGTGAACGAGTTTGCATCTTACTGTTAATAAAAACGAAATCGCAAAACAAAAAAATCAGTATCAATCAAATAAGAAGACGAATTGAAATTTATTAGAGGTAATAAATCGGTTCATTGATCATTAATATATACTAATACAAGGAGAGATCCAGAGGTGGGCTTGAGCCCATTACAACATATATCTACCCATTACAACAAATATACGACTAACAAAATTAATCTAATTTGATGCATGCGAAAATTGGAATAGAAAGTACATACCTGCTAGCCATGCGAAACCCTAATCCAAATGGGGGACGTACAAAGGTACTTTTTTATTTGGGATCTTTTTTATATGAGAAAGGTTTAATATGTTATTCGGTGTTTGATTTAAACGATAAAAAGATACCTCAAAACGAATAATAATGTAATTTACAAATTATGAATGTATTAGCTACAATTGCATTGTAGCCAACTCCTTATAATTTGTGCTATAAATTATGGGTCTCTGAGTCCTTCAGTGGGTCCTGACTTCTTTTTGTGAGTTTCTGATTCATTTTCTAGTGTATTTTGGTGAAGAATTATAGTCAATTGGCTACAAAAATTGCAGCCAAGCTATCCCTTTACAAATTTACCCATATCAAAAATAAACCACCCACATAACAACATTTAATTTTGAATTAAATCAAGCCTTTAGGTCTATAAATACATCATATTAGTAATTCTCTAATTCAAATCAAACGGCTAAATTCTCTTCTTCTTCAATTCATCGTATCTGTGATCAATCGATCAAAACCCTAATTCAAGATCCAACCTTTTCAAAAAAGATCCGTACCCAAAACAAACCCATCACCATGCTGGCTGATTCTTTAAAATCACAACCACCCTCCGAAAAAGACCCACCAAAGGACGATAACAAAAACACCATTAGTACGGCTTCTACTAGTTCTGGAACACAATCATCATCCCTCGATGTGTCACTCGAACTCCCTCAACCACCAATCCCACAAGAAAACAACAACGAAAACACGGCTTCAAGAACTATCACCATATGGAGTAAAGAACACGAGATCACTGTGTTGACATGCATTCTTGAATACTTTGTTGCAAACAGAAAATACCCGTTTGTTGATAACGAAAACATGCAACAGTTTTATCAAGAATGGATTGAATGGCGTGGGATTTACGTAGACGAAGATGTGTTTTTTAACAAAATGGTTGAATTGCCTGAACGATATCACTTGCACAAACAGATGGTTATTTCGGGTCAAAACATAGTTGCTTCTATGGAGAGTAAAGATGTGCAGATTTATCAGTTGTCGCATTTGATCTGGGGACAAGAAGATGAAGACGATGACGATGATCAAGAAGATGATCCGGTAATGCGCGGATTCTTAACGGGCGTGTTGAAAGATTAGTATTTGGGTTTTTTGTTTACTGGATTATGAAGCGATACAAAGAAGTTAACTAGGGTTTAGGCTAAAATGGTTAAATAGTTGATGGAGGTTAGCTAGGGAAAGTCAAATTTTTCGACTTTTCGAATTTCTTTGAGTTTATATATTTTTTGCTGTTAATTAGTTGGTAAATGAAGTTCAGATCTTCGGTTATCAGATCTTGTTAGAGTCTAGCTAGTATTCAGGTATCTTGTTTTTCGATATTATTCTTAGGGTTTAGTTGATACGTAAAGTCAAAGTTATTGACTTTTATAATGTTTGGAGGTCATAGTTATTGCTGTTAATTAGTTGATGAAGGTGTTTTAAAGGTTAGACGTTGATGGTGCAATTAGGATGTTCGAATTGTATTCTTTTTTTAGTTTGATGTACGTACGTTCATGGTTTAATGATGAGGTTTATTTGATTTTCATATCATTTTTGCTTATATTTTTTATGAATTGTACGTGTTTGGCTTTCTGTTAAATTTGTTTGAAAATGCACATATATAAATTGTATAATGTTATGGAAAGTTAGAAATTTTGAAGCCAAAATAGAAGATGAATAATAATTTATCATTCTTTACTAACTGTGGGTGGGGTAAAACGGAAAATTCAGATAAGTATTAAGTTCAAGTGGGTTGAAGTGTTGAACTTATTTTAGCCAATACGATATTTAGTTGAAACACAAATAATAATTTAATGTTTTAGAACTTGTGTCTAAAATAGTAAATTAACCCACTGAATGTAATTCAATAAATCTCAAATTATGATATCCATAGTTCTATAAATAAACCTTGTTATGATCATCATCGCCAAAATCTGTTTTTATTTAAGACCATAATGACCAGTTATGCCTAGCTGATTTTTAAAGTAGAACTCAACGCAACCCACAAAACGATTACTACTCGCACTTTTCTAAGATATAATTTTCTAGTTGTTACATTTACATATGATTTTTGCTGTTTGTATGTTAATTAGTACGGAGTAGTTGAAGTTTTGTGTGGTTTATTCGTCGTAAAAGGTTAATTAGTTGATGGCGTTATGATATGATATATCTTCCGACACAAGTATTGGGGTTGATGAAGCAGTATTCAGGTTTATTAAGAATTTGGGGTTTGGTACTTAGTCATTAAGGGTTACAAAGGTTAATAAATTGATAGTGTTTAGTAGAGTCTAAGGGTTTAATTGACTTTGCTTTATATGTTTAATGTGCACGTTCAAATTTTAGTGAGATGTTAATTTGGTGTTCATGTCCATCTTGATGATTTAGTTATGTTTTTACCGTCTTCTTGATAAATTGTATGTTAACTTGCCCGAAAATGTTAGTCGAGAAGAAGAAAGAAAGTGTAATAATTGATTCTTGGTCAACAAGAAAACTTTTCAAATTGTATAATAGTAATATGAATACTAGAGGGGGCAAAACCGTAAACTGCATGTAGGAGTTAAATTACTCTTTAATTAAAAAAAATAAAGTTTATGTTCGAACACGTTACTAATTACACGTATGTGTTGTGGGTTGAAGTGTAATAACAAAGATATAAGGCAAAACCTTTAAAAAAGTACGCAATTATACGTGAAAACCGGTTTTACGTAGTGAACAAAATTTTTGTCCAAATTTATACTTAATCTCCACAAAACACCCTCTAAAACGCAAATGTTGACTTTGTTAGCAGGTTACAAGTTTTTTTATGAAATACTTTTTTTCTTTAATTCCATCCTGGAATTAAGCAACACTTCTACTCATCCCCACCACACTCCTCCATGAAAACTGCACATGCCAATTATAGTACGACGTTCAAGTACAAGGATCCCATATTTAATTCCAACCTTATCCTCATTTTACCCCACACAATCTTTATTTTAAAGTCACTGTCAACCTAAAATGGTCCAAACCCTAATTGATAACCACTTTAAATTCACTCAATTGATTGGTGCATTCCATAATTTGAGGGGACAAAAGGTATATTCCATCTTTATTTTAACATGTTCTTACCCCATTTGAATTAAATTAACGTTTTTTTTTTTTTTTTTTTTTTAAGTTACTGTATATAGGCTAAATTTTTGTTATATTTTCTAACAGGTGTGATATGATGGACATACCACTTGATGTGGTTTTCAAAATACACTATAATGGTGTCTTTATATTTGACCCTTTAAGGTATGATTATGGTAGGGAGTTAGTAATGGAGGCCTCATTGTCTTATAGGATCATGTTTAGTCCACTGTTAGACTTGTTAGTTGCTAAGGTCAGGCAAAATATATGGGCATTGTATTATTGCATTCCTGGATTAGATATTGATAGTGGGGGCTTGAAAATAATAGAAAGGGATGTAGATGTCCATGCATTGTATGATCATGCTAAACGCCATAAGCTGGTTGAACTGTTTGTTGCTCATTAGTCATTCCCCCCAAAATTTGGCACCTTATTACCACCAGAATTTTTGTTTAGATAGCTCAGACTCAGAAGTTACATCGAAAAAAAGGCAACATGATAAGCATAAGAAGGATGCAGGTGATATGTCTGTTGATGAGTTGATTGCCTGGGCTGAGGAAGAAGCACATAGTCCATACCTTAGGTCTTCTCCGCCCTTTAAGAATAGGCCTCTTAGAAAAGACTTTGAGGGAAAGGTTACATTCACTAGAGTGTGGAATCATGAAGATGAGCATGCTTATGATTACCCATTCCTCACTGACGAAGAGGCCTATAAGGAGTACGCTGTTGAAGGGGATAATATTGCGGACAATGTAGTTATGGAAGATAGGCAGGAAAACAATGAGGTTGAACAAGATATCGTTATGGAGGATAGTCAGGACAATAATGAGGTTGAAGATGCTGATTTTCAACAAACAAATCCAAGTGTTGAGGTTGTCGAGAATATGGTTGAACAGGATAATCATGATCAGGATGGTTCACATGAGAACATTGATGAAGTAGTGCTTGCTAGGCAAAAGAAACTAGATAAGGGGAAATATGTAATGACAGCAAAAGACAAGGCAAAATCAAAGTCTACAAATAACGTTCGTCGGGGTACTAGTATAAACATAAGGGAGAACACCAACCCGGTGCCATCAGAAACTGATAGTGAAGACAACGTTGATACGACTGTTGATACGAGTGATAACGACTCTTCTGGGTACGAGTCTTACGAGTCATCGGTTGAGTCTGATAAGTCTTATGATTACTTAAGTAATGGGGAAGACGAGGTTATTCAATTGAGAAAGCGTAACTTTGAGCGCAAACACACTACTCCTGATGATCAAGATGCAGAACATGCACGTGAGGATGAGTCTTCTGATGAGTCTGACACTTTTGGTTCTTTTAATTTAGACCCGTTAGTAAAGGAGCATGAGAAGCACATGGCATCTTTATTGAAGAAGTTAAGGGGTAACGGAGTTGGCATAACAGATCCTTTTGCCGCTGTTGAGAATTCAAAAAAAGATGACAACTACCCTATTCATGATGACCAAACTCATTGGAGATTGAAGAAACCAAAGGTACGAGTTAGACATTCTATTTGTATCTTATGCGTATCAAGTATGTTATGCCTGACTTTAAACCTTCTGACTTTAATTTCTTTTTTTGTTGTATTCAAAGCTTGGAGAGAAGTACCCAAATGCGGACAGTTTTAAAGAGTGCCTTACTCATTATGCTTTGGCAAACGGGTACTCACTATGGCTTGAGCGGAGCACAAAAATAGATGTCATAGCAAGATGTGGACAACGGAAACAGAAGCTCAGGGATCCAAGTAAGGGCAAAAGGGCAAATTTCAAAAAGTACCCTTCAGAGAAAGCCGGCAACAGGGATTGCCCTTAGAGGTGTTATGGAAAGATGTTGCAAGGGGAAGCTACATTTCATGTTATATCTTTATGTGATACCCACACATGTGTTAGAAATTTTGAATTTGGGAGGCTAGTTACTTTTAAATGGCTAGGAAGGGCATTTGGTGATAAGATTAGGATGAATCCTAGAATCACTATCAATGAATTAGCCGAACTAGTTTTTAACAAATACAAATGCAAAGTAACTCGTGCCCATTGTAAGAATGCTAAGACATTCGCATTGAACGAAATGGATGCAACTATCCAAGATCATTATGGTATGCTTAGGTCATACGCAAGGGCGTTAGTAGACTCAAACCAAGGTAGTACAGTCAAAATTGGTGTGACAGTGAATCCGGATGAGAAGACTTACTTTGACAGAATGTATGTATGTTTGAATGGTTTGAAGGAATGTTGGAAATTAGGTTGTCGTAGGATTCTAGCTTTAGATGGTTGTTTCTTAAAGAAACCAAACCGGGGAGAGATATTGACGGTAGTAGGTAGGGACGAGAATAACCACATATTCCCAGTGGCATGGGCTATTGTAACAATCGAGAACAAAGACAACTGGAGCTGTTTTTGGAACTTATTGGGTGACGATTTGGAAATACCAAATGGCCATGGTGTCACACTCATGTCAGACCAGCATAAGGTACATCCTTTAAGTATAATTTATGAATTTTGTATACGTCAAAAACAGTGTCAATGCTATTACATATAATCTAATAACTTATAAACTTGTTGTCGTAGGGGTTGATTGAAGCAGTGAAGGAAGTTATGCCACTTGCAGAGCACCGACAATGTGCTCGCCACATATACGAAGGCTTCAGAAAACAATTCAGCGGTGTAGAATTTAGAGCTCTATTCTGGGCAGCTTCAAAAGCGTCATACCCACAACAGCATAATAAGATTATGGAAAAAATCAAGAGAGCGAATCCAAAAGCACAAGACTTTTTGGTGAAAAAAGATCCTAAGAGCTGGTCACGAGCATTTTTCAGGGAAGGGGTATGTTGTGAAGCAGTGGAGAATGGTTTTAGCGAATGCTTCAACTCAGTGTTGGTTAGTGTAAGACACAAACAAATTATAACAATGTTGGAGTCCATTCGAGTGATTGTAATGGAGAGAATGAATATTATGAGATCGTTGATGGAAAAGTGGACCGGTGATATATGCCCAAACATTCAGAAGATATTGGACATGTCTAAGGATCAACAAAGGTAAACTTATCCCCTGAGTAAATTGATTTTGTCAATTATATGAATAGTGTGTTTAAGTTATTCTTTCGTAGGTTTTGGCTTGTAATACCAAGTGGCGGAAACAAATTTGAAGTTAGGAAGGGGTGTGATGCTTTCAAGGTTGATGAGCCGAATAGAAAATGCTCTTGTCGAATGTGGCAGATTTCAGGTTTGCCTTGTACCCATGCCATAGCGTGTATCTTTAAATTAAATAAAATGGTTGAGGACTACGTTCCATATTGTTTTAGGAAGGGTAGGTATATGTTAACTTATAGCCAATACATGCAACCTGTTGATGGCATTGACTTTTGGCCCGATTGTAGTAACCTTTCTAGGATTTTGGGTCCCATTAGAAAACCAATGCCGGGTAGGCCTAAGAAAAAGAGGGTCAGGGCAAGTCATGAACCATTGGGGACTAGGATTAGTAAGGTTGGTGTTGCAATGACTTGTAAAAATTGTGGTGAAACTGGGCATAACAAAGCAGGATGTCATAAAGAACTAACACCTTCAGTCCCTAAAGAAAAAGGACGAACAACAATTCAACTCATCAAGGCAGCCCACAACACAAACCCTGAAAACATAGCAGGTACAGATCGTTTACAATACAAATACCAACTGTATGTTTGTTTACTAGAATATACATTCAGATACTTAATATCAATGCAGTTACACAACAATCGCAAGTTGGTGGAGCCGTTCAGGTGAGCAGAAATATTTTAACAAGATCTAGGAAAGCGGCGCAATCTGAAATTGTTGAAACAAGAGTATTGAAGGCTGCCAAACAACGCAAATCATTAAAGAAAGGAACGACATCATCAAAGACTGGTGCACCTCATCAGTCAAGGTGCCGCGACATTCCAATAGAAAGAACATCAAGTGGTTTGCCAAGAAGAGGAACCAGCACATCAGCAGGACCACAAGAACCAAGAGCAACTAGAGCAACTAGATCAGACATACCAAGACCAACTACAGCAACATCAACTGCACCTCAACAAACAAGCTGCCCAGACGTACCAAGAACAACTGGATCAGCAGGAGCACAAGAAACAAGCCATACTCCAAGAAAGAAATCGATTGCCAGGAAATCAAGATCAGTTGCACATCAAATGACACCACCAAGGATGAGTCAAAGAGTACTACAAAAGAAACTGTCTGCACCTGTAACTGGACCAGGTTCAAGTGTTGACAACGAAATAGTCCTTGAGTAGTAAAATTTACGATCAAGTAAGACTGCACATATTTTGTTTACATGTTGTATGTGCTTAAAAACAGTAGCTAGAATGATGTTTATGTGTAATTAAGCTGCCCTATTTTGTCCACAGAAGTGCCTAATGTAGTTAGCTTATGAAAGTACAATAGTGCAGCAATTATGGCCACTATTGTGACGTGTAAGATATGTAAAGTAGTGCTGCAATTTAAGCCACTGCCATGCCCTATTTTGTACATAGAAGGGCTATGTACAGTAACTTTGAAGGATGTGTTGTTATTGTAACATTGTAACCTGCATTTCATAAACTATTGATGTTATGAAAGAACATAACTTTATATAAGATTTTGTCATTTTCTTTATGTGTTCAGGTTTTAGTCAGGTATTAATGATGCATCTGTTGTTCTTGTGTCAATGAATTTGTTCAGCAAGTAATAATGTTGCTGTTGTTCTTGTGCCAAAACACACAAACAAAAACAAACCCATGGCAATTACAAAACATACAAGTAGCACGTATGGTAAACATAATAGAATGTTGTAACAAGTGACTCACACTTTTAAATAACAGAAGATAAGTTAGCATTCATCAATTACAACAAAAAAAATGGTGCATTACGTTGCTTCAGTAGTTCATACTAGAGAATCATTACATCATACTAGATTACATTAGACAACATTAGCTACTTAACAACTTGAAGATGACTACTTCATACTAGATTACATCAACAACTACTTTTTAATGGAGAGCACAATAACATATGCAACCAAAACCATCAGGACAATGATCAAAGAAGTGAAACCAACCAACAGAATGTCATACACTTTACCCTTCACCTTTAACTCATTCAAATCTTTGTAAATGACTTCCATGGGTAGTTCACATGTTGAGTTGTTTGCAACTTGGTTTTCAGCATCATCTTGGTAGGTAAGGATGTTTAGCTTGCACTCCAAAAGCTGGTTGTCCTTATACATCTTGTACACAAGGTCCTTGTAGTATTGTGAAGGTAATTTATCATCAAGAAATCCATAAACATCACATTTTTTTCTTATTCTATGCAAATATGAACAGTAAACATAATTCATTAGGAAGACATAGAAACTAGTTATGAATATGCGTACAAGTTGGAAACTTACACATGTGGGATATCCTTTGAATCTTCGACCAGGATTCTCAGGTGTCCAAGCAACTTGTTCATAGATTGGGAACTTACAACTGCAATGAGTCATACGAGCAATTTCTTCTTTGCTATATCTCATTCGATAATAACGAGATGAGGAAGTAGATGAAGCCATTACAACAATTTAATTGTAACTATGCGTGTCAATTGGTGTGATTTGCAGAAAATGAATTAGGGTTTATGGGATTGAAGAAGAAGAGGGAAAGAGGGAAAAGGGAGTAAGTGGGGTTAGGGGTAATTATATTTTATATTTGTACATGTGGAAAGTAGAAAAAAAATAAAAACCCAATGTGGCACAACCGGATGAGGTGGACAAAACCGGCTGCCAAAGTCATTTTATGCGTTTTAGAGGGTGTTTTGTGGAGATTAAGTGTAAATTTAGACAAAAATTTTTTCACTACGTAAAACCTATTTTCACGTATAGTTGCCTACTTTTTTAAAGGTTTTGCCATAAAGATATATTACTGACAGATGTTTGGAATACTATCGATATATAATTAATAACACGTATGTGTTGTGGGTTGAAGTGTAATAGCTCCCTGACTGACCAATGATTGTGAGTTCAAGTTCTGCTTAAGACATGCGAGATAATTTGTAGTTGTATATTGTGAGATAGTTAGTTACCGTGAAAAATATATATATATATGAGAAAAGTGAATATGAGGTTGTCTCACATTTAAGCTCACATGCGAAACCATCCAAAACTACGTTGTTTGACAAGAAAAACATCAAAACAACTTAATTTGTATTATGTCCCTTCACTATATTAGTGTTTCCCCTTAATTAATGGCATGATCATAACATATATGTTTCTTTTACATCATATTGTTGGGTGTTTTCTGTTAACTATCCGATTCACTCAAGATTAAACAATTATTTGATTAAATTCACGATTAGAAAGCGTTGCACTACTCATGCATTGACTCCACTACTCAAATTTTGAGAAAATTTTGAATCAAAGTGACGTAATTTTAGGTGATTTGGAGTGATTTCGCATGTAAACTTAGATGTGAGATAACCTCATATTCACTTTCCTCATTATGATCGGTCAGTGACTATAATTAATAGACTAAACATATTCGTATATATATATACTTCTATATTATATATATATATATATATATAATATATATATATATATATATATATATATATATATATATATATATACTTCTATATTTATATAATTGATTGCACATATGTAAAGGTATCCATAACATTCTAAATATTATTCCAATTATCAACACGTAAAATAATTGATATATCAGACCTTAAGTGTAGGGGTGTTTGTATTTCAGAATGTGGAAAACTAGAAGGGGGGTTGAATAGTTTTACCGTTTAAAATTAATTCGCTTTGTGACTTATCGTGATTTCAAAGTAAAGTAAACAATCAAGCACACAAACAAGTAATATAAGTAAATATGTAAAGAGAGGAAAGATCAAACCACACGACACAGTTGTTTATAGTGGTTCGGCTACAAGGACTCTCTTCCTTGCCCTACTCCACTCCTCGAGCCTCTAACTCGAGAGTTATTCTTCACTAAGAAACAAACTCCCTTCTAGGTGGAGAAAACCTTTACACGTCGCTTACTTTTTTTTTCGGTACTAAGCTAAACACCGGGTTCTTTACAAGGGTACAACCATTCCCGTTTGGTTCTTTCACAAGGGTACAACCACTCCCGACACTCTTTGTATTTTAAGGACTAAAACACTAACCAAACTCTACTGATATAAATGATACAAATGATAATGTATGAACTACTACAATATCACACAGTAACTATACTGAAGGTTTTACACGTCTGTGTCGAACCTTGATGCTTGATCTCTTTTGCTACAAAAAGAAAGGTCAAATGAAATGCAAGAATGATGTAGGTTAGTGATATGTAAATGAATGAGTATGTATGTTAAGCTATATGAGTGATGAAATGTACAAATGATCAGCTTGCTATTTATAGGCAAACTGAGTGAACAACCGTCTGATCTGACGGATCCCAAAACTTGGATCCGTATTTGTTGTCGTTTGGTTCCGTCGTGTCAGGCCAGCTAAGAGATCTTCAAATCTTTCCAGATCTTGCACAATCTTTCCATATCTTTGTCAAGTCATTTCAAGATCTTCTAATGTCAACTCTTTGTCTTGAAGATCTAAACAAAATATCACAAAATCTTTCCAAGATTGTGTTTATGATGTATGCCATGATGTCATTCTAATAAAGTTTCCATTTTAGGAAATAAACATGTAAATGTGTATATGTTATTTCTAGTGAACTTTGTAATGTGAAAATGTGTTTGTAAATGACTTATCACTATAAATGTAAAAGAATTAATTTTAGTTATGCTTTTCTTAAAGATAAACTTTGTAATTCTCATTAACAAAACTAAGCA
The DNA here is from genome assembly GCA_021014915.2 of Artemisia tridentata subsp. tridentata. Classification (NCBI taxonomy): domain Eukaryota; kingdom Viridiplantae; phylum Streptophyta; class Magnoliopsida; order Asterales; family Asteraceae; genus Artemisia; species Artemisia tridentata. Next base: position 78,158,403 of record CP139507.1, read on the forward strand.
AAGATCGTAAAGTATAAATAACGTTTTTAGGACGATATTTGTATTAACAATCTCCCCCTTTTTGTTGATGACAAAACATAAAGTGTATTTTTAAGTAAAGAGCTTAAATAAAGGATGAGTCTTTTAAAAATATAGATTAAGTTAGTTTATGCAAGTTTTAAAATCTATTTTAAGCAAAAATATATGTACTGTGATGTTTCACAGTGATGCAAACTTAATCCTTTCTCCCCTTTTTTGTCGAAACAAAAAGAAGATATGCGTAGCGGAATACAATTTTGAGAACTTTAAAGCTCCCCCTTGATTTATACTCCCCCTAAATGGAGTACCAAGGTTATGATGTATGATCCTACAAAAGAAACGATTAGAATGTGATGTGCTCCCCCTCGATGTATACTCCCCATTGCTAGAGTACCAACGTATACATTTCGAGGATTGGAGATGCTACAAAAGAAAAGTTAGTTACTTCATGGAAGTAAAATGCATATGTAAGTAGTCAACCAAACTAGAGAGGTCTACCCATTTGACTTTAAAAAGTCAAAATGAAGTGTCTTATCAAAATTTAGTACCTAATGTACATTTGATCAAAGCAATATGTGAAGTTAAGACAACCATACTGTGATGTTAGTATTCTAAAATGAGATAATATGCTTAATGTTGATCACCCACAAGCATAAACACATAACATTCATCCACTGAAAATATGTGACAAAAGTCACAAAATGATGTTACATTGAAACAAAGAAAATAAATCCTAAATAGAGAAATTCTAAAACAACATCCTAAAAGTTCCTATAAGAGGAAACTAACAAAGCTCCTATTGAGGAGGATGAGAGATTGCATTGAGACGCTCGAGAATATGGTTCAAGATGAACCTCATTTCATTTTGGAGTTCATGGACCAAAATGTTGGTCCTTTAGGCCAAGTGAGCCGTTCTCTCGCAATGCGAGCAATCATGGCTTGAAAAACCGGGAGGAAGAGTAGTCTCATGGTTTTGTGGTGGTGGTGGTGGTTGGTTGTTGTTGTTGTTGGTTGGATAATGGTGGAGTAGGGATGAAGTTCATCAAGATTGTTTAGAGATCCATCGCTTCATCAAGGCGGGATCCAACCATATTAGAGAGAGCATGGAGGTGGTTGAGTTCCTCGTTGATCTCTTCTTGGGTTTGAGGCTCATTCATCCACATTGCCTCATCAATGGCAATAAGTGTGGATGTGGGTGAGAGAGGTGGTATTTAAGGTTGAGTTGGTGGTGCATCACGGTATAAAGGACCGTGTATATCATGATAAAGCGGATGAAAAAGCATGGGTTCTTGACCTTCAAAGGTCATAGGAGGTGGAGGATTAGTTGACCTTTGTGGAAGGTCTTCCAAGTCATCAAGGTATGGATGGGGTGATGTAGGTGGAGTCCTAAATAACTCCATGGGTTGCAACTTGAGTGATGGTGATCTAATAGGCTGTGATGGAGCAGGTGGTGGAGTGGTAGCTATTGGAGTAATGGTTGGTGGTGGTGTTTGTATGACAACATTGGATGGTGTAGGAGTGGATAGAGTGAGAAAGTTCTCACTTGCAATAGGTGGTGAGATATTTAGAGGAGATGATTCCTCTGATGATGAGTTTGCAAGGTTTATGAAACAACAAGGCTTAACACTAATGCGGGCGGTTCGTTTTGGAGGTCTAGAGGTTGAGGAGTTGTTTGATTTAGTCATGGTGAAGTAAGGTAGTTAAGATGTACAGGAGAGAAAGTAGAGAAAATGGTGAGTGAGTGAGTTTAGTGATGATCCTAAGGTACTAATTTATAGGCAGAAGGTTTGTTGGTCTGTGTGCTTGGATTGGATGTAAATCCAATGGAGAATGTTGGTTCCTAATGATTTGGAACAAAAAATTAAGCTTGTCACATCCTAAGGTCAATCCATTGAAATGGAGTTGAGTGATATGAGGGGGATTTGCAGTAAATGCAAGGAGATAGTGGAAAATCTGTTGATTTGATGTTTCCACGGATTTGACGGATCCCTAAAAAGGGTTCCTTGCTTGTATAAGAAAGGTAACTCATATGTAAAATTTGAAAATTCAAATTTTGGTGGGAAATTAAGTTCTTAAGGTTCTAAGAGTTCCTAAATCATTCTAGAGAGTTTAATGATCAGTGAATATAATCTATAAAAGCTACAAACCAAAATCTAAGTATCGGGATGAGTCGGGAATTTTTTGAAAAAGTTGTTGTAGGTACCCACGGATCCAATCGACAACAAAGGCGGAGCCAAACTTTGGGAGCCGTGGAATCCATGGGTTATGGATTGGCGGAGCCAAGAGATACACTAGGCGGATCCAAAATGGGGAATCCACCAGATCCGCTATCCGAATGTGCTAAAACAAACAGTGAGCTATGCAAATTTTGCATTTTTCGACCAAAACTCGAAAATTCTCCTAGAACCTATATATTAGCTAATATGTAATACAAATATACTAAATATGTAGATTCTAACACACGTTTACACATAGTTTAATCCGTTCATAATGACTTACCATAAAGAGTGTTAAGCCAAATGGGGGCTTAATCTCGGAAAATTGATAACACTAAGTGTTATCGACCTGCAAATCTGAGATAGTTCACATACACATCAAGTACTACCATAATAAGTTTAGAAGTATACACGTTTAACATATCATTGTCTAAAAACATATAACTCCAAACACTTCTTTCAACCCAACTTCTTACTCAACTTATTAATACCCTTGTGAAGCTTCATTATCCAACGCCCCAAATTCTTCACCATTCCTTTGGTTTGCTTGAACTCTGCTGATTCATTTGCAATCGGTGGAAGTTGACTCAAGTACTCCGGTGGAGCAATCCTAGAGTTTGGCAAGCCGTCATCATCTCTCATTGATGATGATGATGATGATGATGATGTTTGAGTATGAGGACGTTTACCTTTATCAACCGCTACCCTATAGTCTCTTAAAGGAACAAAGGTGTGTGGAATCTCATCATAGTCGAGAACAATTCCTAAAGCATTTCTAGGAATGGGTGCAAAGGCTCTATAGAGACGGGTCAAAAGCATTCCATAAGGCATTGCCACTTTACCTTGAACCAGAATATTGGCCATTCTCTTGGCGATATAGTATGCAAGATTGAAAGGTTGATGGGTTGACACACAATACATCATATAACAAAGACAAGCATTGATATGATCCCGATTCCCTACCGTACAAATGACATTAGCTCTCAAGACATCTTCCAGATTCCTAAATTCGGGCCTAAGTTCATTGAGTTCCATGGCAAATTGATCTCTAGGTACTTGTTTTCCTCGATGCAATCTAGTTGGGTTGTTCCTAGGTAAGAAAAGATGTTCCTGAATGGTTTCTTTTGCGGTCAAAGGTGTGGCATATGGTGCCGTTCTATCAAAGTTGGATTCTAAGATGGTTAATGACCAATTATCCGAGTAGACACATGTTCCTTGATTAGGAACTCCTAAGACTTCTCCAAATTGATCTAAAGGAATGTGGTATTCATTGTGGTTTACTTTGAAGTTGATGATCAAGCGACCATAGTCTTCTGTACTAAGAACAATACTAGCATAGAACTCAAGAATAAACCTAGGAACTATTGGTTCATCGATGTCTAGGAGACCATCGAAGTAAATTGCCGCAAGTTGTTCTCTAAGATTAGTATCTTCATAGAATAAGGGATCTACAACCCTACCCTCATGGACATATCATTTTTCTAGTGCCTTAAAGATATTTACTTGAGCTTCGGTGAGACCCTTAGTTTTGTGGTGTTTGGGAAGGTATTTGACGGTGTTTTTGGGATCATAGTTCGTCGCGGGAGGCATAGTTATCCTAGACACAAAAAAAACATATAGTTTAGTTGAAATTATCGAAAATACGTATATAAGTCTAGTGTGTGCCTACATGGGGACTATGTGGAGGTACGGTTATCTCGACTCCTTTCAAAGCATGAAAATTTTGTTTATGCAAGTTTTATGATAAAACGATAGATAACCCAAACGCTCCTACTTTAATGTAGCTACGATTGAATGTACCCGAAAATACATATCAGTTATGTATTCCCTTTAGCATTCAAGAGACATTATGCAAGTGATGCTTAAAACATAACGTTTTTGTATTTGTATGAACAATGTTGAAAAACTGTTTTTCCTAGTCGTGAGAAGATTTTAAAAAAAATATTTCTATTGGGGTTTTTGATGAATAATGACAATGTACTACAAGATGCAATTCCTAACTATGAAAAACATGATTTGTTATGCAATTTAGTAAATATGCTTCATGATTTTTCAAGAATTATGCATAACCCCAAGTTTTGATTTTGTGCATGAAATAGAAATCCTAGACGCAGATCAGGAGTATGAACATGATAAGGATACTTACAGTGATGTTTGGAGCACAATTTGGTTGAGGAAGATAGCCCAAATTGTGATTTTAGTGAAGTATGGGTCGAACTCAGTAGGTGATAAGTTTTAGGGAAGATTGATGAATAGTATAGGGTATTAGTTTAATATATATATATAAACTGAATCAGCATGTGACGGATCTGGCGGATCCTAAACAAGGGTTCCGCCCTTGTTGTCGTTTGGATCCGCAGGTCCAAAAGTCAGCTTTTTGGTTTTTGTCGTTTTCGGCTAATCTAAGGTTCAAGCTATGGTTTCATCTACTCACTAGGTTCCATTAATCCTAAACCAAGTCTAAGGTAGTTGAATGGTTCTCTCTTGAGTGGTTTTGTGAGAATATCGGCAATGTTGTCCTCTGAGGAAACTTTCTCAATTGAGATGTTTCCCTTCTGAACATTGTCACGTAGAAAATGGTGACGTATTTCTATGTGTTTGGTTCTAGTGTGTTGGACAGGATTTTTGCTGAGATCGATAGCTCCTTTGTTTTCGTTGAGTTTAATTCCATAGTAGACGAGAGCTTGTTTCATCCACAGTGCTTGTTGACACGCCTTTCCTGCAGACACATACTCTGCCTCGGTTGTTAATATGGCGAGGGCTATTTGTTTCTTAGCGAACCATGAGGTGAGACAATGTCCTACAAAAGTACAAATGCCGCTAGTACTTTTCCTATCAACATAGTCACCGGCATGGTCTGAGACGGCATACACTATGGTTTCTACACCTATCCCTTTGGGATACCATAATCCTAAATGTGTAGTGCCTTTTATGTTCCTAAATATCCGTTTAACGGCTTCAAGATGGGATGTTTTGGGATCTTCTTGAAAGTGTGCACATACAAAAACACTAAACATAATGTCCGGTCTACTAGCCGTTAGGTAGCGTAAACTACCAATCATCCCTCTATATTTAGTGTTATCTATGGATTCACTTTCGTCATCCTTGGTAACTTTGGTTTCGGAAGACATTGGTGTTTTCATGGGTTTAGAATCTTCAAGACCAAACACCTTAAGCATATCCTTGATATACTTTGATTGGTGCAAGAATATCCCATCTTCTAATTGTTTTATTTGGAGACCTAAGAAAAAGTTTAGTTCCCCCATCATACTCATTTCAAACTCATCATGCATAATTTTTGAAAAATCGTCACATAACTCTTGACAAGTTGAACCGAATATAATGTCATCCACATATATCTGAACGATGATAATATGTGATCCCTTTTTCTTGGTGAAGAGAGTATTGTCTACTAGGCCCATGGTATACTTATGGTCAACTAGAAAGGTCTTAAGTTGATCATACCAAGCTTTTGGTGCTTGCTTAAGTCCATATAAAACTTTCTTAAGTTTGTAAACATAATTTGGTTTTTCAAAATCGGCAAAGCCGGGAGGTTGTGCAACATATACCTCTTCATTTATAAATCCATTTAAAAATTCACTTTTGACAACCATTTGAAATAACTTAAAATCATGTGCACATGCATATGCAAGTAGTATCCTAATAGACTCAAGTCTAGCTACGGGTGCAAATGTTTCATCGTAATCTATACCTTCTTGTTGAGTATAGTCTTGAGCTACTAGCCTAGCTTTGTTTCTAGATACTATGCCATTTTCATCCATTTTATTTCTAAACACCCATTTTGTACCGATTATGGTTGAATTTTTAGGTTGCGGAACTAATGTCCAAACATCATTTCTAATAAATTGGTTTAATTCCTCTTGCATAGCAATAACCCATGATTCATTTTTTATAGCCTCATTTATATTTTTAGGCTCAATTGTTGAAACAAAACAAAAGAAATTACTTTCATTTTGAGCTTTAGATCTCAATGTTCTTTCGTTAAGTTTTCCTATGACGTTTTCTAATTGATGACTTTTTGTTTCTTTGATATTGACTATATCTCTTTTTACTGGTTCATCTTCATTATCATTTTTAACATTTTCTATGTTTTCAACCATTTAGCTTTCAACCAAGTCATCATCTACCAAAGGTGATGTCTTAGAGGGAGGTGGACTTTCGTTGAATGTTACGTTCAACGATTCCTCAACTCTTGAGGTTTCTTTGTTCAAGACTATGTATGCTTTACTGTTTTGTGAGTACCCAAGAAATACACCTTCATACGACTTTGGGTCGAACTTGGTGAGATAATATTTTGTGTTTAAAATAAAGCATTTGCTTCCAAAAACTTTAAAATATCCTAAGGTAGGCTTTTTGCCTCGATATAACTCATATGGAGTCTTATTTAAGAATAGTCTTATCAAAACTCGATTTAGGATATATGTGGAAGTATCTACGGCATGACACCAAAACTTTTGAGGTATGTTTTGTTCATTTAACATAGTTCTACTCATCTCTTGAATTGTTTTATTTTTACGTTCTACTACACCGTTTGATTGAGGAGTTCGAGGAGCCGAGAAATTATGTGTTATGCCATTAGCATCACAAAAAGCTCCGAATTGGATTTCATTGTCAAATTCACGACCATGGTCGGTTCTTATTGACACTATACTATTACCTGTTTGGTTTTGAATTAATTTACTTAAAATTTCAAACTTATCAAATGCTTCGTTTTTAGTTTTCAAAAATTTAGTCCATGTATACCAAGAGTAATCATCTACTATAACCAAAATATAAAAGTTTCCTCCATAACTTTGTATAGCGGATGGACCAAACAAATCTATATGTAACAATTCTAGACACCTAGATGTAGACACCATGTTTTTAGCCTTATGGCTATTATGAACTTGTTTCCCAATGTAAGATACTCAAACACTAAACACTTGTAGTTCTTGTGATTCTTGGCCGAATCTTTAGAGAGAGAAAGAGATGAGAGGAAGTGGAACCTTTAGAGAGAGAAATAAGGAAATATTAGATTGAGATGAATGAAAGGTCCAACCCTCTCCCTAGGTGGAGAGGGGTATTTATAGTTACTAATAGATATGCCCCTAGTGGGCTGTGGAGTGAGCTGACAGTGGGTAAAGACCCGACCCACTCCACGAATACTAAAATAACTAAACTATTACTAATTATATAAATAATCCTATGAGCTAGTTAATGCTAACAGATACTCGGGGTGACCGAGTCTTCACATGAATATTTATATTCCTAACAATCTCCCCCTAAGGGAGGTCACCCCGGAAATAATATTTCGAATTCTTGCATTCTATCATATGATCTTGAATTCATAACTCGTAGTCTTTGATTCTTCAATGTCATTTGTCTTTGTGCCTTTCAGCAGTGAACCTTTTGATGACTAATCTTTTGTCTTGGATGATCTTTGAGGATTCTTTGTTGTCATCATCCAACGTATGTCTCTGAGTAATCTTTCAACAGTATGATTCCATGTGATGTGGTATTCTTTGGGCCGACATGCTCACACAATTCTGGGTCATGATTTTCAGCATCAGAGTTTGGAAAAGCAGTGTCGAAGGTCTTTTAGTTTATCATGACTTCCTTGAATATGATGATGGTGAAGTGTGAGCATGTGGTGATGGATTGGCATCTTTTCTGCAATCAGCTACAACCGCAATCAGCTGCAACATCAATCAGCTATAACCGCAAATAGCTGCAACAACAATCAGCTACAACTGCCAGGTGTTCCTGCATACGACAGTTAGCAATAAAACGTCCGGTACTTACTGGTTTAGACTTCGAGATTGTTAACAGCATAGTGTGAAAACTCTCTCTAATCCTTACCAAGGCCGTTCCTAAATCGGAAACCCACAGAGGGCTTTAAAGATCTACCGTAGTAAATCAACGATTAGGTGAGTCGCTGGAGATCACTCCACGACTGTAGACCGTTTGAAACCGCCGCGACCACTAAGCGTAATCCACAAGGAATTACCGAAGTGACCTGCTTTCAGGGCTGTTTGATGTTGACCCTGGCAGGAATTTCCATTCAATCACTGAGAATTACATTTGTAAATTCTCTCATAAATGTTCTGGCAGATTGCTAAGATCTGCGTAGGACTCATAAGTTTACAACTGGTGTCCTTAATGTTGAACAACCAGTGTAGAAGTAGCACGTGTTCCTATGAGATCTTATTATGCATCTCGTAGCTCTAAACTCGATAAGTGCAATTTTGGTAGTCGGAGACTAGAGCGGTGTCTCCTGTTTCAATATCAACATAACTCGTAATGAGTGGTCGATAGATTATGCAGGGTTCCCCGTGAGAATGAAACAAGTCCTTTTAAGAGAACTTGAGTGGCTTAGAAGGTTTGGTGCAGTGCGTCACTGGGTCCATGACGTCTTGTCTTCAATACCGGTGTTACCTTAGTAACAACCAGTAGCATATGAATTGAACCCGGTTTCTGCCCTAAGGTTGAATAAATGGAGGGCTATTTCTTTTCACCCTTTCTCATTTCATTTCTTTTTAATTCTTCAACCCCTTCTTTCTCCTTTCTCATATCACTCCTTTTTTCATGATCATACCTAAGGACTTTCTAATACTAACTATTCAGTATTGTCCTTGGGTAGATCCCTCCGGCTCTGGCGGATCATAGGACGGTTTTCCTAACCTTAGCCACCTTATAACTTCATGACTATCCTATGTTGCCATTTACCAAATCCTTGAAAATCTCTCAAAGTGTTCATGTTTATTTAACACATTTTGCTAACACTTTGAGAGTTTTAAAATTTTCAAATGCTCCCCCTTAACATGTGCTCGGATGATTATTTTATAAATTTGCACATGTTGGGTAGAGCTTTCACTTTTTGAATTGATCCACTTTCAGTGAACATGACCGATTCGAGACACGCTTACATCACTAGTTAGACTAGCTTGAAATTATTACCCGGCCTGGTCAAGTCCACAGAAAGTTTCTCGAAACGGTACACTCTACTCAGACACATCCTTTTCGAGACACGCTTACATCACTGGTTAAACCAGCTTGAAATTATTACCCGGCCAGGACATGTCCTTTCGATTAATGACAGTTTTGTTTCGTCAATTCTTTGGTGAAGTCTGAGTCGCGCTCACATGAAATGCCACATCTTTTTTGTCACCATAAACCATTTGCTCCCCCTCAATATGTGCATCGATATACAAAAGAGTTTAGCACATATGGGAGAGCTTACACTTAAGTCCAAAGAATCACATTTTCATCAGGTTTCATATTTAAATCACATTCTCTCCCCCGATCAAAAATTTCAAACCACTTGAGATTTGTGATCCCAATTGATTTGAATAAGTTAGAAAACATGGGAGAAAATGTGTTCAGTTTTAATATATATTCTGATGATGGGACATACTATGCTCCCCCTTAATCTAAGAGGGAGATTCACTGTTTATTATGCACAAAGTGACTGTTATGACACAAATGATATTGACCTTTTTGCAAAGATGATGTGATCATCCGCTTCTCTGAGGGAGTCAGTAGTCAACATCAATTATTCATCAACCAACAAAACTTTCCCAAATATTGTAGATCCCCACTTGGCGAGACCAGAATAAGTACTGCTTTGTTGAAATGAAGGTGGTGGAGGTGAAGACAGTGATGTTGTTGTTGTTGCCGATGTTGTTGTTGTGGTGAATAACGTAACTCCGTTAAGTGATAGTTAACCAGTTCATCAAACATTTACCCCGACTGCTGGTAACTAGATAACCTAAGTCTTCAATTTAAATCTTAAGCACGAGCAAGTTATCATTGAGAGTCATGCATCCAACCAACCCTGATGAAGCGAAAAGTGTACCGCTTTTAAGGGGTCATTTAAGCCCTAAATCATATTTATTTGATCAAATATTGCCCTAAATCGTTCCTTTTGTCATTTTAGGTACTTTTGAGGAGAAATCTGGAAAAGGAAGCATTTTGGACATTTTTGGAGCATAAAAGTGAAGAAAACGACAAAGTCTCAAAATCTTGCTGGAAGTTACCTTTGACGGCGTCAGGATTAACCCTGGACGGCGTCATGGCTTGGCAAAAGTGGTGGAAGTGAAATTTACTCATGATAAGCCAGAGAAATTGCATGGAAATTCTGACGGCGTCACGCTTTAATCTGATCAAGGTCGTCACGTTATAATTTAAAGAGGGACGGCGTCACGTTCATAGTTTGACGGCGTCAAGCCTTGATAAGCCAGAACGGATTTTGGAGAGCTAAAGAGGGACGGCGTCAAGAAGGTCATCCGAGAACCCTAAAAGCGGCGAGGTGACGGCGTCACACTCCATAACGTGACGCCGTCAGATCCAAAAATCTATATATAGTTTTGCAATTCTTTGTCATTAGTGTGGAACTTATTGGGGAACTTTGTGTGTGAAAACCCTAGGACGAATTTGGCAGCTCTTTCAAGGCTTTTTGCCTTGAGATCTTCCATGTTACCTTGAAGATAAGTTATCAATTAATCATTCAATATGTCTATGTGTTGTTTGATTCTATCTTATTCTTGTCTTTTGTTTAACATGTTAGGCTAGATTTTTCTTGTGTTTGCTTAGATCTAATGAAACCTAGCTATTGATTATTGGTTATTAGTGTGTTGTTAGTTGTATTGGATGATTGTTCATCTATGTTAGGCTTAAGAAAACTGGCTAACTTCCTATTCGGTAACTTGCTTGAACGTCTTAAGAAACATGAACCAATGCGTACTAAAGGTTTTTATGGTTGTATTTAATGCACAAGCGAATTCTAGTGATCCCATGTTAGGAGCTTCCTAGCCGGCTCGACATAGGAGTGAAGTAGGAGCTTGTAGAGTTGGGGAAGTACGTACGCCACCCCACGAATGGTATTAAGGAATACACCCGTCATCCACGCAACTAATACACACTAATCAACCGGTAAAAGATAGTTAGGGAGTAAGGAAATCTAAGTAAACACATTTCCCTCTACATAAGTTTTCACCAACATTTTCATTTTCTGTTATTTTATTTTAATTGCATTCGTAGTAATTTGGGTTAGTTGACTAGCAACTAATTCCGCCCACTCTTTCAAACCCGAGATTTTACTTGCTTTCCAAAAAAAATATAAAAACATAAAAAGAATCTTCTCTCACCCTTAGACCTATTAAAGTAGTTTTTCATACCTAACGAACACTATTCCCTGTGGAGAACGATCAATCCCCTGTACTTACCACTACACTATACTACATCGGTCAGGTACACTGCCTGGTGGGGTTGTAAGCCTCTTGAGATCCCTCGAGAGGTAAAACCTGTTGTAAGGTCGCAAAACCACGCATCAAGTTTTTGGCGCCGCTGCCGGGGAATAGTTATTGTTTAGGTTGAATTTTTATTTTTATAGGTCTACTCACTAGATTCCTTTCTAGTGAGATTTTTGTTTTATTTTTCTAGGTTTTCTTTAGTCTATCTATTTTCTTCGTTTCTTTGTTCGTAACCATTACCATTAGACATCATGGAAGATGGTAATATCCTTGATCCCAACATCCCACCACCACAACAACAACCACCACCTCCTAGAGCCCGTACTTTAGGAGAGTACTCTCGTCCTAGCCACCATGGCTATCGAAACACCATTGAGCTCACTCAAGGAGCCAATGTCACACCCTTGCGATCCGACACCATCCGGTTGGTGCAAAGCGGATGCGCATTCCATGGACTTCATTCCGAAGATCCTAATCAACATCTCAAGGACTTTCTCAAAATTGTTGATTCTATAGACCTTGAGGTTGCCACTCGAGAGATGACCCGATTGCGTGTCTTTCAATTCTCTCTGCGGGACCAAGCTAGTCAATGGCTAGAACGTCAACCCGCAGGATCCATCACCTCTTGGGATGATTTCACTACTCGTTTCCTAGCTCAGTTTTTCCCCCCGGGAAGAACTACCAAGCTAAGGAATGATATCTTGATGTTCCAACAACGTCAAGGCGAAACCCTCTACGAGGCATGGACTCGATTCAAGGACTTACTCCAAAAAGTCCCTCACCATGGCATGGATCCTTGGCTACAAGTCCAAATCTTCTATGATGGTGTCAATCATCAAACTAGAAGAGCCATAGATTACGCCGCCAATGGGAGATTGAGCAGGCTCAGTGTCGATAAGTGCTGGGAAGTCATTGAGGACTTAGCACAGTACGAAGAAGAAGAATGGAATGACTCAACGTTCTCGGAAGAAGGGATTTTAAATTGCATGAGTGCAACCCAAGAACAGCTGTTCGAAAACATAAAAAGGCAGGTTGAGAGCTTAATGAAAGCTGAGACACCTACGGCTGATGAAAATCCCGATGAGTGCGTGAACACAATTGGTAAACATACATTTCATCAATTCTCACGACAAGATGAGTTTGAAGGGATAATGCTAACTTTCGTGAACAACCAAGAAAGGCGGATCCAAGAATTAGAGACTCACTTGAAAAACACCCAAGATATGTTCATGGAACTAGCAGAAAGGTTTATCGTGAGAATAAGGGAGAAAATTAGGGAAGAAGCCTCACACAAAAAGATCGAGAAGATCTTTGAACTCCCGGTCCCTAATGAACCATACCACGAATGGGATGATGAAACCCCCTCCCCGAGCCTTCACTTTTAAAACCCTCTTATCTATTTGGATCCTCTCGCGAGAAAAATTCTCAAGATCGTAGCATTTTCGTGGGGAGCATGGTTGTCACGCTCCCTAACTTTCATGAAGCTAGAAAATGATCTTTTGGCTTTAAGCCAGGTGTGAGAAGAACTCAATTAAAGCACACCATCATTTCGAAAAGGCCTTGGAAAAGTTCCTCTCACTCCCTGAATACCTGCCTTGATGGAAATTGGAACCTGAATGAGACGTCAACCGGCCCTTTTCAACATTTTACTACACCCCGTGACAGTAACAAAACATTTGACCCAGGAGGAACTTATTAACGAGACTAGCTATCAGGATTAGTGACCCTGACTAGCTGCTCTCTTAAAGTACGAGGGGCTCATTTGTAAACTGGCACAAAGTAGTAAAATACGCTAATCTGACGGCGTCAGAATTTGAACGTGACGCCGTCACCCCGTCTGCATAGCAATAATAACTTTATTTCCATCACTTTCATCACAAACCCCACAAACCATATCCACTCCAACACCACCTCCGAACTTCCCTGGACAAATTCGCCTACTTCAGCTACCAATCTTCACGTGGTAAGTAATTTTTACTCATTCTTTTCGCTTCAATTACTCATAGGATTTGTAAATTTCGAAAATCCCCAACTCATGAAACCCTAGGATTGATTCATGCTTAGAACTCATAATGTCCTTTAATTAGTGTTATTTAGCAATAATTAAAGCATTTGATGATTGGCAATCAATTGGGTCTATTCACTAATGGGGAGGCCACGAATTTGAACCATTACCTATGATCCAATCACCCATTTTGCTGTAAAAAGGGGCGTTTGGTTTATAAGCTTAAAGTTTGAATATTGATTTTTCCCCCGTAATTTCGGATTTGAATTTGGTCGAACCTGACGGCGTCACCTAGTAAGGGGTGACGGCGTCAGACCTGTCTGATGCTCCACCAAATCTTTAATTCACATATTAACACTTTTGTTCCTCCCTGCTTTGTTCCAGATAATGAGTAAGCGTCAAAGACCCAGCCGAGGGAGTTCTTCCAGATCTCAACAAGAGAACTTAGGGGACACGGTCCTCAGTTGGGGTGTCTTTGATAATGATGCCGCTACAACTAAATACGCCCAATTGATGCAACATAAAGTTGAGAATGGAGCTATTGTAGATTGGAGCTTTCTAAGGAGGGAAGGTCTTGAGCAAACCTTTCTCTAAAGCTTTCAGACGGATGAATTTACCGGCCCTCAGTGGGAAAGACTGTTTAGGATTCAAGAGCCGGTCTATGAAGAGTTGGTACGTGAGTTCTTTGCCACTTTTCACTTTGACATGACTGAGGCAAGGACCGATGTGGGCGGGACTACCATCTATTTCAGGCTGGGGGGAGAGCTTAGGACGTGCTCGGTTACTGAGTTTGGGTGGAGACTTGGGTTGTATAGTCAGCATGAGACCACTCAGGTGGGGTTCATGAATAGGTTGTTGCATGGGGAGTCGATGAGGAGTGATTTTAGGTGTTCATTGTTCTGGCCGACTATTGGGGATGGGATGTACACCTCGACCACTGTGGCATCTCAGATCAGGGAGCCTAGAGTTCGGTTGACTCATAGATGCCTCACCTACAGCTTGACAGGGCGTCACAGCTCTCACCACCGTGTCACTGCTTCTGATCTCTTCTACCTGTACACCATTTATTCTAATGAGGTTTACTGCAACATCCCATTTTGGGTTGCTAGCTTTCTGCATGGTGGAGTGGGGGAAAGGGAAGGAGACAGGATTTATGGTGGGATGTTTATCACCCGGCTGGCCCGATCGTATGGAGTCCTCAGGCCCGAGGTCATGAGGTATTTGAGTGGTGATGCATGCAGGACGGTGAAGGTGAGGTCCCTGAAGCAGATGGATGTGGTTATGGAGATGCATGATGGGACCTTTATGTGGTATCATCCAGGCGGTGATGAGGATGCTGGTGATGAGGATGATGAGGAGGAGGAGCCACAGCAGCAGCAGCAGCATGGGGGTTATGAGGCCGGTACAGCTGATTACTACCGGCACATGAGCAGGGGGGATTGGCAGGCTCACCAGGGGACCTGGATGGGCCAGGTTGATACTTGGAGGACCAGGGTGGACGAGAGGTTCGACTGGATGTATGATCACACGGTTCGTCAGATGCAGCATCTATCTACACGTGATCAGTTGGACCCACATCTGCAGATTGACCCTTTCCCGGGTCGTGAGCAGGATTACCCACCATATGGGTACTACGGGCACCTCCCTCCTGACTATGACTATCGCCAAGGTCCCCCACCCCAGTGATGCTTTAATTTGATGTTTTGATATTTGAACAATTGAAATTATGGTTGTATGATTTAGAACAATTGGGTCTGTAATAATTTAGGATAAGGCCTCTGTTGGCCTTTAAACATTTGTTACATTGATTTTATTTATTGCATGCAAGCCTTATTTGATTGCTTATTTTATTTGCTTTGTGTGTTTATTTATTTGTTTGTTTGTTTTTATTTGCTTCCTTATGTGTGTTTAATTTTTATTCTTATTGGTTCATGTTCAAAACTAATTTGTGAGAATGCTTTATTTTGTTTTTAACTTCGTCTTAACTACATATAAAGGTATTTTGCAAAAGTTAAGTGTAAGGGAAATCTAAATCGGTTTATTAGAACACAAATGAACATGAATCATAATAATAATAAATTAACATACATATTAGTATTTGTTTGAGTCAAATGCTTGTATCGAGTCATAATGAAGTTTTGCAGGAATTCCAGGAAGTAAGGTATAGGTTTTTTCAAAATTTTTCCGGAAACGTAACATGAGAATTCTGTCAGATCATTTCTGACGGCGTCAGGAGTTACAACCTGACGGCGTCAGGTTTAATTTTCTGAAAATTTTTGAAAGTTTTGTTTTCATAAAAAGTTTTTATTAAATCTATAACTTATAATCTCCAGGAATCTGCAAAATTATCATTCCACAAGCATTATATCCGTATATATAGATTTATCCCGCCGATGTTATGCAGGTTTTCGTGTTTGTTTTCTCAGGTTTAACAGGTTATTTTGGACAAGGAAATGTTTTGGATCAAGCTTATGGCGATGCATTAGTCATGGAGCTTCAACATTCTCTTTGGAAGAAGATCTAACCGTGTTACTTCATTATCCACCGAACGAATCAGGGGAGTATTTGATTTCATTCTTTTACTTTATACTTTTACATCTTGTTATTTGAACATTGGGGACAATGTTCATCTTAAGTGTAAGGGGGG
The DNA here is from genome assembly GCA_021014915.2 of Artemisia tridentata subsp. tridentata. Lineage (NCBI taxonomy): Eukaryota > Viridiplantae > Streptophyta > Magnoliopsida > Asterales > Asteraceae > Artemisia > Artemisia tridentata. Next base: position 78,174,540 of record CP139507.1, read on the forward strand.
GGGGGGGTAAAAGTACGATTAGAGAATACAATTGCGCTTGATTTTTGTTTGTTTAATAGTGGATGTGTAATAAAACTGAGATAAATACCTGTTAGGGTAATTTTAGTGCCAAATTTAAAATTTTTTACAACATATAGGAGTGAAACTTTGATCTTAATGAGCGTCTCACGGATAGGAGTTATATGACTAGCACAAAAACCGTACCACTAAAAAATTTTCCACCCCCAAATATGTGAGGTTCGCCCCTAGAATTGGTAGGAAAAGCATTTATGCTATGATGTGTGTACCGGTAGCACTTAGATTCTAGAACTTGCGTTAGGACCATTCCGAGGCCACAAGTGAGACTACATTCGTGTAGTTAGATTTACTACATGATAAGAGGCATTAGGATTCACCCATTGTTTTACACCTGTGTTTTTGTTATAATTACATTGGCTACATTGGTCAAGTAATTCTCCCACACCCTTTGCGTTGTACTCATTTTTAGTACACGATACTCCTAGTACACCCCTCAGAGCCTATCTTTTTGTTTCGACCTTTAAGCATTTTACTTAAAGGAAGAATTTGTTACACCCCACTAAAATGTACACCCAAATCGCCTTAGCCTACCTTGTATGCACTCATTTTTAGTGCATTATTGTGACAACATTTGTTTAAACCCAAGTTAATTATCTAGTTGATTACATGGTTGCTAAGTCGAGTCATATCCTTGTACATATTGTTTTGGGACGATTGGGACTCATGGGTAAAGTACTAGTGTAATAGAGTAATGGGGAAGAACATCATTTATTACCCCCATATGTGCTAAATATTTTAAAAGTACTCCAAGTTTTTCAATTATCTTAATTCGAGTCATTAGAATAGTTACTTGTAAAGTTATGTAAAAGTTCAAGTGTAAGGGGAATGCAATGCCCCTATGATGTATTATTTTGGATGGTAGGGCAAAAGTGTATGCACAAAAAAAAAAAAATAAATAAATAAATAAAATAAAGAAAAATACAAAAAAATGAGAAAAAGAAAAGTAGAAAAAATATACGGACTACCATCCCGTTTTATTTTATGTTTATTTTATGTTTTTGTTATTTTCTTTCATTAGCTTAAGATTGAGTCGAGTCTTGGCTTAGCAACATTGTATAGTACATGTAATTGATCAAGATCTTTAACTCGCCACCAGTAAAATATCCTTTATCCAACTAAACCGTGTTTTCCTTTTCCCTACACCTAACATTATAACCCATTTAAAAGCCCTCTTTGATAGTTTATCTTAGGTGCTTACGCCTAGTGGAGGAGGTTTTCGATCCTTTCCCAAGCCTATGGTAATCTATTTGCTATGACAGGTAGTGAGAGATATTATCCGTTTTCATTTATGAGATTTATTTTGATGACACTTGAGAGATGTGAGTATCTAAACACTACTTGTGAGGTGCTAGTTTATAATCTCCGTGCTTATTATGATTAAAGTGGAACGAATATTTGTTGTAATTACTTATATGTTAGCATTAAATGACCCCTAACTTGTATTTTGATTAGAATAAAAGCGCATTTGCTTGAGGACAAACAAATCTCAAGTGTAAGGGTATTTGATGAAGCGAAAAGTGTACCGCTTTTAAGGGGTCATTTAAGCCCTAAATCGTATTTATTTGATCAAATATTGCCCTAAATCGTTCCTTTTGTCATTTTAGGTACTTTTGAGGAGAAATCTGGAAAAGGAAGCATTTTAGACGTTTTTGGAGCATAAAAGTGAAGAAAACGACAAAGTCTCAAAATCTTGCTGGAAGTTACCTTTGACGGCGTCAGGATTAACCCTGGACGGCGTCATGGCTTGGCAAAAGTGGTGGATGTGAAATTTACTCATAATAAGCCAGAGAAATTGCATGGAAATTCTGACGGCGTCACGCTTTAATCTGATCAAGGTCGTCACGTTATAATTCAAAGAGGGACGGCGTCACGTTCATAGTCTGACGGCGTCAAGCCTTGATAAGCCAGAACGGATTTTGGAGAGCTAAAGAGGGACGGCGTCAAGAAGGTCATCCGAGAACCCTAAAAGCGGCGAGGTGACGGCGTCACACTCCATAACGTGACGCCGTCAGATCCAAAAATCTATATATAGTTTTGCAATTCTTTGTCATTAGTGTGGAACTTATTGGGGAGCTTTGTGTGTGAAAACCCTAGGACGAATTTGGCAGCTCTTTCAAGGCTTTTTGCCTTGAGATCTTCCATGTTACATTGAAGATAAGTTATCAATTAATCATTCAATATGTCTATGTGTTGTTTGATTCTATCTTATTCTTGTCTTTTGTTTAACATGTTAGGCTAGATTTATCTTGTGTTTGCTTAGATCTAATGAAACCTAGCTATTGATTATTGGTTATTAGTGTGTTGTTAGTTGTATTGGATGATTGTTCATCTATGTTAGGCTTAAGAAAACTGGCTAACTTCCTATTCGGTAACTTGCTTGAACGTCTTAAGAAACATGAACCAATGCGTACTAAAGGTTTTTATGGTTGTATTTAATGCACAAGCGAATTCTAGTGATCCCATGTTAGGAGCTTCCTAGCCGGCTCGACATAGGAGTGAAGTAGGAGCTTGTAGAGTTGGGGAAGTACGTACGCCACCCCACGAATGGTATTAAGGAATACACCCGTCATCCACGCAACTAATACACACTAATCAACCGGTAAAAGATAGTTAGGGAGTAAGGAAATCTAAGTAAACACATTTCCCTCCACATAAGTTTTCACCAACATTTTCATTTTCTGTTATTTTATTTAATTTGCATTCGTAGTAATTTGGGTTAGTTGACTAGCAACTAATTCCGCCCACTCTTTCAAACCCGAGATTTTACTTGCTTTCATAAAAAATATAAAAACATAAAAAGAATCTTCTCTCACCCTTAGACCTATTAGAGTAATTTTTCATACCTAACGAACACTATTCCCTGTGGAGAACGATCAATCCCCCGTACTTACCACTACACTATACTACATCGGTCAGGTACACTGCCTGGTGGGGTTGTAAGCCTCTTGAGATCCCTCGATAGGTAAAACCTGTTGAAAGGGAAGGAGACAGGATTTATGGTGGGATGTTTATCACCCGGCTGGCCCGATCGTATGGAGTCCTCAGGCCCGAGGTCATGAGGTATTTGAGTGGTGATGCATGCAGGACGGTGAAGGTGAGGTCCCTGAAGCAGATGGATGTGGTTATGGAGATGCATGATGGGACCTTTATGTGGTATCATCCTGGCGGTGATGAGGATGCTGGTGATGAGGATGATGAGGAGGAGGAGCCACAGCTGCAGCAGCAGCAGCATGGGGGTTATGAGGCCGGTACAGCTGATTACTACCGGCACATGAGCAGGGGGGATTGGCAGGCTCACCAGGGGACCTGGATGGGCCAGGTTGATACTTGGAGGACCAGGGTGGACGAGAGGTTCGACTAGATGTATGATCACACGGTTCGTCAGATGCAGCATCTATCTACACGTGATCAGTTGGACCCACATCTGCAGATTGACCCTTTCCCGGGTCGTGAGCAGGATTACCCACCATATGGGTACTACGGGCACCTCCCTCCTGACTATGACTATCGCCAAGGTCCCCCACCCCAGTGATGCTTTAATCTGATGTTTTGATATTTGAACAATTGAAATTATGGTTGTATGATTTAGAACAATTGGGTCTGTAATAATTTAGGATAAGGCCTCTGTTGGCCTTTAAACATTTGTTACATTGATTTTATTTATTGCATGCAAGCCTTATTTGATTGCTTATTTTATTTGCTTTGTGTGTTTATTTATTTGTTTGTTTGTTTTTATTTGCTTCCGTATGTGTGTTTAATTTTTATTCTTATTGGTTCATGTTCAAAACTAATTTGTGAAAATGCTTTATTTTGTTTTTAACTTCGTCTTAACTACATATAAAGGTATTTTGCAAAAGTTAAGTGTAAGGGAAATCTAAATCGGTTTATTAGAACACAAATGAACATGAATCATAATAATAATAAATTAACATACATATTAGTATTTGTTTGAGTCAAATGCTTGTATCGAGTCATAATGATGTTTTGCAGGATTTCCAGGAAGTAAGGTATAGGTTTTTCCAAAATTTTTCCGGAAACGTAACATGAGAATTCTGTCAGATCATTTCTGACGGCGTCAGGAGTTACAACCTGACGGCGTCAGGTTTAATTTTCTGAAAATTTTTGAAAGTTTTGTTTTCATAAAAAGTTTTTATTAAATCTATAACTTATAATATCCAGGAATCTGCAAAATTATCATTCCACAAGCATTATATCCTTATATATAGATTTATCCCGCCGATGTTATGCAGGTTTTCGTGTTTGTTTTCACAGGTTTAACAGGTTATTTTGGACAAGGAAATGTTTTTGGAAAAAGCTTATGGCGATGCATTAGTCATGGAGCTTCAACATTCTCTTTGGAAGAAGATCTAACCATGTTACTTCATTATCCACCGAACGAATCAGGGGAGTATTTGATTTCATTCTTTTACTTTATACTTTTACATCTTGTTATTTGAACATTGGGGACAATGTTCATCTTAAGTGTAAGGGGGGGGGGGGGGGTAAAAATACGATTTTTAGAGAATACAATTGCGCTTGATTTTTGTTTGTTTAATAGTGGATGTGTAATAAAACTGAGATAAATACCTGTTAGGGTAATTTTAGTGCCAAATTTAAATTTTTTTACAACATATAGGAGTGAAACTTTGATCTTAATGAGCGTCTCACGGATAGGAGTTATATGACTAGCACAAAAACCGTACCACTAAAAAAAAAAAAAATTTCCACCCCCAAATATGTGAGGTTCGCCCCTAGAATTGGTAGGAAAAGCATTTATGCTATGATGTGTGTACCGGTAGCACTTAGATTCTAGAACTTGCGTTAGGACCATTCCGAAGCCACAAGTGAGACTACATTCGTGTAGTTAGATTTACTACATGATAAGAGGCATTAGGATTAACCCATTGTTTTACACCCTTGTTTTTGTTATAATTACAATGGCTACATTGGTCAAGTAATTCTCCCACACCCTTTGCGTTGTACTCATTTTTAGTACACGATACCCCTAGTACACCCCTCAGAGCCTATCTTTTCGTTTCGACCTTTAAGCATTTTACTTAAAGGAAGAATTTGTTACACCCCACTAAAATGTACACCCAAATCGCCTTAGCCTACCTTGTATGCACTCATTTTTAGTGCATTATTGTTACAACATTTGTTTAAACCCAAGTTAATTATCTAATTGATTACATGGTTGCTAAGTCGAGTCATATCCTTGTACATATTGTTTTGGGACGATTGGGACTCACGGGTAAAGTACTAGTGTAATGGAGTAATGGGGAAGATCATCATTTATTACCCCCATATGTGCTAAATATTTTAAAAGTACTCCAAGTTTTTCAATTATCTTAATTCGAGTCATTAGAATAGTTATTTGTAAAGTTATGTAAAAGTTCAAGGGTAAGGGGAATGCAATGCCCCTATGATGTATTATTTTGGATGGTAGGGCAAAAGTGTATGCAAAAAAAAAAAAAAAAAAAAAAAAAAAAAAAAAAAAAAAAAAAAATCGAAAAAATCAAGAAAAATACAAAAAAATGAGAAAAAGAAAAGTAGAAAAAACATACGGACTACCATCCCGTTTCATTTTATGTTTATTTTATGTTTTTGTTATTTTGTTTTTAGCTTAAGATTGAGTCGAGTCTTGGCTTAGCAACATTGTATAGTACATGTAATTAATCAAGATCTTTAACTCGCCACCAGTAAAATATCTCTTATCCAACAAAACCGTGTTTTCCTTTTCCCTACACCTAACGTTATAACCCATTTAAAAGCCCTCTTTGATAGTTTATCTTAGGTGCTTACGCCGAGTGGATGAGGTTTTTGATCCTTTCCCAAGCCTATGGTAATCTATTTGCTATGACAGGTAGTGAGAGATATTATCCGTTTTCATTTATGAGATTTATTTTGATGACACTTGAGAGATGTGAGTATCTGAACACTACTTGTGAGGTGCTAGTTTATAATCTTCGTGCTTTTTATGAATAAAGTGGAACGAATATTTGTTGTAATTACTTTTATGTTAGCATTAAATGACCCCTAACTTGTATTTTGATTAGAATAAAAGCGCATTTGCTTGAGGACAAGCAAATCTCAAGTGTAAGGGTATTTGATGAAGCGAAAAGTGTATCGCTTTTAAGGGGTCATTTAAGCCCTAAATCATATTTATTTGATCAAATATTGCCCTAAATCGTTCCTTTTGTCATTTTAGGTACTTTTGAGAAGAAATCTGGAAAAGGAAGCATTTTGGACGTTTTTGGAGCATAAAAGTGAAGAAAACGACAAAGTCTCAAAATCTTGCTGGAAGTTACCTTTGACGGCGTCATGATTAACCCTGGACGGCGTCATGGCTTGGCAAAAGTGGTGGATGTGAAATTTACTCATGATAAGCCAGAGAAATTTCATGGAAATTCTGACGGCGTCACGCTTTAATCTGATCAAGGTCGTCACGTTATAATTCAAAGAGGGACGGCGTCATGTTCATAGTCTGACGGCGTCAAGCCTTGATAAGCCAGAACGGATTTTGGAGAGCTAAAGAGGGACGGCGTCAAGAAGGTCATCCGAGAACCCTAAAAGCGGCGAGGTGACGGCGTCACACTCCATAACGTGACGCCGTCAGATCCAAAAATCTATATATAGTTTTGCAATTCTTTGTCATTAGTGTGGAACTTATTGGAGAACTTTGTGTGTGAAAACCCTAGGACGAATTTGGCAGCTCTTTCAAGGCTTTTTGCCTTGAGATCTTCCATGTTACATTGAAGATAAGTTATCAATTAATCATTCAATATGTCTATGTGTTGTTTGATTCTATCTTATTCTTGTCTTTTGTTTAACATGTTAGGCTAGATTTATCTTGTGTTTGCTTAGATCTAATGAAACCTAGCTATTGATTATTGGTTATTAGTGTGTTGTTAGTTGTATTGGATGATTGTTCATCTATGTTAGGCTTAAGAAAACTGGCTAACTTCCTATTCGGTAACTTGCTTGAACGTCTTAAGAAACATGAACCAATGCGTACTAAAGGTTTTTATGGTTGTATTTAATGCACAAGCGAATTCTAGTGATCCCATGTTAGGAGCTTCCTAGCCGGCTCGACATAGGAGTGAAGTAGGAGCTTGTAGAGTTGGGGAAGTACGTACGCCACCCCACGAATGGTATTAAGGAATACACCTGTCATCCACGCAACTAATACACACTAATCAACCGGTAAAAGATAGTTAGGGAGTAAGGAAATCTAAGTAAACACATTTCCCTCCACATAAGTTTTCACCAACATTTTCATTTTCTGTTATTTTATTTAATTTGCATTCGTAGTAATTTGGGTTAGTTGACTAGCAACTAATTCCGCCCACTCTTTCAAACCCGAGATTTTACTTTCTTTCATAAAAAATATAAAAACATAAAAAGAATCTTCTCTCACCCTTAGACCTATTAGAGTAATTTTTCATACCTAACGAACACTATTCCCTGTGGAGAACGATCAATCCCCCGTACTTACCACTACACTATACTACATCGGTCAGGTACACTGCCTGGTGGGGTTGTAAGCCTCTTGAGATCCCTCGAGAGGTAAAACCTGTTGCAAGGTCGCAAAACCACGCATCACCAACCAACCCCGACTTCAAGATAGAATAAGATCACGCCTTTGAGAAAGTCAACTTCAACCTCAAATAAGTGATACCTGATCAACTCCGTAGTCACAATTAGATGCCCAACAAGTGATTGTTTGTTCACTCACTTGTTCACACTTCTCCCCCTCAAAAATTGCATATGAGAATGCCATTTTTGATTGAACAAGTGCACATGAGGTTGATCCACTGTTCACACTTCTCCCCCTCAAAAATTGCATTTGAAGTTGCCATTTTTGATTGAGTGAATAACGTCCAATCTGATGGAAGTAGATCCACTTGATGTCTGAATGAGTGATTCGTTGAAATCAATATATATATATTTTTCCAAAGGAAACACAAAGGAAGTATGTGTAACCCGGTTCGTTGTCCCGACGAAGGTGTAAATGGAATATGTTATTCGGATCGTGAAACGTGTGATGAATAGTGATAAAGATGAGATTTTTGGTTTTTAATCTACAAATATGAAATATAATCTAAAAACAGTTAAATAAGCAAAGAAAATGATTAACTCAAGCCTACGTGAGTAGAAACACAAAGGAAACCTATAAACGTGCAAAACCCGGGCTAATCCCGAGCTTTAAAAGCAAAACTAATAAATACTAACCCTAGGCATGAAATTATATTTTTCCTAAGTCCTAAATTATAAAAGAAAATTTTAGAAAAAAGAATTATATTTTTCTGATTATTATTTAATTTAATACGAATTAAAAACTAAATTAAAAAGATAAATAGATTAAAAATATTAAATGTAAATGGAAAATTATGGAAAAATACAAGAAAATGCTAAATGTTGAACTAGTCCTAGGAAAAATAAAATGGAAGTTCCAGCTTATTCGGATAAGCAGTAAATAAGCAAAGTAGGGAAATAAGCACTAACACTAGAAACTGGGTTAAAAGGATTATAGTGTGAAGATATAACGCAAAAGACCCAAGGGCACGTTTGGTAGTGAGTGCGTGTTGTGGGGCTTAGCTAAGCTGAGGTCCAGGGTTCGAATCCCTTGGCCTCAGTTTTTGTAAACTTATTTTTATTTTTATTTTATTTTTTTCTTTTTCAAACTTATAAATAAGCTAATGACTAATGACTTATGTAAAAAGATTATTTTTAAAACACACTAGATAAGCTAGGAAAAAGATGAGAATCTCAACAGTTAGTATAAAGCTTAACTAGAATATGGAATTTTAGAGAAATAAGCTATAAGCTATCTTATAAGCTAAAAGGGATAAAGAATAAGCTAAATGAGACTGAGATGACTACAAAAAAAAAAACTAAAGTTATCAGAAAAAGCTATGGGACTAGGAAAATAAGCAGTTAGGCAGTTGGGTTGACAAATAGGCTAAATACACTAAATAAGCTAATAAGCTATTAAGGGGCTTATGGAAACTGGAAAAAGCTGAGACAACTAAATTAAGCTAAAATGAAGACTGAAATAAGCCACGAATGGGGCAAATAAGCACTAGGCAATGACAAAATAAGCTAAAAAGCCCAAAAGGGCTGCTGATGTGGCTGAGGTGCAGGGCAAAATCAGCCCTTTTCAAGCTGTCAATAAGCCACTATAAGCTGATCTAAAAAATTCATAAAAATATGCATCAAGTGTGTTAGCAACCCCAGATTAAGTGTACCAAATTTCAGCTTGTTTGGGCTTATAACGAACAAATGAAAAATGTAAAACTACAGCTAATCTGAATAAAATGAAAAAAAAAAAGTGCAGATTTTTGTTGCAAAAAGGGTCAAAAATTGGTTTTTTTTAACTAAGGAAAGCTTGGACCAGATGTGCAACAAGTGTAATATCCTATAAGGAACTAATTCAAACCAAAATAAACAACAAAACAACCCTAAACTAGATTCTATCCTAATCTTCTTTTAAAAACAATTATGAACAAGAATTTTTGAAAATCAACTAAATTAACTTTGAAAATACTTGAAAATGAAAATTTTCACCTTTAAACCATAAATAATACTGATTTGGAGCTGTGTCAAGTTGGAACTTTGGTCAAAACAAACTTTTGCTCAAAAAATTCTCTTGTGCCAAACAGTCCTTTATGGGGACTGTTTTGGTTTTTATGCTTGAAAACTGATTTTAAAGCCAACTTTTTGAACAATTAAGCTATTGTTAAGTCTAAAATTACTTAATAAGTGATTTTTATCACAGAAAAAGCAGTTTGAGTAAGCAATTAAGCAAATGCAGTTTCAAAGTAAAATGGACAGTTTAGAGACAGATGAGCTCAAATGGAAATATAACTATGAAATAAACTGTCTAATACCAATTACTAACTATGTAAGACTTAATGAACATAAAGTAAACATAAAATGAGCAGGTTAACAGTAGATAAGCAGATGAACAGTGGTAAAACTAAGAAAATGGTAAAATGACTTACAAATTCCCTAAGCTCAAAACAAGGGCTAGATTGGCTTCCAAACTACTTTCTAAATAACCCTACTGCTTCCCAAGAAGCTCTAAACCATTGCCATCCATGATTCACAATGCTCCAGCTTCTTCTTCTCTATTTTATTTATTTATTTATTATTATTTTTTTTATTTTTTATTTTTTGAAACTGAGAAACGGCTTGAGAATTTTAACTTAAATGCTAAACTCAGACTCACAAAGCTAAAGATTAGCTTAATGAGCTTAGTCTACAGTAGCTAGCCTTTAAGAGCTTATGGCAACCTTTTTTTTTACAGTAATGGAAAATCAAAGACAGAAATTTAAAACTTGAAAATTAGACTTTCATTAAACTTGGAAATTGATTACAAACTGAAAATGAAACTAAATTAATACATTACTTGAAGAATTATAAGAAAAAAAAAACTAACTTAAACTACTTGAAAAAAAAACTGCTTTGCCCTTAGGCTTACAACATTCTATTTATACTAAGCTAATTAGGGTTTATTCTTGACTTCTTGTGCTTCTTTGTGCTTTCCCACCAATAATTAGGACCATTGGATCACCTTGGGCACCAAACAAATCATCACAGCCCTTGGATTGCATTTTTGGCGCCAAAACACCACTTGGATAGCCAGCTGGTTATAACGTGTGAGGGGGAGGGTATATTGATGGGTTTTGGACTGGAGTAGGAGGACTTTAGTGGTTTTGGAGGATGGTGGGAGGTGCAGGGATAAGGATGCACAGGGGAGTGGGTTTCGCGGCAAGTGGGAGGAAGGAGAAAGGTTTGACTGGGTTTGTTTATTTGTTTGACCCCGGTTTTATAATAAAAGGGTGGGTTGGGTTGGATGGTTGGATCCGGTTTGGGTTTATTATTAATAAAAGGGAATGGGTTGTGGATTTAGTTGATTTTGTGGGCTGATCCGGCCCAATAAAATGGGTCGGGTTGGCCAATAAAATTTGGTTCCGGTTTTTGGGTTCGTTTTTCCATGCTCATTCCAAAAATGTATCCCGGGGTTGACTTTGACTTCGTCTTGATTTAATAAATTGCACGTACGTTATCGAGTCAATCCGGAAAATGTCCATTTTGCTCAGTTTTCAATCCTTTGTACCTAAAACACATAAAAACACAATCCAAGGATATTTGCAGTATAATTTGGTATATTTGTGTGTTTTCAGTCGTTTTTATAGTCTAAATGGGTACAAAAATGATGAGTATTTACACACTCATCAATCCCCCACACTAAACTATTGCTAGTCCCTAGCAATCCAATCATATGAAGTAATGAAAGGATTAGAAAATACCAAGGATACCCCGTTTTGACTTTTTATTTGATGCGAGAAATTTAAACTAGAACAAAAACATATACATGCTTGATTTTCCAAAATGGTATCACGGAACGGGATTCACACAAAATGGGTGTCTCCAGGGAATTGAAATCATCATCCTCTTTTTTATACTCCCAACTAAGCTTAAACTCAATGTGCAAATGTTTTTGTAAAATGCTAACACTACTTATACTAATAATATATGTAATCCGAGACTTAACTTTTCACTCCCATATTTATTCAAGTTAGGTGAATGTGCTTGATTTTCAATAATTTTGATCACAAAAATCGACGTTTTTATAAGATTTTGACTAATACTAGGTGAAAGATAGATTTAAAATTTACAACAAGCAAGTTTCAAAATTTTATTCAACACATATATCTTTATTTTTGCAACATCAAAACTTATTGCATTTTGCAATATCATTCCATTTTCTTTTCTTTTCATTTTCTCATTTTTTTTCATTTTTCATCATTTTTTTTACTTGTGCAACATAAACTAACGGAGTTTCACGGGAACCAAGACCTTACACCTTCCGGAATAAAGGATCCAAGGGCCGTTACAACGGAGAGTTCCAAGACTCTAAACATTCCTGAAATGAGGATCCAAGGGTGTTAGACCAAGACCTCACACATTCCTGAATTAGAGGTCCACGGGCCGGTGTAAGAGGGTAGCCAAGACCTAAACGCCTTCCGGAAATAAGGATCCAAGGGCCGATCTTGAACCGTAGCTTTTTTAGCACATACATTTATTACTTAACTTTTGCAACTTTCAAGCAACGTCTCACTTTCATTTTGCGTTACTATGACATATGCTTGTTCCGAAGTTTAAATAAAGCTTTGAACTAGTATTTTTCAAAATCGTATAAAAAATGATTTTGTGTGTTCAAATGTTTGAAAATAAGCACTTATTAAGTCAGATTAGTTATCTCCTGGGAGGAAAAGCCATAGATTACTTATATAAGCTCTAAAGAAAACCAACTATTCTACGCTTAGCATTTTCATTTGCACACATCGTAAAACCTTAGCCTAATCGTTAAGGAAGCAGCCAGATCAACATTCTGGCAGAGTCGGGATTCCCCTTGTTCTAACCTAATCAAGACTAAACACTTCTTTTTTCTTTTTTTTTTTGGTGCAAAGCACTTCTTTTTCATGCAATTTCTTATTCAAAAACAAAAAAAATTTAAAATTTTGGCCAAAATGGGGGTACTAGGGCACTAGAAGGTACACATGTGACAAAATTCGCGAGAATTCCCCCCCACACTTAGAATTGAATATTGCCCTCAATATTCAAAGTACCGGCTATTATGCTGACACTTAGAACGTAAAAAGGTAATACTAATAGCCAAGTGTGTGAAAGAATTCTCTACTTTTCACAAACAGGATTAAAAAGATATCCCTAGATAATCATTAGCAAAAAGATCGGATATTGGGCGGCTGGATTGAAAACAGGCGCATCAATCATCACGATCTAAGGGAAACCTGCAAACAAGAGCAAACAACACATAAAACAAAGCACAGTAGAGGAATCCCCCCACACTTAGTGTCAGAAAATAGAAAGAAGTCAGAAACATGGGTTGTCACCCATGTGGTGCTAATGTTTTTGTTAACCGAGTCACTAGCTTGACTCGACCCCGAATTCATTGGTCCATGGGGAAAGTTTGGAGATCCGGGAGAACCATGGGTGGTATGTCCCCTCCAAAGTAATGCTTTAACCTATGATCGTTCACCTTGAAGTTTGGTCCATCGGTTTGAGATAACTCGATGGTACCTGATGTGCGTGTGCGTAGTGCTCTAATTTATACCCACGGTATGTCGTTGTGGTTTTAGCAGTATTCAAGTTTTAAATTTATATTTAGCCGACTTATCAATAACACACACACTTTAACGAGCAGTGTACCCGGTCAGTATGAATATAATGGTAAGTAGAGTGTCGATCACTAAGAGTGGAACGTATTATCTAGTTATCCTAATCAGTATTTTAATATCTTAAGTTAGCTATACAACCTAATCTAACGCAAGGGGGTTCAGCCTGAGAGACTGGCACGGTTTGGTTATGATTAAATAATAAACTAAACTAATAAGCACGAATCAGCGATTAGCACACACGTACACAGATAAATACTTGAGACAATAAGAAGACCTGTCCTGATAGTTAAGTAGCTTGTCACTTGTTTTATTGCTAGTTTTATATGAAGTGTATAGTTCGATGCAACGCACCGAGATTAAGTCCTTTCTCGTTGGCTCTAATCTTATCGGCGAGTAAACCCTTAATGATTACTTATGACTATCCTATTTATCTTTCTTCCTACTTTTCTACAGACGATAGAATGCATAGGCGATAGAATAAATAGGCGAGAAAGGGGCATGGTGACCCAAGCAATGCTCAGCTAGACACAGAGGTTATCAATGCACTAATAAAAGTCACCAAAGACATCAACATATAAACTTTAATTAATGGGAAAGCAATTTTAAGGGGAGTTGAAGTGCATGATTAAATCAATGACACAAGCCCATCAATCCTGACCAATTAAAGTGTACTAATACAATAAAACAAAACTACTTAATGAATTGAATACATGCAGGACCTTCTTACAGCTCTTGTATCTTCGTTCAAGGTGTGTCTTGTGCTGCTACTTCGTCTGAATTCGGCTTAGGGTTTCTGTGGTCTTCGGTCTTTTGCTAAAAGTCGAACCCCGAATTTCGTCTGACTTTGGGGTATTTATAGTTTCTGTCTAAGGGCTAGATGCGGCGCATAGGATAAGTAGATGCGCCGCATTGACTTAACTTCGCGTGGGGTCCAAGATTAATTTATTCAGGAATATTCGTACACTGCCAGAAGATGCGGCGTAACTCCATTCCTAGATGCGGCTCATGTCCTTGCTGTCTTGGATCGTAGCTTGTGAAATCTTGATAGTGATGCGCCGTATATAATGAGTAGGATGCGGCGTATCTGGAGCAGAATGATCTTGATCTTGTACATTTCAGTAGACTCTTAACTTCTTGCATGTTTTGCTCCATAATTAGTCCAAAATCGCCAAGTTTCACATAATACTTGTTTTTACCTGAGAATTACAAAAGTAAACATTAACGTATCAATTCTCACAGATAATATAATAAAACAAGTCAAATAAATAGGATAAATGATGGTAATAAAATGTACTTATTTGAGTTCATCAGTACCATGAGGAAAAACTTGAGCAACGGTGAATGGTCCAGACCAACAGGTTTTTAACTTGCCCGAGAAGATCTTTAATCGAGAATTGAAGAGGAGGACTCGATCACCAACGTTGAAAACGCGGTTTTTGATTTTGGAGTCATGAATCCTCTTCGTCTTCTCTTTGTAGATTAAAGAGTTCTCGTAGGCTTGATCCCTAAGCTCATTTAATTCATTCATTTGAAGCTTTCGATGATCACCCGCAGTCTTGAGGTCAAAATTTGCATGTTTTAAGGCCCAATAGGCCTTATGTTCCAACTCAATGGGCAGATGGCACGCTTTTCCGTACATAAGCTGGTAAGGAGTACACCCGATGGGTGTTTTGAAGGCGGTACGGAAAGCCCATAAAGCATCATCTAATTTATCGGCCCATGAGGCCCGATTTTCACCTACAGTTCTCTCCAAGATTCGTTTCAATCCACGATTGGAAACCTCGACTTGACCGCTCGTTTGTGGGTGATACGCGGTAGAAAGACGGTGAGTGATACCGTACTTAAGCATGACCTTTGCAAATTGGTCATTGCAAAAGTGCGTACCGCGATCACTAATGATAGCACGGGGAGTTCCAAACCGAGCAAAGAGAGATTTCAAAAATTTACAAACTACTCGGGCGTCGTTGGTGGGGAGTGCTTTCGCTTCAACCCATTTAGACAAGTAATCGACAGCCACGAGCATGTACTTGTTCCCTCGTGAAGACGGGAATGGCCCCATAAAATCGATGCCCCATACGTTAAAGATCTCACATACTTGAATTGCATTTTGAGGCATTTCGTCTTTTTGTGAGGTTTTTCCTTGACGTTGGCAAGAGTCACATGACTTTACCAAGTCGTGGGCATCACGGTAGATAGTTGGCCAAAAGAAACCGGAATCAAAGTCTTTTTTGGCGGTGTAGCTGGCACCATGATGTCCCCCCGTGGGTCCATTGTGGCAAGCTGTGAGGATCTCAACGGCTTCTTGGCCATGCACACACCGTCTAATTACTTGATCGGCATAGATTTTAAACAAGTAGGAGTCGTCCCAAAAGTAATGCTTAACATCTTTGAAGAATTTCTTCTTTTGTTGGGACGACATCCCTTTCACAACAAAATTCCCCGCATGGTAATTTGCAAAGTCGGCAAACCATGGGGTACTTGGATCATCCTTTAATGAAACCATCCCAAGTGTCTCGAGAGGAAATGTTTCAGTAATTTCCTTTTTCTCGAGAACACCTTGATGAGGGTTCTCTAATCTGGACAAATGATCGGCGGCGAGATTCTTCGCTCCTTTTTTATCACGAATTATAACATCAAATTCTTGGAGCAGGAGAACCCACCGAAGTAATCTCGGCTTAGCATCTTGCTTAGCAAGGAGATACTTTAGAGCCGAATGATCCGTATACACTATGGTCTTTGATAAGACAAGATATGGTCTAAATTTCTCAAAAGCATAGACAACAGCTAATAACTCTTTCTCAGTAGTGGTCTAGTGAGATTGAGCATCGGTCATTGTCTTGCTAGCATAGTGTATCGGCTGGAAGTACTTAGATTTTCGTTGCCCCAGGACTGCCCCAATAGCATAATCACTAGCATCGCACATGAGCTCGAATGGCAAGTCCCAATCGGGGGCAACTAAGATCGGTGCTTCAGTTAGTTTCTTTTTAAGAATTCCGAATGCTTCAATGCATTCGGGAGAGAAGAAGAATGGAGCATCTTTTTCAAGAAGATGGGTCAGAGGATGGACGATTTTAGAAAAATCTTGAATAAATCGACGGTAGAAACCGGCATGACCAAGGAAACTTCGAATTCCTTTGACGGTGGTGGGATGAGGTAGCTTAGCGATTACATCGACTTTAGCTTGATCTACCTCAATCCCGGCACTGGAAATCTTATGGCCGAGGACAATGCCCTCTTTGACCATGAAGTGGCACTTCTCCCAATTTAGAACAAGATTGGTGTCTTCACACCGTTTTAACATTTTGTCTAAATGGGAGAGGCACGATGAGAAAGAATTTCCATAAACCAAAAAATCATCCATAAACACTTCCATTGTTTTCTCGATCATGTCATGGAAGATGGCTATCATGCACCTTTGGAACGTGCCCGGAGCGTTGCATAAACCGAAAGGCATACGTCGGTAGGCAAACGTACCATAAGGGCAAGTGAATGTGGTCTTTTCCTGATCTTGTGGATCAATCGGGATTTGGAAATACCCGGAAAAGCCATCGAGAAAACAATAGAACTCATTTCCCGCTAATCGTTCAAGCATTTGATCCATAAAAGGAAGCGGAAAATGGTCTTTTCGGGTAGCATCATTGAGTTTTCGATAGTCAATACACACTCTCCATCCGGTGACGAGACGTGTGGGAATCAACTCATTCTCTTCATTTGCAATGACGGTCATACCCCCTTCTTGGGAACACAATGGACGGGACTAACCCACGGGCTATCGGAGATAGGGTAAATCATCCCGGCATCAAGAAGTTTAAGAACTTCATTCTTGATAACCTCGTGAATTTTTGGGTTTACCCTTCTTTGTTGTTGCACTGTGGGTTTGAAATCATCCTCCATTAAGATCTTATGAGTACAGAATCTAGGGTCAATACCCTTTATGTCAGAGAGCTGCCAAGCGATGGCACTCTTGCGCTTTTTGAGCACATCAAGAAGTTGGGTTTTCTCCTCATCTTTAAGATCTTTAGAAATAATGACAGGAAATTTGTCATTATCTTCTAAGAAAGCGTATTCCAGATGAGGAGGTAAATCCTTGAGCTCGAGCTCCGGAGGATTAGACGGCTTAATCTCTTTGATTTCTTCGATTTGAATTTCCTTCGGAGGGAGAGAAGATGACAGATCATTATTAAGCATCTTCTCGAGGAGGAGAATATCTCCCTCCGGATCAAAATCGGTATCATCAATTTCCGGAGAAATCGATTCATTTTTTAGACAAGCATCGATCTCTTCCAAAATGAAGTCACTTCCCTCAAACGGAGTGAGAGAAGGGGAAGAGTCGGAAAGAATAGGTTGAGAAGAAGGAGTGGGATCACCACTCGAAGAATTATTTGAGAATCCAAGAACTTCTTGAGAATACTCCTCCAAAGCAATGTCTATGACATCAATTCGATTAACCGAAATAGAATCGTGGTTGGAGGAGTATTTGAAAGTTCGATCAAGATTAAAGGTCACGGCCTCATTATCAACCCGAAGCGTTATTTCTTCGCCATAAACATCAATCAAAGCACGCCCGGTCCTTAAAAAGGATCTCCCTAAAATAAGGGGAACCCGAGGATCGGCATCGAATTTAACAACGACAAAATCGGCGGGAAAATGGAACTTCCCTACTTTTACAAAGACATCCTCGGCTATTCCCGTTGGACGAGATATAGAACGGTCCGCTAGCTCGAGGTCATGCAAGTTGTAGTAAGTTCTGGGAGAGAAAGCTTTTCCCACACGGAAAGCGGCATCAGGTTGATGCTTGCACCAAGATCGGCCAAGGCGTAGCATTCAACCATCCCCGGGAAATCACATGGGATAAGAAATTTTCCGGGATCTCCAAGCTTTTCGGGAAGCTTCTTGAGGAGAACTGCTGAGCAATTTTCATTCAAAGGAGTTTTTGCTAATTCAAACAATTTTTCTTTATTGCTCAACAAACCCTTAATTGTGGAAGCAAATTTGGGCATAAGAAGTAAAGCATCCGCAAAGCTTATGTCGAAATGCAAATCTTGGAAGATTTGAAAGAATTTCTCCATTTGATTTGAAGCTTTTTCACGGAGCTTTTGATTGTTTAATCTTGATGGATAAGGAAGTTTGGTTTTGTCGGGAGCTTCTTTGGGCTCAAAAACAACTTTTGGATTAGCGGGTTGGACAACCGTAGGTTGGACATTTTCGGTACTTCCGTTATTAGTAGGAAGTTTCGTGTCCTTTGTCGCCTCGGTCTCACGGTCAACTACCTTGGGAGGAAGAGAAGAAGAGGTAGTTGGAGCCGTAGGTCCATCATAAGAAACACCACTCCGAGTAGTGATCGCCTTTACATCGCCCCTCGGGTTAGCGATCGTGTTGCTAGGAAGAGTACCTGAGCCCGAGGGTCGATCATTTAAAGACTTCTTGATTTCCGAGATTTGATTAACCAACAACCGATTGGTTTCATCTTGGGATTTCATGAATTGCTTCAACAATTCATCCGAGGACGTTTGGTTTTGATTAAAACCTTGGTTTTGATTGAAATTTTGCCCTCGGTTTTGATTTTGAACATTCCCTTGATGTTGGTTAAAATTTCCCTGGTTTTGACCTCGGATTTGATTACCTTGATTTTGAAAACCTTGGTTTTGGTTTTGATTGTAATTCCCTTGGTTTTGAAAACCTTGGTTCATCCGATTTTGATTTTGATTGAATTGGGAATTTCGGTTTTGCACATTCGGATTTGGATTCTGATTAAATCCGGGTGGTCCGAGAAAATTGTTAGAACGGTAGCTGAGAAGATTACGGTCTCCTTGCGGTTGGTAACCATTACCTCCCGTGTTAAAGGTTCCCGTAGCACAAACGTTCTCTTGAGTGTAGCCACCGGAGGCTGGGCACTCGGAATATGGGTGAGGACCACCACATGTTTCACAACTCTGATTAACAACATTTACTTGATGATTGTTGTTGTTCTGAATCTGAGTTTGATGGATTCTCAAGACAACAGTGGACAAATCATCCATCTTTTTTGTGAGTGCAGCTATCTCGGAAGTGGAAGAAGAAGAAGTAGTGATAGATCTAGTAGACTCATTCCTATCGGTTGAGGAATCCCAATGATTATGATGGGTGGACATGTTCTTGATTAGATCATAGCACTCTTGTGGTCGTTTTTTCATAAAAGTACCATCGGCTGCAGCATTAATCGTGTCACGGTGTCTCAATGTTAAACCATTATAGAACGTGTCTATTATGGTGACTAATAACATGTTATGGTTTGGACACCGATCAATCGAAAGCTTATAGCGTTCCCATGCCTCAAATAATGATTCATCAGGAAGCTGACGGAAGCTGCTTATGTCATTTCTCAACTTCGTCACCATCGATGGCGGAAAATATTTTGCCAAGAATTTTGAAGTCATTTCATCGAAACTATGAATTGAATTCTTGGGAAGACGATCAAACCATGCGGTAGCATGATGCGTCAAAGAATAAGGGAAGAGATATAGACGAAGGGCGTCATCGGTGACCCCATTTTGTTTCATGCTCTGGGTGACGGTAAGGAATTTATCAATATGCTTGTTTGCATCGTCACCCGGCAATCCGTGAAATTGGCAAGAATTTTGGACTTGTTGGATCATGTGATGTTTAAGTCCAAAATCCGCGGCTTGAACATTAACGGGGGCAATCGGGCCACCACGTCCTTGCATTGTTGGTTGGCACAACTCCTCCATCGTTCGGAGATCGGGAGTTGGCTCATCATTGTTTGTATTGGTATCCATCTCTTCTTCGTCTTGAAAATCAAGACGTCGACCTCGACGAATAATTCTTTCGGGATTTGAAACTGGTGAAAGAAGATTGGGTGTAGAAGAACGGGTGTTCATGCACCACAAAGAAACCAAAATTTAAAAAGAAAAACAAAATTTGAATGTGAAAATATTTTTGGATTATTATATATTAACACAATATTTTTGGGATCGATTCGTCAATCGAAATTCGTTTCTCACAAAACTACTCGCAGAGTGGCGGAGAAGCAAAGGTTCGCTCGAAAGCTGATTAAAAACCCGCCTCTTTCGGTTTGTCAATTTAATGTCAAACCATCCTTAAACCACTTGTATAGGTTGTAATTTCAAGATAATCCGAAAATGATTAACTTACGATTTGTTTTGTTGGATATTTTTATGGTATTGTAAACACTTTAGGAAAAGTGTTTGTGGTGTTTTTTTTTTCTTTTATGATTTTTTTTTTTTTTTTTGGTTTTTTTGAAAATATTCACAAAAATACTGAAAACTTCACAAGGAAGGGTTTTCAAAACACGAATCGCGAAATTAAAAATTCGCTTCAACCTTCCCCGGCAGCGGCGCCAAAATTTGATTCGTTGAAATCAATATATATATATTTTTCCAAAGGAAACACAAAGGAAGTATGTGTAACCCGGTTCGTTGTCCCGACGAAGGTGTAAATGGAATATGTGATTCGGATCGTGAAACGTGTGATGAATAGTGATAAAGATGAGATTTTTGGTTTTTAATCAACAAATATGAAATATAATCTAAAAACAGTTAAATAAGCAAAGAAAATGATTAACTCAAGCCTACGTGAGTAGAAACACAAAGGAAACCTATAAACGTGCAAAACCCGGGCTAATCCCGAGCTTTAAAAGCAAAACTAATAAAAACTGGTTCGTTGTCCCGACGAAGGTGTAAATGGAATATGTGATTCGGATCGTGAAACGTGTGATGAATAGTGATAAAGATGAGATTTTTGGTTTTTAATCAACAAATATGAAATATAATCTAAAAACAGTTAAATAAGCAAAGAAAATGATTAACTCAAGCCTACGTGAGTAGAAACACAAAGGAAACCTATAAACGTGCAAAACCCGGGCTAATCCCGAGCTTTAAAAGCAAAACTAATAAATACTAACCCTAGGCATGAAATTATATTTTTCCTAAGTCCTAAATTATAAAAGAAAATTTTAGAAAAAAGAATTATAATTTTCTGATTATTATTTAATTTAATACGAATTAAAAAGATAAATAGATTAAAAATATTAAATGTAAATGGAAAATTATGGAAAAATACAAGAAAATGCTAAATGTTGAACTAGTCCTAGGAAAAATAAAATGGAAGTTCCAGCTTATTCGGATAAGCAGTAAATAAGCAAAGTAGGGAAATAAGCACTAACACTAGAAACTGGGTTAAAAGGATTATAGTGTGAAGATATAACGCAAAAGACCCAAGGGCACGTTTGGTAGTGAGTGCGTGTTGTGGGGCTTAGCTAAGCTGAGGTCCAGGGTTCGAATCCCTTGGCCTCAGTTTTTGTAAACTTATTTTTATTTTTATTTTTTTTTTCTTTTTCAAACTTATAAATAAGCTAATGACTAATGACTTATGTAAAAAGATTATTTTTAAAACACACTAGATAAGCTAGGAAAAAGCTGAGAATCTCAACAGTTAGTATAAAGCTTAACTAGAATATGGAATTTTAGAGAAATAAGCTATAAGCTATCTTATAAGCTAAAAGGGATAAAGAATAAGCTAAATGGGACTGAGATGACTACAAAAAAAAAAACTAAAGTTATCAGAAAAAGCTATGGGACTAGGCAAATAAGCAGTTAGGCAGTTGGGTTGACAAATAGGCTAAATACACTAAATAAGCTAATAAGCTATTAAGGGGCTTATGGAAACTGGAAAAAGCTGAGACAACTAAATTAAGCTAAAATGAAGACTGAAATAAGCCACGAATGGGGCAAATAAGCACTAGGCAATGACAAAATAAGCTAAAAAGCCCAAAAGGGCTGCTGATGTGGCTGAGGTGCAGGGCAAAATCAGCCCTTTTCAAGCTTTCAATAAGCCACTATAAGCTGATCTAAATAATTCATAAAAATATGCATCAAGTGTGTTAGCAACCCCAAATTAAGTGTACTAAATTTCAGCTTGTTTGGGCTTATAACGAACAAATGAAAAATGTAAAACTACAGCTGATCTAAATAAAATAAAAAATAAAAAAAAGTGCAGATTTTTGTTGCAAAAAGGGTCAAAATTTGGTTTTTTTTACTAAGGAAAGCTTGGACCATATGTGATGAGTGTCTAAATACTCATCATTTTTACCTAATCTGAGCTGCCAAAACATCCAAAAACAACTCAGAAATGCATCATAATACTGAAATTATCACAAAATTGTGTTTTATATGTTTCAGATGCAAAATGTTTAAAAACAGTTGAAAAACGAACAAAGTTTGCATAATTGGCAGTTTCAGTCCCTCAACTTTCTAAAATTGTCAAAACTAGTCCCTGGTTATTCTAAAAACAGGAAAAGTCATCAAAGGTCCTTTTTAAATCATAATTTATCATAATTAGTCCTTTGGTGAAAAATCTCAAAAGTTTTGGAAAATTACAACTTTGGTCCCTCAAGTTTGGAAAATGTCAAAAATGGTCCCCGGGATTGAAAAAACTTTGAGAAAAATAAATATGGTCCTTGTGTTATTGATTTGTGGCAGGTTTAGTCCTTTGAAGATAGTTTGGAAATTTACAAACTCAGCCCCTCAACTTTCAGAAAATTACATAATTGGTCCTTGTGATTAAAATGCTACAAACCAAACCGGATCCAAACTTAACCCTTAACCCTTAAATAAAACTAACCCAACCCAACACCCTATTATCTAAACCCAGCCCAACCAAAGCCCACTTCCCTTTTATTTAAAAAACCCAAACCCGGCCTAGTATTTAAATACCGGTCAAACCCGGTCAAACCTTCTTATCTTCTTCCACC
The DNA here is from genome assembly GCA_021014915.2 of Artemisia tridentata subsp. tridentata. Lineage (NCBI taxonomy): Eukaryota > Viridiplantae > Streptophyta > Magnoliopsida > Asterales > Asteraceae > Artemisia > Artemisia tridentata. Next base: position 78,197,595 of record CP139507.1, read on the forward strand.
TCCCTCACTGAGTCATCAAACCATCACCTGCTACTACCACCTCACCCCCCAGCTCACTACCACCTTTCCACCTCACTACTCTACACCACCAACTCTATCTTCCACCTAAACACTAAACCCACAACCTCAATTAATGCATCCCTACTACCTTTACCTCAAAACCACTCCACCACCCACGGTATTGCTCCAACTTGGCTACCCACTCTTCCACAGCTGTTCCTCCACCTCTACAAACCTCCAAACCTCATTAATTGCAAAGAAACGGCTGCAAGTTACCAAAATGATTTTTGGCGCCAAAATCGGTTTAAAGGCCAAGATTGAATTGCAGACATCTAAAGGCTGATATTGTTGATGGGATTTGCTCAGAGGACTTCCTAGAACCAGAAAAGTCATTATAAAGAGGAGGAAGAAGCAGAGAAAAAAGAGGTGGTAGTTAATTAAGTAGAAATAAATTTCATTATTGTCGAATTAGTGTAAACTCAGTAATTAGTTGTTAACATTGCTTTCTAAATCTTGTAATCAACTCAGTAGTGTATTTTGAAGGTTGTTTAATATAAATTCCAAGTTTCATTAGTTAATTTCAAAATTTGCAATTTTAAGTAAAATTTACAATTTTGCTTTATTATTGTTAATTGTTGTTGTTACTGGTTCCTTTAAGCTCAGTAGGTATCCTTATAAGTTTTTTTAAAAGCTTTCAAGGCTTTATACTCAGTTTTAGTTTATAATTCACAAAGTACTCAAAAGTTCAATTAAATAGTTAAAAATAGACAAATCAGTGAAGAATGAAGATGGCTGGAGCATAGTGTATTTTGGATGATTATGGGTTAGTGAACCTGTGGAGGTTCTATAGGAAGGGTCTGAGGTTCTTGGTTCTAAGATTCACAGCCTGGAATCAGTTGTAAGCATATTTGCAATTTTTGGCATTTTACTATAGATGTGCTCAATCTTGTGTTAATCTGGTGTTTATGTGCTCATTTTAGTTTATTATATCATAGTATATCCTTCTGAATTAATTTTGTGGTCTTAATCATTCTTAGGCTTTGAAAACCTTAAAATCAATAGAAATAAGGACTGTTTGGTTCAGTCACTGTCACCATCCAAACACCCCTAGTACTGTGCAATTACCACAAGTTCAGTTTTGAGCTTGCTTCTAGCAGCCCTTATAAGCTCTTTTGAGCTTTCTTTCAGTTCTATAGCTCAATATACCCATTTTGAACCCCTTGTGGGAGTAACAGTCCACAAAGAGCTCAGACCAGCTCAAACAAGCTACAAGCTTGTTTAGTCCTTGTCTTTAGCACTTTTGTGCTTCATTTAGTCCACTAGTCGATTCTTAAAGCCCTTAGACCAACTGCACAAGTTGTGCACAAAACACAAGCAACATCAGTAAGAAGTTTGCATTAGCAGACTTGTGTGTGATTTTGGAATCTTTGGGAATTTTTAATTCACTCTCTACAAGCCCGAATAAGCTACTTCTTTTTGATTCATAAACTTCACTAGCTTGTCTCATAGTAGTATTTTTGTTTTGAAATTATAGAACTCTCTAAGGCCACGTAATTAGCCCTCAAAGTTACCCTTTTCGCCCTGGTGCAGGGCACGATATCAGCAGACTAAAGTCCTTGTTTTTGTGTTTTTTGGTGATCTAGTTGGAATTTTCATTTGCGTATAAGAAGTCCCCATAAGCTAATTTTTTGGACTTTAAATATTCCCCAGCTCATCTACATAGGATATTTTTAGTTCAAATTTTAGAACTTAAATAAGCCTCTAAACTAGCCCTCGAAGTGACCCTTTTTGCCTTTAGCTTAATTTGAAATTCATAGTTCTATAAAACTTATACAAGCCCACTGTTGATTTTTGAGATTATTTTTAGCTTATTTCGTGAGTTTTAAAAAATAGTTCCTTAATTAAAGTTACTTAATATTAGTTAAAAAGTTAATGTGTAAAAGAAAAAAGTCAAAAAAAAAAAAAGTAGCAAAAAGTGTTAAACTAGGAATCGAACCAGTGACCTGTCGTATACTAGAACAAAGACCCACCCAGTGTGCCATTTGGTGTTTTGCATTATATCTCTTCACCCTTTAATATTTAAATAGTTAGTAGTTTTAATTTAATTAGCTTATTTTTAACTAGTAGCTTACCAGCTTATTTAGAGCTTATCCGTATAAGCTAGTTTTCCCATTTTATTTTTATCACCTTTGTAATCACTTGTAGTGTTTATATAAAAAAGTTTCGTAATTTTTAGAAAAGTTTTACTATTTTTAATCTATTTATTTAGTTTAACTAGTAATTAAATTATAATAAAAAATATAAAAGTCTAAAAAATATAAATCTTTTTTCTATAATTTTCTTTTGTCATTTTTAAGTTATAAAAAATATTAGAACACTTGTAGAGTTAATTTTACATATATCTTAGTTGTAATCGCGTTTTAATTAATTCCCGATTCACGTTTTTAGCGTAAAATATAATCGTTTTAGTGAACCTTTAGATTAAACGATTCAGAAAAATAGTGATAGCTTCTATTTAATAGAGTTTATCTTGTTAAAGCAAAATCAAAATATCTGATTCATCAAATCACTGTAATCCTAGCTTTTCACAGTTTGTCAATTTCACACCTCGTTGGGAAACGACCTGGGTGATCACTTGCCCAGTATACACACTACACACGAGCATCCTGTTCCGAGCCTGCATTTGTTTGATTATAAAGTGTTGTTTCGGGACGGATCAAATTTTGGCGCCGCTGCCGGGGAGGTGTGCTGCGACAGTTGTGTAAGTTTTAGCGATTAGTGATCTGAGACCCTTCTATCAGAAGTTCCCTATTTCCCAAAAACCATATAAAATACAAAAATATTTTTCTTTTCTTTTCTATATATATTATTATTAATATTATCATATAAAAAATAAAAACACCAAAAATAAATTCTTTTTTCTTTGTTAATAATAAATAAACAATAAAAAATTACTATCGAGAACCAAGACAGAGTACTACCTAACTGGGGGTACGACCATAATAAGTTCCCAAACCAAAGATTTAAAACTTGCCTTTGTATCACTTGCGAATATCGGCTCACCTTTAATTGATAAACAAACTCTAACGGAGGTTCTAGGATAGTCTGACATTAAATTGTCGGACTGAAAGAAGCGGGTTTTTAAGGAGCGTAATTGCCCACCTTTGCTTCTCCGCCACTCTGTGCGTTTATCTTTTAGAGAGCTACCGTACGCTTGTTGATTGTTGGTTTAAGTTCACTTGTGTTTTGCTTCTGTCTTGTTTTAATTGGAATATTTTACTTAGTGCATGCGCACTCGTTCTTCCACGTCATCAAGCCCTTTACGTGAACTCGTAGAAATTCCGAGAAGACGTAATCGTAGACGTGCTGCCCAAATAGTCGAACCCGAGATTCGTACTGAACCCACTGATAATATGGCAGACGAACGCACCATGGCTGAAATGCTCCAGGCACCCACCGAGGGTTATGGAGATGCCATTGTTTTACCAGCCATCGATTCTGATCATTTTGAACTAAAAACACACTTGATTCAGCTCGTGTCCACAAACCAATTCCACGGGTTTGAACGAGAGGATCCTTATGCACACATTCGTTGGTTCAACAAACTGACATCTACAATCAATTACAAAAATGTGCCGCAAACAGTGATCAAATTGATGCTATTTCCATTCTCACTTGAGGGGGCAGCCCGGATTTGGCTGGATAAAGAACCCCCTCGATCCATTGAAACCTGGGAAGATCTCGTTAAGAAATTTGTAAATTATTTCTTCCCTCCGTCAAAGACGACTAATCTTAAAAATGAAATTGCTGGTTTTCGTCAAGGTTTTGATGAAAATTTCGGAGAGGCATGGGACAGATTTAAAGATCTCCTCAGAAAATGCCCACATCACGATTTCAATGTGTTACAACAGATAAATACGTTTTATAACGGGTTGACCCAAAACGATCAAGATGCACTCAATGCAGCCTCCGGTGGCAATATCTTGAATCGTAAACCCAGAGAGGTGGTTGAAATTTGTGAAAATAAATCAAAAGTTCCTATTTCAAGAAACAAAGTGAATGTTCCTGTCACTCCTACTGCTTCTTCTTCATCCGGTAACTCCTCAGAGTTAGCCTTTCTAACGGATTCAATGCGTTGTATGATGAAAGAAATGAAAGAATTAAAAAGTGAGATTCATAAACCGGAACAAGTCAAAGCAATAAACAAAGTGTGTGAAACTTGTGGTGGCCCACATGCGTATTATGATTGTCAAGCAACCGATGCTTCTGTTTACCCAGCTCCCGTAGCTGCAGTAAATCAAAATCAATACCGTCCGCATGCTGAGACTCAGTACCGAGCACAGAATGCTATGGTCCCACCTGGTTTTCCACCCGTGCCAAATCAGAATAATCAAAACCGCTTTGTTCAAAATCAGGGACAAAATTTTCACAATTCCCAAAATTTCAATCAAAACCGAGGTCAGAATCAGGGTAATTTTAACCAAAACCGTGGTCCAAATTTTAATCAAAACCAAGGTTCAAACCGAAATCAGACGTCCTCAGATGAGTTGCTTATGCAATTCATGAAAACCCAAGAGGAAACAAATAAGACACAACGTGAGACAAACCAGTTATTGGTTGCCCAATTAAACCAGATCAAAAAGTCTTTAACTGATATACCTTCTACCTCGGGAGGTCTCCCAAGTAACACTGTTACCAACCCTAGGGGTGAACTCAAAGCTGTCAGTACATGTAGTGGTAAATCTCATGTTGGATTCAAGGTGATAAAGGACCCGGTACTTCCCACTAACAATGGAAGTGCTAAATACGTCCAACCTTCGGTCATCCAACCTTCAGTCATCCAAAAATCTACACCCACAATTGCTCCTCAGCCGTCTAGAATCGATCCTACTCTTTCACGATTTACGGTTAAAAGTTTGTCAACCAAACTTAGTGAGCAAAGATCAGCCAGATATTATTCCGAAATGCTCAATGCTGTTCCTGTCAGTGTACTTGATGACAGTGATGATGACGAAGATACCACTTACGTCAAGGCTATCACCACTCGGAGTGGTGCTTCTTATAAGGGGCCAGCTGGCCCTATTCCTCCTCCGTTATTTGAAATGGAAAAAGAGACGGAGGATACAACGGACAAAGTGCAAATTCCAATCCCACAAAGTACAGCACATGTCTATCCTCCGGTTGTCCCAAAAAAATCCAAACCAGGAGTTGTCTTTGAGACTCCTGAAGTCATTGCTCCTAAATCCAAACCTCACATTCCTTACCCATCGCGCTTAAATGAGCAAAAACTCCGTGAGAAGGCTAGTCAACAAAATGATAAATTCTATCAAATCTTTAAAGAATTACATTTTGACATAAGCTTTGCGGATGCTACTATTCTGATGCCCAAGTTTGCAGCAGCAATCAAACACTTGTTAAGCAACAAGGAAAAACTGATTGAAATGGCTAAAACTCCAGTAAATGAGAACTGCTCAGCGGTTATCTTGAAAAAGCTTCCGGAGAAGCTTGGAGATCCTGGAAAGTTTCTACTACCTTGTGTATTTCCAGGAATGGTTGAATGTTATGCCTTAGCAGATCTAGGTGCAAGCATCAACCTGATGCCTCATTCAGTATGGAAGAAACTTTCTCTTCCGGCTCTTACTCCTACCTGCATGACTCTTGAGCTTGCAGATCGAACCATAACTCATCCCTGCGGCATTGCCGAAGATGTATTTGTGAAAATAGGAAAGTTCCATTTTCCTGCTGATTTTGTGGTTGTTGATTTCGATGCTGATCAAAAGGTTCCTCTCATTCTTGGAAGAGGATTCCTAAAAACGGGCCATGCACTTATTGATGTATTTAAGCATGAAATCACCTTGCGTGTGGATAAGGAAGCTGTTACCTTTCATCATGATCAAACTTCAAAGTACTCCTCTAATTATAATTCTGCTTCGGTTAACCGAATAGATGTCATTGACATTGCTTCAGAGGAGTACTCTCAAGAGAGTGTTGATTCTTTTCATAATTCTGTGAGTGGTGATCCCACTCCATCTTCTCAACTTATCATAGCAGACTCTTCCCCTTCTCTCACTTCGGTTGAGGGAAGTGATCCCTTTTGGGATGAAGTCGATGCTTTTCTTGCTGTAGATAGTTCACCTCCGCATGAGGTTGATGATAACTATCTTGATCCTGAGGGGGACATTCTTTTTCTGGAAAATTTGTTAAATGAAGATTCATCTTCCCCTCTCCCACCAAAACAACTTCATAATGAGGAAACCAAGTCAGTTGAGAAAACTGATAAAATTCCTGAGATCAAGTTTAAGGACTTGCCTCCTCCGCTTGCAATTCTTGAGGAGGAAGTTCTTGTTTTAATTGCTATTCAGATCTCTCTTCTTCCCTTCACCTACCCGGTGATTTCCCCAATCTGTCACTCGTTCGGGAGTGAGGATATTACTTTTGACCCCGGCATTGTCCATCTAACATTGGTTTAAATGCCGGATTTCCTGGTCTCTTACTTCCCCATAAACTTTTAAATTGTTTTTTTTCTCCCGGTCTGTTCAGGAGCCCTTTGTTACAGTTAACCGTTCACAAGCGGTTAGCTTGCGTGATAAACCTGACTGTTCGGGAGGAATCAACTCAATTCGGGGTCGAGTCAAGCTAGTGACTCGGTGATCAAAAACATTAGCAAACCATATGGGTTTTCACCCGTATCTCTGTTTTTCTTTCTCTGTTCTACCATCTAGTGTGGGGGAGATGCCCCACATGTTGTATATATGTAAGTTTCATTAAAAAAAAAAAAAAAAAAAAAAAAAAAAAAAAAAAAAAAAAAAAAAGGGTATATATAAAAATAATGGCTATAAGTATTTCCCTTTCACGTTCTAAGTGTTGGTTTTACAACCGGTTCTTTGAATATTGAGGGCAATATTCAGTTCTAAGTGTGGGGGGGAATTCTCGCGAATTTGATCAAATGTACCATCTAGCACCCCCATTTTAGCCAAAATTTTAAAAATTTTTCTCACTTAGAACTCAAAAAAAATGGTTATCAGTCCGCCATGTCTAACCCACATAAGGATTGGCTAATCCAGGAGCAAACGGCTCTTGGTAAAGATATATCAAATCCGTTTATGGCTTGCAATTTGCCCAAAATTGTATGGTATTCGACTCACCATATCTTCATAAGTGAAGAGTTGGCTAGCCGCAAGGTTATGGCTTGTGGTTAAGGCAGTGAAAATCCATAATTGGTAATCAGCTCACCAAAGATAATATTGATAATTTATCTAAGAGTTGGCTAGTCTAGAAGCAAACGGCTTCTGGTAAAGACAAATCAAAACCGTTGACAGCTTGTGGTTTGCTCAAAATCACTTGGTTATCATTGTACCAAAGTTCTTACTTGAACTGAAACAATTGGCTACTCCAGAAGTAATGGCTTTTGGTAAAGAGTCTTTCAAATCCATTAAATCTTCATAAAATATTGCTAGGGACTAGCAATAGTTTAGTGTGGGGGATTGATGAGTGTCTAAATACTCATCATTTTTACCTAATCTGAGCTGCCAAAACATCCAAAAACACTCAGAAATGCATCATAATACTGAAATTATCACAAAATTGTGTTTTATATGTTTCAGATGCAAAATGTTTAAAAACAGTTGAAAAACGAACAAAGTTTGCATAATTGGCAGTTTCAGTCCCTCAACTTTCTAAAATTGTCAAAACTAGTCCCTGGTTATTCTAAAAACAGGAAAAGTCATCAAAGGTCCTTTTTAAATCATAATTTATCATAATTAGTCCTTTGGTGAAAAATCTCAAAAGTTTTGGAAAATTACAACTTTGGTCCCTCAAGTTTGGAAAATGTCAAAAATGGTCCCCGGGATTGAAAAAACTTTGAGAAAAATAAATATGGTCCTTGTGTTATTGATTTGTGGCAGGTTTAGTCCTTTGAAGATAGTTTGGAAATTTACAAACTCAGCCCCTCAACTTTCAGAAAATTACATAATTGGTCCTTGTGATTAAAATGCTACAAACCAAACCGGATCCAAACTTAACCCTTAACCCTTAAATAAAACTAACCCAACCCAACACCCTATTATCTAAACCCAGCCCAACCAAAGCCCACTTCCCTTTTATTTAAAAAACCCAAACCCGGCCTAGTATTTAAATACCGGTCAAACCCGGTCAAACCTTCTTATCTTCTTCCACCTCCCTCACTGAGTCATCAAACCATCACCTGCTACTACCACCTCACCCCCCAGCTCACTACCACCTTTCCACCTCACTACTCTACACCACCAACCCTATCTTCCACCTAAACACTAAACCCACAACCTCAATTAATGCATCCCCACTACCTTTACCTCAAAACCACTCCACCACCCACGGTATTGCTCCAACTTGGCTACCCACTCTTCCACAGCTGTTCCTCCACCTCTACAAACCTCCAAACCTCATTAATTGCAAAGAAACGGCTGCAAGTTACCAAAATCGGTTTAAAGGCCAAGATTGAATTGCAGACATCTAAAGGCTGATATTGTTGATGGGATTTGCTCAGAGGACTTCCTAGAACCAGAAAAGTCATTATAAAGAGGAGGAAGAAGCAGAGAAAAAAAAGGTGGTAGTTAATTAAGTAGAAATAAATTTCATTATTGTCGAATTAGTGTAAACTCAGTAATTAGTTGTTAACATTGCTTTCTAAATCTTGTAATCAACTCAGTAGTGTATTTTGAAGGTTGTTTAATATAAATTCCAAGTTTCATTAGTTAATTTCAAAATTTGCAATTTTAAGTAAAATTTACAATTTTGCTTTATTATTGTTAATTGTTGTTGTCACTAGTACAAAAATGGGATTTAGTCACACATGCTGTTTTTCGAACAGCCACACAGTCGCCTTTTTATGTGACTAAATGTACCAGAATAAAATAAACAGCCACACTTGATCCGACTTGTGTGACCATTTCGGAATTACATCCGAGGCTATAGCCACACATTTGAATATTTTCGTGACTATACGTATCTGGTAATTTTTTTTTTGATTTTTTAGTCACTTATAATTTGGGACGTGTGACGGATACAAATAAGGTTGAAACATTAGTCACACTATATATATACATATGTGACAAATATATGTCACGCAATTGAAAAGTGTGACCAAAATCCATATATGGTCACACGAAGTAATTGTGTATGTGGCTAAATCATATGCTCAAGTTTGTCACACATTATTTAAGCGTGACTGCTAGTTTTTGTTGAAAATTTAGCCACATATGAATTTGAAATGTGTGACAACTGAAAAGTAAGTTTGAAGCATAGTCACGATATGCATTTAAAAGTGACAAATATATGTCACACACTTGAGATGTGTGACCAAATGTCATATATGGTCACACTAAACCATAGGCATACATGATTAAGTGTGACCAAAATTCGATACAAATAGTCACGTAAGTTAATATGTGTGTCTAAAGTTAAGTGTGTGTTTGCCTGCCAATTCCTAATGTGTATGGTCACATTTAATTGTAGCACAATCATGTGACTATAGGCTATACAATAGTAACACCATACCACAAATGTGCATCTAAATTATGTTTATGGCCACATTATAAGGGTATTATATGTGACCAATACATTGAAAATAGTCACACTGAAATATTCATGTGACTAATATGTATAGCAAAATGTGAACTCAGTTATCATTAACCTTGATATTAGTCACATTGAGTGTTTGTGTGACTAAATTCAAGATGTTACATATGGTCACATGAAGTATTTATTTAGGTGTCTAAATCATAGAGTCATATTTTGAGTTCAGACTGTTAGTCATGACTCTTCATTTAATTTGCCCCATTACAATGCTGGGATTTTATAGTCTATCTAGTTTAATGCAGTAGTATGTAAGTATGTTACTTGCCCCTAGCTGGAACCAGATTACTTGACTTTCTAAAGTCAATTTTCAACTTTATAATGAAGTAACATGTTACTAAGTGCCTGCAAGTGCATATACATGATAAATGGAAACTGCAAATACAATAAAGCTTGACTGCAAGTGGACATATACATGATAAATGTCAGACTATACATTCTAGCAGTAATAACTATACATTCTAGCAGTAATAACTATACATACTAGCAGTAATAACTATACATGTTTAAGTCAAACTATACATTGTGGCAGTAATAACTATACATTCTATTTCTTGTCCTTGGGTCCTAGATACTCTTCCATCTTCCTGAGCAGTTCATATGCCATGCCATCATAATTAAGCTGAAGCTTGAGTGTTTTCTTCACACGCAACATCTGATGTAGAATGTCTTTGTGAAACTTTAAAGGGTAATCCTTTTCTACAAGCATGTAGATCACCAACTCATTCACAGTTAAAGCATGTACTCCACATCGTTGAAAAATTTTCCATTCTTTAACAGTATTGTGCGTTAGTCTTCTCCAACATTCATCTTCATGATTTGGTTCAAACATTACCTTTAAATAATTCCAGACTTCTCTATCATAATTAGCTTGTTCTGGTGTCTTATTACCAAATCTTTGTTTGAGTAATTTCCATAGAGCTATCATATCTTGTCTATCAAAATCATGAACCATGTGAAGAAAGCTTACATACCTTCTAGAAGAACCATCATGCCTCTTAATATCGTAATAAACTGTTTCCCCAAAAGATCCAGACTTATAATCAACAATGGGATGTTTGACAGTTAAAGGTTGTGCATCCATGGCTTCTCCTACAGAGGCAACTGCAAGTTCAGTGTGAGCTTGCATTTGTTCTTCAGCAACAGCTTGCTCAGTTTGTTCTTGTTTTCTCTTTTTACTGCTTTCTATTTCCAACTGTTCACCTGCTCTCTTTGAACTGTCATTCAAGAAGAGATCATTGTTTCTCTTGGCAATTGCATATAATTCTTCAATTCTTTTATCATCCAAGAATTTCAAATCCTTTAGTTTCCATCTGTCCACATTCTTCAAATACCTGCACATGAGTAGATGTTTATGATATGATGTACATATTGGGTATTGTTGATATTAATATAAATACCTTTGCAAAAAAAAAAAAAAAAAAAAAAAAAAAAAAAAAAAAAACTACCTGCACATGAGATCTCTTCTTTGTTTTTGAGTGGGTGGCTTGTTCTTCTTAGCTGCATATCTTTGTTCTGCATACAACTTCTTTTTTTCATCAAAAAATTCTTTCAGCATCCTGGCTTTTTCATCTACTGAGTACTTATCTTGCTCTTGATTATGTAGTTTCTTAGCAAGCTCAGAATCAGCTGCAACCTGAGCCCTTTGCTCATCCCATGAAGCTATTAACTCTGCATCTTTTTCTTCTTGTATTCTCCTTTGTTCCAAAATTGTCTGATGTTCTGCATCATACTTTTCTGAGAATTTCATAGCAAGTTCAGCATCAACTTTTAATTGCTCTTCTTTTGATAATGGTTTCTCCACAGGCTCTTCAGTAAGAATCCCTTTACCTTTGCCTTGTACCTGTGGAGTTGATTGTTTAGCTTTTGGAGAGGATGATGGCTCTTGTATCACAACACCTTTGGTTACTGGTTTTGCTGTCTTCAGCTCAGCAAGTACACTAACAGCATTTGCAAAAACCTCTGGTGTAGCAGTACTAGCTTTTGTAGTACCAACTGTAATTGGCTCAGTAGCACTATCAGCATTTGTAACCTTGCCCAGACGATGATCAATCACCACTTGATTCCCTTGGTTATCCTCCCCTGAAACTTTGCCTTCATTCCCTCCCTGTTTGGGAGCATCCTTAGAAGCTTCAGAAGATTTAACCTTTTGTTTGGGAATTCTTGATCCTTTGACTCCTTCTAAATACCTAACCCTTCTCTTCAAAGCCTTTATCTCCCCACCTTGAGCTTTGATGACTCCATCTTGGGAAGAAGCTATTGCTCGCAGATCACCAATTTGTGCAGACAGCTTGGCACAGGTATCCTTCAATTCATTCAAAAGTTGCATACTATCCTCACCACTTCGGCTTGTGTTACCTAGCCCGAGAGGTGGATCACTGGAAAAGTTAAGTTCAGTCTCACCCCTAGGATGAACATCCGAACCCCCCATTGTTTCCATGTGACTGGGACCTTCACCTGAATCAGTTCCAGAGGAACTTTCTTCATTAGAAGTTGTCTTGGTTCGGGTCTTAATGATGTTACCACTGTCCTGTGCTGCTGCTAAGCTAGACACAGTAGTGGCAGCCCTTGCCAACATGTCACTCTCCCCCCCAGTGACATCCTCATCTGCAACAGTTGGTATAGAACCACTAGCCTGAGGTAGCTCAGTGTTCTTGGTGTTAGTCCTACGTTTATAGGTCTTTTGTTGTTGTTCTGTGGGTGTGTGATGGGTACCAGCTGGGATTGCTGAACCTTCACCCATTTGGGTTTGGGCTAGTGCCAACATTGTTGGAAACAAAGGTGTCACTCTCCCTGAAAAATCTTTTCCAACCCTACTCATATTAGCAAAAACCTTTTTGGTAAGGCAGGGAGTGGGATAAACATTTTTGTGACTTTTCTTTTTTTTAAATTGGTTGTCCAAAAAGAGTTGCAAAAACCTTGGATATAGAAAATATTTAGCCAAAGAACCATCCAAGTTCTTAACCATATTATCAAAAATTAATTTTGAGAAATTAAATCTTTGAGTATTTTCAGCCAAACAAATTATAGCAGAAGCTAAATTACTGCTAAATTCATTCCATGCAGTGGTCTTTGGACTTAGACACACTAAGACAGTATGAATTAAGAATTTCCACTGAGGAGAAAAATTACCTTTTTGGAACTTTAAAGCATCTGTATATCTCTCATAGCCCATCAGTGCAAGTTTTTCAAAGATTGTAGTATTTGGAAGATTCTCAACTCCGTTAGCATCATCTAGGAGAAGATCTCTTCGAATAGACGCCTCTGTAATGATAATCATCTGCCCATCTACAAGGGCATGGATTTGTGCTTCCCCATTAATAGTTTTGACCTTAGCAGACGACCAAAACTGGATAATGTTGGAAGTATATATAGTAGGTTTTACTGTTAATGCAAACTTAATATAGCTTGCATTAAGGAAATCAATGATCTCAGTAAAATCTACAGACTTATTGGATTTTTCTAAAAAGGCAACATTATTATGAGGTTCGGTAAAAGTTAGGTTCGACATTATGATTTGATTTGGGGGTTTTGCAATTTGACAATTAAAATTCGATTAGGGAGTGGAAGAGAGAGAGTAATGTGTGCGTGAATGTGATTGTGTGCAGCAATTGGGGGTTTATACACTTTAAGAAAAAAGTGATACAAACTACCCTGCACTCCCAACCACTGCTAAAAGGATACCCAGCAGTACAACGTTTCGATAGCAGTACAATTGTTTACCTAGCAGTACAATAATAATAGCTGTATTCAAATATCATAAACTTGTACATAATAACTGCATTCATATATTAAACCAAGTCAAAATAAGTTTACATTTACATAGGCAAAATATACATAGGCAAAATATATAAAGAAAAGATACATTAAGACACATATTTACTAGCTTCAATACTTCTGTAAACATCAACTATTTTCTCTCTTTCTTCTTCTATTTTTTTGTTCCTCTCCTCAATTTTCTTCTGATGCTCCTCAATGACCTCTAAATCTTTCTTGTTCCTTTCTTCATACATATTTATACGCTTGTTGTGAATTTCTAACAATGCGTTTTCAACACCATACGTGCCTTTATTACATTTCTCCCAAATATTTTGGGATATGCCCATTTTTTTATAATTTTCAGGCATTGGTGGAGGAGAATCATCCCTTGGGCGTTTGTTTTTGTTGGAAGAAGGAGTTGAAGAGGAGTCGGCCATTGAAATTTGAAATTTATTTTCTAATGAAAATATCAAAGGAGTTGTATATGGTACGGTTGATTAATTATGAACGGTTTTCCATGTCGAGTTGTACAAATAGGCTAGAGAGGTATACGAACGGTTCCCAATACTTTAGGCGGGAAGAGGGACCATCGAGAGGCGCCAAAAGTAAACAGATGGATAATATTGATCGGATTTGGTTTGTGTTTGGTTTGGATTTGACTAGTGTAGTTGATCTAGAAGTGTGTTTGGTGTTGGATTGACTAATTGACTTTTTCATTAGGGTAATTGATATTTTCTATATTATATTAATGATGTTTAATGTAATTTGTGTGCTAACTTTATTGACTAATTGACTTTTTCATTAGGGTAATTGATATTTTCTAGTACATGTTTAATGTAAATACATGCTTTAATATCTATCGCAGTCTGAATGTGTTTGAGAAGTATGGGTATATTTAGGCCACTTCCAACAATAACTCAGCCTTAACAAATTAAAATTAAAATTCAAATTCAAACGTAAGATAAAGTACAACATATTAACGCTGCGTTAACGCAGGTTAGCACCAACAATTAAAATTCAAAGTCACGTTAATAAAACGTGTGCATTTGTACCCTATAAATACCAATGCTTCTGAAGCACAAGTCACACAGAAACACATTCCAAACTTCTCAAATACTCAAGATCCAAGCATCTCAAATTCAAGATGTCTTCCAGAAAAGATTTCGGGCAACAATTTCCAAGCCCACCTCGCCAAAAGGATTTTGGCCAACAATTTCCAAGCCCACCTCGCCAAAAGGATTTTGGCCAACAGTTTCCAAGCCCACCTAGCGAAAATGAAAAATTCCATACTCCACCCGAGCATATCTTTCCGGTTTTCCAACCGGAAAATTTTCCGGTGAATAATCAACCTGAAAATGAACCAGTTCATAACCAAGACCCAAATCCGTTTGGGTTAACTGAGGAACAACTTAGGCAAGAGGAAGCAGATATGCAAGTCCTCCTGGAAATGGAAGCACTTGAAAGAGAAGAGGAAGCTGATCGTTTGGAGCGGCAAGCCAGGGAGGATGAAGAACGTAGGCAAAGGTGGGAGTCTGGTTTTTTCACACCTTCCGAATCCTCTGAAGATGGTTACCCAGATTCAGATGATAGTTTTTATTAATCGTCCGTTGTTTATGTTAATCGTATGTTGTTTATGTTAATCAATCATTGTTTATGTTAACGTAGTTTTTATTTGACATTTAATGTATTTCTATTTCATGTTTAATGTATTTCTATTTCATGTTTAATGTATTTGTATTTGATACTTTATTTTCAATTTATAAATTGAATTGAATTTGAATTGAATTGATAAATTTTAAATATATCCCGCCTTTTTGTTTAATTTGAATTTGAAATTTTAAAATTTAAATATCCCGCTCGTTATTAATATGTTGTACTGTTACTTTACGTTTGAATTTGAATAATACTCGTACGGTTACTTTTACTTTCAATCTGATTTTTAAAATAGCCTCCAACGGCTAGTTTAACGGCTTTCCACTATCAAAGCCACTTTCACAACACTTCGTTTTCTCACACAACTTCTTATAAAACTCTCTCGCAAGTATCACTAATTTTAACACAAACATTGTGGCTAACAAATTAACTAGCAGAGGTGCAAAAGGCTATCCTCACCCGATTACACAATGAACAAGAAAAAGAACTCAAATTGATTAACAATTTGCTAGGTGAGATAACTCGTATTATGCTACAGATGCATAATCGTGCTGATCCAGAGGTCGAAAGGTTGCGTGAGTTGCCTCAAGACCATCCAGCTATCAGGGTTGGTCTAGAAATTAAACTCTTTTAAGAAATGATGAAACAGGGTCGAAAGGTTGCGTGAGTTATTGTTGGGTGTGTTGCTCATGTACAAACATATAATCTCGGCTCATTCGCTAAACATCTCGTATACAACCATATCATCTCGGCTCATTCAATTCGTTAAACATCTCGTGTATAACCATATCATCTCGGCTCATTCGTTAAACATCTCGTATACAACCATATCATCTCGGCTCATTCGTTAAACATCTCGTGTACAACCATATATATCATCTCGGCTCATTCGTTAAACATCTCGTGTATAATCATATCATCTCGGCTCATTCGTTAAACATCTCGTATACAACCATATTATCTCGGCTCATTCGTTAAACATCTCGTATATATACAACCATATCATCTCGGCTCATTCGTTAAACATCTCGTATACAACCATATCATCTCGGCTCATTCGTTAAACATCTTGTGTATAACTAAAGCTCAGTTAATTAAGGGTGAGTGTGTTAAAGCTGACGTGGCATTGTGTTAAAGTTTAAAGCTGAGTTATTGTTGGGAGTGGTTAGAGTATTTTCTTTTGTTTTTTCGGTGGATTTTAGCGTGACTTAATCTTAATACCGCCAATTTTGTCCATATAATATTCAACTACGTACGGATAACTAATACCCGCGGGGAAACCCGAAAAACCGATGGATAATATTAATCGGGTATCCGGTGGGATATGGGGCGGGTACGGGTATATTATAAACGGGTTCGGTTATGGGTATACTAAAACCCGCCCCGAACCCGAACCGTTGCCATCCCTATTTACCGGCTATAGCCGGATTTCACCGCCACCTCATCACCATTAGTTTTTTTTTTTTTTTTTTTTTTTAAACAAATCTTGCCACGTCAGCTATAGTTAAACCAAACCACAAATTCAATATTCAACCAGCAATTAATCCCTTTACCCGGTCATTTGTAAACACACACAAAAATCAATAAACCCTAATCAACACACACATTCTTATGGCAAACACAAGCACGCAAACAATGAAACCAAATAACAAAAAGGTAATTAGTAATTTGTGTTTTGTAAATGTAATTGGTAAGGGTACAATATGTAGTAATTACGTTTGTACTGTTGATGTGATGGTTGCACAGTATGATACATTATTTGCGATTATTAAGATAGTAAATAAAAAACAAAAATCAAGTTTATGCTTTAATTAACAGGTTCAAAGGGAAAATTTTCAAATAATTCAATTGTTAATTTCAAATTACAACTTGGAGGCAAATTTTTGGATCGAAATTTTTTGAATCACAAACGATTCATATTCTTGGTGTATAGCCTCTTTTCTCTCCTAAAAAAAAGACTGCAAATAAAAAACAAAAATCAAATCTTCTCTCACCATTACTCTCCAAGCTAAGCCATAATCATTTTCTTTTACCCTTTGTTGCTCAAGAGTCATGGAAACTGAACCCATTGTTGATAACCATACTTTGCTTCCTCTTGATCATATTGTACATGATGATAACGCCTTAGAATATGAATCCGAAAAGTCTTCTGATGAAGAAGATATAGATGAGCCTTTAACCAACCAAACACCTGACATAGTAGCTAAGAGGGGCTCAACCAGGCTAGTAAAGTTTCGCGCGAAGCATGACAAACCTGGTGCAACAAAGCTCAAGGTAACCTTCGATGCACTCGGTAGGGTAACAGGGGAAAACAGAGCAGTGTTTGTGAGTTTTTTAGGAGATGTGGCTCGTGAGCAGATAGGTGTGAAGATTCTACACTGGAAGAAGGTGAATAAAGAAGCAAGAGATAAACTATGGGATGAAATCTTGGTACATATATACTATTTTGTAACCCAATACTACATAAGTTTATGTATGCAGTTACATTATGTGCAACTAATTAACAACATTGTGTTAATCTTTTCAGAAATTTTTTGTTGTTGACGTCCAATACAGAAAATTGATAATGATTAGTCTTGGTAAAATGCTAAGGAATTACAGAAGGAAGCTCAAAGTCAACTACATTTTGCCCAACCTAAATACACCTTCCAAACTGAATGAAGTCCCGGACTTGTATAATACAATAATGAAATCAGAAGACTGGGTCGAGTATGTTAAATACACGACCACCGAAGCATACAAGGTTTTAATTAGTCATCTTTAATTAAGTGTATATGTCATTTTGTTATTTTCAGTTTGCAGCATTACCGCATCTAAACGCCTTATGATTTTGTGTTTTTAGGAGAAATCTGAGAAAGGTAAAATGGCGCGTTCCCAAAATATTTATCAGCATAAAATGGGACGAGGTGGATATGCTTATGTCAAAGAGAAAATGGTAAGATTACACAATGTTTGTTTTACCAATTAAGAGACGATCAGTATGAGAAATGAATCCGTTTACATTGCCCAATTTGCACATTTGCATTAATACCCTCATATTTTCGATTATCTTGGTTTAACTGTACATGTGTAAGCATCCACATATTTTCGTTTATCTTGGTTTAACTTTACATGGGTATGCATTTGATGTTTATTAGATCGAAAATAAAGAGATTGAAGCGGATGAAGAACCCCCCCGTGATGTAATGTGGGTGAAAGGAAGGGTAAACAAAGACGGCGAATACCCAAATGATGATATTAAATCAAAGGGAGATGAACTTGTAAGTTTGACTGCTAATTCTATTGTTATGCTTATATAGCAGCAACATTTAACTGTGTACTAGCAGTAGTAGCTTGTGTACTAGCAGTAGTAACAGCATCAAGAAGACTTTTAATCCCAACATTTCCTATATTTTTTGTGCAGAAAGAAGCTGATGACAAGATCAAGGAAGGAACATCGGGTTTTGATGATGGCACTGATGCCATGACATTTGTATTTGGTAAGGAAAAGGGCGGTTATGCCAGGGGAGTGGGAGGTGCAGTAACATACAAAGAGTATTTTGGCCTTCCTCGAAGAAAACAAGAAGCCAATGAAAAAATTGCCTTACTTCAAACTCAACTGGATAATGAGAGACGCGAGCGTGAAGAAAAAGATAAATTGATCAAAAAATTGTCCGCCGAGATGACCGAAAAAGATGTGCAGGTCAATAAATTATCCGGTGAGGTGGAAAACACAAATGTAATGCTTTCTCAAATTCTGCAACAGTTGAATGATAAAGGGATGAATATAACTCTGCCAACTCAACCATCGCCAATAGCCTCAGTTGTAAGCCATTTTTTATGTTGTTAACAATTTCATTTTCTAATGCTAACACCACTGATGCTAATGATACTAGGCATTGAACATAAACTGATGAGTGACTGTATTTCTTAATTTATATTGCAGGTGACTCCAATGGCCATTGACAATATTGCAGGTGACTCCAATGGCACTCAGACAAGTGGTGTTGTAAGTCCTAAAGATGCGGGAATTGAGGAGAAATCCAATGGCCTTGAAACTTCTAAAAAGGTAACGGAAACAATGGTAAGTATAGTAATAAAAGATCGCCCTTTGATTTTTGAATTTTACATACATGATCGACTAATGTACCGTGTTTTATATATACGTATAGGAACCTGCTGCTAAAACTGTCAGGCCTAAGCATAACCTTAAGTCACGACGAAACGGGTCTCCAGATTCCCAATCGCTACAAAATGTGTCGTCTCCAACACAACCACTGCCAACAGTATGTATTTCAACATGTTTCTTGTTACTCTTTTGTTTAAATAATGTAACGTGTTTTATATATACATATAGGAACTTGCTAAAACTGTCGGACCCAATAAGCCAAAGCAAAAGAAGCGACGAAACGGGTCTCCAGATTCCCAATCGCAACAAGATGTGTCTCTAACACAAGCACTGCCAACAGTATGTATTTCAACATGTTTCTTGTTATTCTTTTGTTTAAATAATTTCTGATATATACATGCAATTTTTTTTTTTTTTGTAGACACTTAAGTGCAAATTCTGGCACACAAAGAAATCAAATATCGTTGCTTTTGGTACCGTATACCAGTCTCATGGAAAGCAAATGCTGCATAACCTACCACTCCCAAATGATTGCTACAGAGTGTCAATTGATTCATCGTTAGTTGATGCAGCATGCATACCGGACGTAGCAAATAATGGGTTCAAAACAGTTAAGGAAGTCGAAGGTAGTTTCGTTGCATGGCCAAAGGATCAAGTTATTTTTGAAGAGGTGGTACGTACATGTGTTTTTTCAACCTACATATATAATTATTCATATGTAATTCAATGTTTGATAGAAGCGTCTTTTGTTTACTACAGGTTACACCAACAAACCATGTGACTAAATGTGTACCACAGGCACCAACGAAGAAACAATATATATCTGCTAACGACTTAAGGCAAACTGCTAAGGGGGTGAAGGTTCAAAAGTCTTTAGATATTTGATTAATTAAGTACGACATTACAATTGTATATTTTGTCCAGTTATATACATTAGAGTTTAATTCAATTTGAAATTTCTTGTGTTTTTTAATATTGTTTTATATATAATATATATACACATTCCAGCAGCACTAGCATAGTACTAGCAGCAGTAACTCTGCTTCAGCAGGACTACCTTGGACTACCTTAGTACTGCTAGCAGTAGCAACTCTGCTCCAACATTATTGGTCACTCTTTGTTTAATTCGATGTGTGACTAAATAGTACCAAAGGCCACACAAAATAAAAATTCATGTGACCATTGGAAGAACAATGGTCACGCAAAATACACATTTCTTCACTTTAAACAGCATATGGTCACACTTATTAACAACTTTGGCCACTTTATGCTTAATTGTATGTGACTAAATACCCAAAACAAACATGCTTTGTGTGACTAAATATTACAAAAGGCCACACAAACTAAGAATTCATGTGACCATTGGATGATCAATAGTCACACAAAATACACATTTCTTCACTTAAAACAACATATGGTCACACTTATTAACACTTTTGGCCACTTTATGCTTAATTGTATGTGACTAAATACCCAAAACAAACATGCTTTGTGTGACTAAATATTACAAAAGGCCACACAAACTAAGAATTCATGTGACCATTGGATGATCAATAGTCACACAAAATACACATTTCTTCACTTAAAACAGCATATGGTCACACTTATTAACACTTTTGGCCACTTTATGCTTAATTGTATGTGACTAAATACCCAAAACAAACATGCTTTGTGTGACTAAATATTACAAAAGGCCACACAAACTAAGAATTCATGTGACCATTGGATGATCAATAGTCACACAAAATACACATTTCTTCACTTAAAACAGCATATGGTCACACTTATTAACACTTTTGGCCACTTTATGCTTAATTGTATGTGACTAAATACCCAAAACAAACATGCTTTGTGTGACTAAATATTACAAAAGGCCACACAAACTAAGAATTCATGTGACCATTGGATGATCAATAGTCACACAAAATACACATTTCTTCACTTAAAACAGCATATGGTCACACTTATTAAGACTTTTGGCCACTTTATGCTTAATTGTATGTGACTAAATACCCAAAACAAACATGCTTTGTGTGACTAAATATTACAAAAGGCCACACAAACTAAGAATTCATGTGACCATTGGATGATCAATAGTACACATTTCTTCACTTTAAACAGCATATGGTCACACTTATTAACACTTTTGGCCACTGTTTTTTAAATTGTATGTGACTAACTCGAAAAAAACAACACACGATGTGTGACTAAATCATCACAAACGTCACATTTATTATATTTTCGTGTGGCCATAGGATGGGAAATAGTCACACATACTGATGAATCCAACAAAACTTGTGCCTAATTAGTCACACATATTCGGGTTATGGTCACTCTTTTTCGATGAAAACGGCCACAAAATAAACAATGTGACCATATGATACCTACGGTGGCGCGACTTTTTGTCACACACACCCAAAAAAACGTGTGTGACTATATGCATATAGTCACGCATTTCCAGTGTGACGATAGGCAGAATCTGTACCAGTGTTAATTGTTGTTGTTACTGGTTCCTTTAAGCTCAGTAGGTATCCTTATAAGTTTTTTTTAAAAGCTTTCAAGGCTTTATACTCAGTTTTAGTTTATAATTCACAAAGTACTCAAAAGTTCAATTAAATAGTTAAAAATAGACAAATCAGTGAAGAATGAAGATGGCTGGAGCATAGTGTATTTTGGATGATTATGGGTTAGTGAACCTGTGGAGGTTCTATAGGAAGGGTCTGAGGTTCTTGGTTCTAAGATTCACAGCCTGGAATCAGTTGTAAGCATATTTGCAATTTTTGGCATTTTACTATAGATGTGCTCAATCTTGTGTTAATCTGGTGTTTATGTGCTCATTTTAGTTTATTATATCATAGTATATCCTTCTGAATTAATTTTGTGGTCTTAATCATTCTTAGGCTTTGAAAACCTTAAAATCAATAGAAATAAGGACTGTTTGGTTCAGTCACTGTCACCATCCAAACACCCCTAGTACTGTGCAATTACCACAAGCTCAGTTTTGAGCTTGCTTCTAGCAGCCCTTATAAGCTCTTTTGAGCTTTCTTTCAGTTCTATAGCTCAATATACCCATTTTGAACCCCTTGTGGGAGTAACAGTCCACAAAGAGCTCAGACCAGCTCAAACAAGCTACAAGCTTGTTTAGTCCTTGTCTTTAGCACTTTTGTGCTTCATTTAGTCCACTAGTCGATTCTTAAAGCCCTTAGACCAACTGCACAAGTTGTGCACAAAACACAAGCAACATCAGTAAGAAGTTTGCATTAGCAGACTTGTGTGTGATTTTGGAATCTTTGGGAATTTTTAATTCACTCTCTACAAGCCCGAATAAGCTACTTCTTTTTGATTCATAAACTTCACTAGCTTGTCTCATAGTAGTATTTTTGTTTTGAAATTATAGAACTCTCTAAGGCCACGTAATTAGCCCTCAAAGTTACCCTTTTCGCCCTGGTGCAGGGCACGATATCAGCAGACTAAAGTCCTTGTTTTTGTGTTTTTTGGTGATCTAGTTGGAATTTTCATTTGCGTATAAGAAGTCCCCATAAGCTAATTTTTTGGACTTTAAATATTCCCCAGCTCATCTACATAGGATATTTTTAGTTCAAATTTTAGAACTTAAATAAGCCTCTAAACTAGCCCTCGAAGTGACCCTTTTTGCCTTTAGCTTAATTTGAAATTCATAGTTCTATAAAACTTATACAAGCCCACTGTTGATTTTTGAGATTATTTTTAGCTTATTTCGTGAGTTTTAAAAAATAGTTCCTTAATTAAAGTTACTTAATATTAGTTAAAAAGTTAATGTGTAAAAGAAAAAAGTCAAAAAAAATTAAAAGTAGCAAAAAGTGTTAAACTAGGAATCGAACCAGTGACCTGTCGTATACTAGAACAAAGACCCACCCAGTGTGCCATTTGGTGTTTTGCATTATATCTCTTCACCCTTTAATATTTAAATAGTTAGTAGTTTTAATTTAATTAGCTTATTTTTAACTAGTAGCTTACCAGCTTATTTAGAGCTTATCCGTATAAGCTAGTTTTCCCATTTTATTTTTATCACCTTTGTAATCACTTGTAGTGTTTATATAAAAAAGTTTCGTAATTTTTAGAAAAGTTTTACTATTTTTAATCTATTTATTTAGTTTAACTAGTAATTAAATTATAATAAAAAATATAAAAGTCTAAAAAATATAAATCTTTTTTCTATAATTTTCTTTTGTCATTTTTAAGTTATAAAAAATATTAGAACACTTGTAGAGTTAATTTTACATATATCTTAGTTGTAATCGCGTTTTAATTAATTCCCGATTCACGTTTTTAGCGTAAAATATAATCGTTTTAGTGAACCTTTAGATTAAACGATTCAGAAAAATAGTGATAGCTTCTATTTAATAGAGTTTATCTTGTTAAAGCAAAATCAAAATATCTGATTCATCAAATCACTGTAATCCTAGCTTTTCACAGTTTGTCAATTTCACACCTCGTTGGGAAACGACCTGGGTGATCACTTGCCCAGTATACACACTACACACGAGCATCCTGTTCCGAGCCTGCATTTGTTTGATTATAAAGTGTTGTTTCGGGACGGATCAATATGTGTAACAAGTGTAATATCCTATAAGGAACTAATTCAAACCAAAATAAACAACAAAACAACCCTAAACTAGATTCTATCCTAATCTTCTTTTAAAAACAATTATGAACAAGAATTTTTGAAAATCAACTAAATTAACTTTGAAAATACTTGAAAATGAAAATTTTCACCTTTAAACCATAAATAATACTGATTTGGAGCTGTGTCAAGTTGGAACTTTGGGCAAAACAAACTTTTTCTTAAAAAATTCTCTTGTGCCAAACAGTCCTTTATGGGGACTGTTTTGGTTTTTATGCTTGAAAACTGATTTTAAAGCCAAATTTTTGAACAATTAAGCTATTGTTAAGTCTAAAATTACTTAATAAGTGATTTTTATCACAGAAAAAGAAGTTTGAGTAAGCAATTAAGCAAATGCAGTTTCAAAGTAAAATGGACAGTTTAGAGACAGATGAGCTCAAATGGAAATTTAATTATGAAATAAACTGTCTAATACCAATTACTAACTATGTAAGACTTAATGAACATAAAGTAAACATAAAATGAGCAGGTTAACAGTAGATAAGCAGATGAACAGTGGTAAAACTAAGAAAATGGTAAAACGACTTACAAATTCCCTAAGCTCAAAACAAGGGCTAGATTGGCTTCCAAACTACTTTCTAAATAACCCTACTGCTTCCCAAGAAGCTCTAAACCATTGCCATCCATGATTCACAATGCTCCAGCTTCTTCTTCTCCATTTTATTTATTTATTTATTTATTTTTTATTTTTTTTTAAACTGAGAAACGGCTTGAGAATTTTAACTTAAATGCTAAACTCAGACTCACAAAGCTAAAGATTAGCTTAATGAGCTTAGTCTACAGTAGCTAGCCTTTAAGAGCTTATGGCAACCTTTTTTTTTTACAGTAATGGAAAATCAAAGACAGAAATTTAAAACTTGAAAATTAGACTTTCATTAAACTTGGAAATTGATTACAAACTGAAAATGAAACTAAATTAATACATTACTTGAAGAATTATAAGAAAAAAAAACTAACTTAAACTACTTGAAAAAAAAACTGCTTTGCCCTTAGGCTTACAACATTCTATTTATACTAAGCTAATTAGGGTTTATTCTTGACTTCTTGTGCTTCTTTGTGCTTTCCCACCAATAATTAGGACCATTGGATCACCTTGGGCACCAAACAAATCATCACAGCCCTTGGATTGCATTTTTGGCACCAAAACACCACTTGGATAGCCAGCTGGTTATAACGTGTGAGGGGGAGGGTATATTGATGGGTTTTGGACTGGAGTAGGAGGACTTTAGTGGTTTTGGAGGATGGTGGGAGGTGCAGGGATAAGGATGCACAGGGGAGTGGGTTTGGCGGCAAGTGGGAGGAAGGAGAAAGGTTTGACTGGGTTTGTTTATTTGTTTGACCCCGGTTTTATAATAAAAGGGTGGGTTGGGTTGCATGGTTGGATTCGGTTTGCGTTTATTATTAATAAAAGGGAATGGGTTGTGGATTTAGTTGATTTTGTGGGCTGATCCGGCCCAATAAAATGGGTCGGGTTGGCCAATAAAATTTGGTTCCGGTTTTTGGGTTCGTTTTTCCATGCTCATTCCAAAAATGTATCCCGGGGTTGACTTTGACTTCGTCTTGATTTAATAAATTGCACGTACGTTATCGAGTCAATCCGAAAAATGTCCATTTTGCTCCGGTTTTGCTCTGTTTTCAATCCTTTGTGCCTAAAACACATAAAAACACAATCCAAGGATATTTGCAGTATAATTTGGTATATTTGTGTGTTTTCAGTCGTTTTTATAGTCTAAATGGGTACAAAAATTATGAGTATACACACTCATCAATGAGCATGGAGCAAGTATGAAGCTTTTTGATGAGAATAGTCAGAAACAAGGAGAGTCGTATGACCATTTCTCAAATCTCAATCACCATGTAGTTTATTCACCCTTCTTCCCATCAAAAATTGCATATGACGGCCAACTGCCATTTTTGATAGATCAGGCGAATAAGAATATACTCCAATGTACGTTTATCGCCATGATGACTGAATGAGCATGAGAAGAACATGAAGCTTGTTGAGAATGGTCATAAATAAGAAGATTTCTCTTTTTCCAAAGATAAAGCGCACTCAAACGTACGCCTTTCTTTTCTATGATGAACGGGGCGTGAAGAGGTGTCAGCAGATGCCATTATGTTGACATTGAGGCCCGAGGCTTGAACTGCAATGTGTTCAAACGCCATAGACGATGAAGATCGAGGCCTGAACTGATGTGAACAGATGTCATAGTCGCTTCCCCTCATATGTTATGAGTAGCCTGAGTCCAAATGTCAAGGGACGATCTGTAACCACTGCGAAAATTCTCATCTGGTAACATTACATTTAACCATTTTTCACATAATTTTTTTTTATTTTTTTATTTATTTACTTGCCTGAGCGTAGCCACTATTTTATGTGACGTAACTCACACTTATGATAAACGTATTCGCACGCGACCTAACCTTGACCTAATATATGTTTATATATTTTCTTATGTCAAGTATAGCACTTTACAAATTACCATTTGCCACTTTACGTTAATTCGTTAACGTACTAGTTTAACTAGAACCTTATTGCCCGATATAGTTTCTATAAGACTTTAAACCCCTATAATACCAAATATAGTTAACGAAACCTTAGAAATATCAAAGTATAAGTCACCTAGGTAATGTACAAGTCGCTAAAGCATAAAAACCCTAATTACACTATAACTCCCGATAAAACCCTAATTTCTCAAAAACTATTATTTTAATGGCAAACCCTAGTTAATATTTTTATAAAAATATTATGTACAAGTATTTTAAGTCAAGGTACAAGTCCTTTAAGTAAAAAAATCTAAATAAGCATAAAAATCTTATAAAAACTCTAAAAATAATTATTTAAAAGACATTTTATGTAATATTCTTGCATAATAAATTATAAAAACAATTTATTTATTTATTATATATATGTACAACTTCATAACCTTAAGGTACAACTCTTTTATGCATAAAACTATAAAAACTCATTTATTTACATAAAAATTATAGAAAATTACATAAAAATTATAGAAAATTAAGAAATGATTAAAAATACATTTTTCTTATTTTTCTTACATTAGTACAAGTCTTTTCAGCCTAGAGTACAACTACCTAAAGCACAAAAACCATTTTCTACCCATTATATACAAATCGATAGGAATAAAATTAGGCCAAATGGATTCAAAATTCATTTCTAACTTAACCCTAAACCTAGAAACCCTAATTCTACCCAAAACCCTAGTTCACAAACCAACAAAGCCTAAGTACAACTATCCTATGCCTAATTCGATCCCTAACTAACTAATTACACCTTCTAGTTCAAACATAACCATAAACTAACTATTCATTAGGAGTCTTAAACCCTAAGAAAGCCATATGTATGGAAATGAAGAGAGACACATAGCTTCTCTTCTAGAAAAGCCCTATGTGTATGAACCATAGTCTTCCACATCACCTTACCCTCTCCTTCACCCTTGTGGCACCTCCCTAGCCTTACACCTCACTTCACATCTTCCCATAAGAGCCCTAGAAGAACCAGGAAAACCCTAATTAGCATTCTATAAATAGCACTCACCATAGGAACCCTAATCCATCACTACCCAATCGAATCACACTAAACAGCCTCAACCCTCTACATTACTGATTCCCTTAGTTCCACATAAGTTCAATTAAGTCTAGAGAAGCAGTAGGAGCAAGCTAGGACCAGTAGATATCAAGTTCGAACCATAACTCACTCAAAACTACCCTAGTCAATTTTTTTCAAAGGAGGTATGTTCTGGCCCTTTTCATTTACTTTCACATAGCTATTTTATGTCTAAAAACATCCTAGAACATGTCTTAATAAGAGTTATAACCCAGAAATAGCATAAACACGTTTTTGTTTAATTTTGTTCATATCGAGCTAAAATATATAAATAAATTCGAAATGAAGTTCTAAATGATCTAGGATATTAAAAATGGTCTAGGAACTCTTTAAACATGTTAGAATAACTAATCATATCATAAAAACACATGGTCTAAAATCGGATTGTAAGAAAAACAAGTTTTTCTTTTCTTTTTGCTACTGTCGAACAGCAGACTATTTGCTGCTTTGGCCCATAATTTCAAATAGTAAACGTGTTTCTAAAATTCTGGCTTTTGGCATGGTTAAAGTAAACTAGAAGAGCTAAACATAGGAAAAAGAATCATAATTTTTCGTTGAGAAACGAAGGAGAACAAGGCGTGTAAAGTTCTGAGTTTTCCGTGTCGAATATAAACTTGGTTCGATAGTTTCTGAAAATGTTTTCGTGGTCATGGGTTCGAACCAGGCCCTAATCTTTTACGAAAATACTTTTATAACTCTTATAAACATTTTAGAAAAGGAGTCGTAACAAATCTCGAAGTGAAACGCAAGAAATAAAATGTTTTTGTACCTAGGGATGTCGAGTGAAATCGTGTGGGAGTCTCAAGGACTAAAATTGCCAAAACTCTATAAGGTTTCATGTTTTGGACCTGATTTGCGATCGAGTAAACCCTAGGGATATAAAGTGTCATTTTTCGAAACTTAAGGGTAGAAAGTGTAATTTAACTAAAGTTCAGGGGTAAAAGTTGTCATTTTTATAAAGTTTGAGGGTAAAAGTTGCCAACCCTAGATACTTTAGGGTCTAAAATGTAAATATACTTATAAACTTTAATTTAATTTAATATTATTATTATTATTATTATTAATATTAATTAATATAATTAATATTATTATTATTATTATTAGGAATTAAAAACCTAATAAACGTAAACGGAGAATAAAACTTATATATTCCAAAATAATTACTGAGAAATTGACACACCAACCCAGGTAGCGTGCCGGAGACGTTTATCAACTTTGTATAACTTTGTTTTCCATCCAGACTACCCAGGTGAGTTCATAGTCCCACTTTTTACTACTTTTTTCCAAACTTGTGGGGAGATACATGCTATTAAACCGAACACAAGTATTTTTTGAATGTTTTCCTGAATTATATTGCATAAGTTTGATTTTGTCAAAAAGACCCCTAATCATGGACCTCTAATCACTTGCGGGTGAGCGCGAATAATATGGATAGATCTATTGGGTTTGACAGTCCCTTTGTGTTACCGTAACGTAACCAAATGCATTGTATTTGAGTTAAATAAAGAGACTGGCAATCTCCTACTTGGGGGCAAGGTTACCTACATTTAATTATGGGGTAATTTTATATCTCATAGCTCATTACTATGAAGATAACCTGTTAAAGTTTTGCGTGCCATGAGACTTAATGCAATATATACTTTACACTGCAGTATTACTGATTGTTTTTACATAGCTTGTGTTCAACTGATTACTACTGAAAACACTATGGATTCACTCAACCTTTGTGTTGACTTTTTAAGCATGTTTATCTCAGATGACTAAAAGGCATGGCTTGGCACGGAGTGGCTGTGGACTTTCTTCTAAATAAAAAGAGCGTCCACTTTGTTATCATTCAAAGAATAATGTATTTTATTTCGTGTTTTCGAAACTTCCCTCTGGGACCTATCCTATGTACTCTGATAAATAAATAAATGATAACAAATTTATTTAAAAACGTCTCTTTTTGAGTCGTTTTCTATACTCATGACTGTGAACCATGAAGTAATACTGTTGTTCCCTTTACACTATTAGAGTTAACTAGAAAGTTAATCTATTTCGTGTTATGACTAATACAATGTTTAGGATTAATTCTAACAGTTATAAAACGTGAGTATAAAAACAACAATATTTTTCAACGTTTAAATTCTTATTAGAAATAATTCCAAGAATCTATACCCAAGTGTTTTGTGGAACAAACACTTGGGATTGAATAGACAAGGGTATGGGGTGTCTCCTATCGAAACTCAAGTTTTGCTTGAGTGGTAACAATATACCCACTGAGTTATCTCAGTGAGTTGTATACTCTTTGTAGGAGAGAAGTTCCTTTGCAAAAGTTCAAGACTTTAAATATACAAAGCACACTTAAACTTCTCTCCCGTCTGATCTATTTATACACAAGTAATCTAATTATAAGTGATTAAATATAATACAAGTTGTTGAGGTTGCATGTCTGACAATTACAAATAGTAATTGTCATTTCCAAGAACCAATAGGAAAGGGCTAATAAGACTTTGGGAGTTGTTGGCTGACACTCCATGACTTTTAGCCGCAATAGGGAAGGTTGGATCTGACAAGAGAAGAGTGTTGGGCTGACACTATTATCTTCTCAGATCTTTTCCCTATTGTTCCCGCCTTTTCTTCAGGCGTTGGTTCCTCAGTCCTTCAATCACTTTGTTGGTTGAGGAGACTGGGGTTCAGTGAGTTCTTGTCTAAAACTCACTGAACCATCATCTTCTTCTTTGGCTTAAGTCCGACTCAGGGAGTACCGCCTTCCTGAGAAGTGAATCCTTCTTCTTGAATTCGTCTTAAGCATCTTGAAGATGACTCACTGAGAGGCTGTTCTTTCAATGACTTGAATTGTTCTCGGTTTAAGTTTAACACTTAGTTAATTTGTGTCCAAATCATGTTTTACGTATTCTTGGGTTTTTCATGACCCAACAATCTCCCCCTATTTGGATATAAATTATTCCTAAGTGTTTTGATCAGTATGAGTGAGCTAAAGTCTTCTGGTCATACTGAATGTACTAGAAAATAAATAAGGATATTGATATAGCAAAACATTCATCAATTTATTCATATCATTACAAGTCCTATTATTCTAAGTACAAAATACTCATGGTTCCTCAACAAGACCCATGAGTTCAAGCTTCGCCTTCTTTGACATCAACACCTCTTTATCAGGTCGATCCTTCATCATTTGATCCATCAACCTTACAAACTCCTCATTTTCAGGTCTCCTGATATTAAGCGCCATCAGTTTGTAAGCAAGGAGTGTTGTCGTTTCCACTTTGTCGATGTCAGAGACTCTTTGAAAGGCTTCCTGACCAAATTCATCCACAAAGAAGATACCATACTCAGGTTCTTTGATGACCAGGTTGGGACGGAACTTGACTCCCTGAGGAGTAGTCCTGTTGCAATGAAGTGCAGCTATGTATTGTTCAGGTTCAATATCCACAGCTTTTCTTTTCCTCCCAACCTTTTGAGTAAATTCAGGGATAGTTAGTCCCTGAGAAGCAAGTGCCTCATCATGGTTAATGCCCAGACTCTTTGCCACTCTTGCAAGTTCCTCATACTTAGCACTCAGTGACTTGATGATGATTGGGGCATTTTTGCTTGCGGTTTTCTTCCTTAGGATGGGCATCATCATATCCCATTCTCTTAACCCATAGTCTGAAAACTTGATTGCAGGAAGATGTTTAGACTTCCTTGGACCTCTATGGATTGTTAAGCTCAGAGGTCTGGTGGGATGAATAGTGATATCAGTGATTTTGCCTTCATCTTTGGTTTTGGTCATGTGCCATACATACCTCTCATAAATCCTCTGCCTCTTTTCTTCCTTAAGTTTGGCCTGTTTGTTATGTTCCTTAAGGATTTCAGCCTGAAGCTTGAGAAACTCATCCCCTTTGATGTCCTTTTTCTCAAACTCCTTGATTACTTCTTTGGCAACCTTAGAAATTTCAGACCTGTTGAGTACCAGCTCTTTCTCTCTTTCCTTCCTGGGCTCTTCTTGTTGTAAAATTTCAGCAAGTTGATCAGGAGTCCCATAGACCCTTCTCCCATCCTCTAAATCAACATAGAATGGTGCATCAGGATCTGCACGTCTTTCAGATGAAGCCTTGACTAAGAGTGATTCAAGAGGAGGGTTTGTTTCAGTCACCATGATTTCCTTCCCTTTGTTAATGGGAGGAGGTTGACTGGTGGATGTCTTAGGGACAATTACCAAAGCCAAATTAGGGTCAGGGATTGGAGGATCATCTTTTATCTCCCCCTCAGCAGATGGCGGAGCTTTAGTGGAGACACCTGCTGACTGAGGAGGTGGAGGTGTATGAGAGGCCTGAAGAATGGATAAGATGTTGGAGACCATAGACTTTGTTTCAGAAGTCTCATTCTTCACGGCACTTAATTCGATAGCCATTTCCTTCTGGTGGGTGGTGAGTTCAGTTACTTGGGTGGTGTAGTGGTTGACCAGCTCATTATGTGTTGTTGAGAGCTGCTCAAAGGCTGAGGAGATTCTGATCAGGTGCTCCTTGGATGCATTTACAGCCTAATAAATGGACTCGTGTTGTGTCCTTAAACCTTGAAGATCTACCCCCTGAAGGAGCTTTAGAAGCTCAGTAATGCTGGTGGAGGTGTTAGCCTGAGAGGCCAAGTATGCATCCAATCTGGTGACAAAAGTGGGATCATCTGTAAGATGTTCTTGTACTGATTCTATAGCCTTGAGGATGTTGGACAGTTCCTGATGCTGTCCAGTGGCTATGTCATCTACAGATTTGTTCAGGTCGCCAAGTTGTTTATCAGTGAGGGTGGCGGCCTGAAGAATCTTTGCCTGAGATTCTTCCACTGAAGCCCTGAAGTCAGCATAGGAGGATGCCACTTCAGTGTGCTTATCCCATAGCTCATCCGCAACAGAGTTGTAAAGACCTTCGTTGGCTTTGCGAAGGACTTTTGCCATTTGTCTTTCAGAAGCCGGATGAGCATCGTCATACTTTTGCAACCACTTAGGAGTGGTTGAAGCACCTGATGATGATGATGAGGTTGATGGAGAACTGGGTGGTTGATCCTCAGGATGAGGTGAGGAATGTTGTTTCTCAGAGGGCTGAGGAGGGCTTACTTGTGTTTCCATTTCCTCCTCAGCATCAGGGATCTCATCATCACCAAAATCAATCTCCTCCTCTGACTCATCAGCCAACAAATTTTTATAGTCAGCCAGAGAAGGAGCCTTCAGTAAATCCGGCTCCCCCTCAGAAGAGGGCTCACCTTCGTTGTGGCCAGGTCCTGATTCTTTTGTCATAATAACTGGTGGGGTTTGACCAGCCTGACTAGTCATAATAACTGGGGGGGTTTGCCCAGCCTGACATTTAGAATCAGTTCCTGAGAGAACAAAAATGCCTGAGTTGGGTTTGGGTTCCGTATCGGCGGGTAGTTTAAATCCCTCCGAGTCTTTGTCCCCCTGAGCGCCTTCATCCACTGATGGGGTGTTTTTCAGTGGAATCATGAGGCACTCCTTGTGAAGATGTATGGACCCCCTTCCCATCAGGATTGGTCTGTCCTTTTGGGGATTTAGGGTCCTGAACTCCCTGAGACCCTGAGTGTGATTGCTCAGGGACGTTAGCAGGATGTGAGTGGGTATGGGTCCCCATCTCAGTGGAGTAGTACTGCTCCACCGAGGATATAGAACACTAAACTCCCTCAGGCTCTGATTGTGATTTATCAGTGCCTTAATTAGGATGTGAGTGGGTGGATGCTCCTGACCCTTCTGACTTGTTTTTGTTAGTAGGGACATTAGGAAAGGGTTTGCCCGAGGATACTGAGGATGATTGCTCAGCACCCTCCAGTGGCGTTTGTTTTGTGGCCAATGTGGTCTCTTGTATGGGAGTCTGAGAGGTCAAGGTCACAACAACTTTCTTGGTGCCTGAGGCAACAGTCTCAGTGACGAGTGGTTTAGGTCTAACCACCTTACTGGATTGTCCCCCTTTCCCTTTCTTCTTCTTCACCTTCTTGGTTGGTGAAGGAACTGGTGAGCATACATTTTCACCCTGAATCACCATTAACATGTAGGTGGTCAGGGCGACCGGTTGTACCTCAGTAATGTCACTACTAAAGTTGGTCTTATGCAAGATGTCAGGTTTTGTACCTTCATCGTCAGACCTTAAGTAGTCAGAACCAAGAAGATCCTGAAGCACACAGGAAATGAACCTAGGATAAGACATGTGTCTTTGCCTATGTTTCCCTGAGAGCTTTGACACGAGGTCTCAGAAGATTATTCCTCCGATATCTATTTTTCTACCCTCCAAGAGACTGAACATCATCAATTGTTGTGATGAGTTCAACTGCTCAGTGGAGGATTTGTTTCCTCCGAGTACCTAAATGATGAATGTCATCATAAGTCTCCAGACAGGGTGAAACCATGTCTTCACTATTGGAGCCTTTGCCAACAAGGCTTCAGGAGACTCGCCAGGACGCCTAACATCATGAGGCCCTAGGAAAAGCATTTCAGCTTTTATTTCCTGATCAGTAGGGTTAGCCTCAAAGTTCTCAACAAAGTTAACACCAGTGGCCATGATGAAGGTCTTGTAGTTTAGGGAGAGAGTCCTAGTCAAATTCATCACAGTGAAAGTGATGATAGACTCTTTGGTGTCCTTAGGGCTAGTAGCCGTTGCGGTACACCAAAACTCCCTGAGATAGTCATTATAGATGACTTCTGGGGTGGTTGTAAAAGCTGTGGCAAGGAAGCAGTTTTGTAAATACTTAACTACATCCTTGTAACCCGCATATTGCTGCGGGTAATGGAAATTTCCAACCACATTGTTTTTGGTCAGGTCCACGCCCTCCATTGTGAAGCTCACATTTGGGGCGGTGGTAATAGCATTAGAGGAAGCCATTTTATGATCGGGTTTAGGTCAGAAAATGGTCGGATATTTCTTAATGCTAAGAACACACACACAATTTGTTTGAGAAATAAAAAGGGCAGAGTTTGCTTATAAATTTCTAAAAACGTGTGTGTGTATTCTTTTGGATGGGTATTTATAGGATAGTGGAGATGGGGGTATTTTTGGCATTTGAGTGATCTTATTTAATCAAAATATAATTTTTGGAAGTTATTTTGAATAAAATGTTTGAGATCCGCATTAAATGCCACCACTCCACTTTTCCTCTTTTTTTTCAATTGGCAGAGTGAACAGTTGAGCAGTTTCTGCAAAAGGAGAAGTTGCAGAGTTTCCATCATCACACAGTGTTTTGTGTGAGAGAGGGCATTGAATGCCAAGTTGGGAAGTGGGGGCCCATTAGGTGTATGCCAGAAAGGAAAAAAGAACAAATATTCTTGAATTAAATATGAGTTCAGTTACCAACCTCGGACATTTACTAACTAGATACTTAGAGCATTTAAATCAGTATTTAATGTCTCTTTTCAGGGCCCTGAATGACTTTTCATTCAGTGATTGTATTTCAGAGACTTGGGACTAGTCACTGATGATTCAGGAATATGAAAAAAAAATCCTGATCAAAAAGGATTCATGAACTTGGGTTTAGTTCATGAACCCTAAAGATTTTAGGAACTTGGGTTTAGTTCCTGAGGTTGAGGATTCAGTGAATTAATTCACTGATGAACACATTGAGTCAGGGACCTGAGATTTTAAGAATTTACACTTCAGTTGGTAGGAATCAATCAGTGGACTGATTCTCTATATCCAACATTCCTAATTCAGCTTTCAGTCTTGTGAAAGTTGGTTCATCCAAAGGTTTGGTGAAGATATCAGCCAACTGATATTCAGTAGGAATGAAGTGTAATTCAATGTCACCATTCATGACATGGTCCTTGATGAAGTGATATCTGATATCAATGTGTTTTGTTCTCTGATGAAGAACAGGGTTGTTTGAGATTGCAATTGCACTTGTGTTATCACAAAAGATGGGTACCATCTTGTACTGAATTCCATAGTCACTGAGTTGACTTTTCATCCAGAGTATATTTGCACAACAACTAGCAGCTGCAACATATTCAGCCTCAGCTGAGGACAAGGCAACTGATTGTTGCTTCTTGGCACTCCAACAGACTAATTTCCCACCAAGTATTTGGCAAGAGCCTGAGGTGCTTTTTCTGTCCATGTTGCATCCAGCATAGTCAGAGTCTGAGTATCCTTTGAGATCAAGTCCTGAGCACTTTGGATAGTATAATCCAAGGTTAGGAGTGCCCTTTAGGTACCTGAATATCCTTTTCACAGCAGTGACATGAGATTCTCTTGGGTCAGATTGATATCTGGCACATAGACATACTGAGAATTGGATATCAGGCCTTGATGCAAGAAGATACATCAGTGATCCTATCATTCCTCTAAAGAGAGTTTGATTTACTGGTTTACCAGTTAGATCAGGACCAAGGTTGTTTGGGGGAACCATGGGAGTTTTGACTGAGGCACAGTCACTGAGATCATACTTCTTCAGTAGATTCTTTACATACTTCTCTTGACTGATAGTGGTTCCTCTATCAGTCTGCTTGATCTGAAGACCAAGAAAATATGTCAGTTCTCCCATCATGCTCATTTCAAACTTCTTTGCCATTAGTTTTTCAAATTGTTTGCAAAGTTTGAAACTTGTTGAGCCAAAGATGATGTCATCAACATACACTTGTACTAGTATGACATCATTATTTGTTTTATAGATAAACAATGTGTTGTCTATCTTGCCTCTGAAAAATTTGTTTTGGATTAAAAAGGCTGAGAGAGTCTCATACCATGCCCTGGGAGCTTTCTTTAGTCCATAAAGGGCTTTGTTAAGCTTATAGACATGATCAGGAGACTCATGGCTTTCAAATCCAGGAGGTTGCTCAACATAAACTTCTTCTTTCAGTGAACCATTTAAGAATGCACTTTTAACATCCATTTGGTACACCCTGAAGTTCATGTATGTAGCAAAAGCAAGGAAGATCCTGATGGCTTCCATCCTTGCTACTGGTGCAAATGTTTCCTCATAGTCAATGCCTTCTTGTTGATTATAGCCTTTGGCTACAAGTCTGGCTTTGTTTTTAATGACTATGCCATTTTCATCAGTTTTGTTTTTGAATACCCACTTCATGCCAATGACTGAGACATTCTCAGAACATTTGACCAAGGTCATTACCTTGTTTCTGTCAAATTGTTCCAGTTCATCATGCATGGCCTGAACCCAACTTGGATGTTTAAGTGCTTCTTTAACACTTTTGGGTTCAATTGTGGAGATGAAGTCCACAAATAGGCATTCATTGGATGAGGCTGCTCTTAGACTAGCAGCCATGCTCCTGGTGAGCATGCCTTCAGTAGGCTCTCCAATAATATTGACAAGTTCAATGTCCTGAGACCTAGTCCAACTTTCTTGAGGTCCTAGATAATGATTTGAACTTGTGGAGGCCTGACTGGGTAGAGGGTTTGGTTCTGGAGTAGACACATGATCATTGATTGGATCTTGAGTGTCTATCAGATCACTGAGATTGTTTGGATCTTGAGTATTTTGAACAGGCTGATTGATATCATCAGTGTGTGTATGTGACTCAATAAACTCAGTGATGGTTGGGTTAGGTAGGTTGTGGGGGATTATGTAATAGGAGAGATTAGCATCATCTTGATACTGAGTAGAAGGATTGTTTTCAGACAGATATTCATCAGGAGGATATCTTGAAGAATTATCAATTCCTATCTCTTCTACTGAGGCAGTTGAGAACCTGATAGCATCAGTGCTCTCATCAAAGGTAACATGAAATGTTTCCTCAGTCTGCTGTCTCCTTGTGTTGAACACTTTGAAGGCTTTTGAGACAAGTGAGTATCCCAGGAAGTATCCATCATCAGCTTTTGCATCAAATTTCCCTAGGTGATCCTTGTGATTATGAATAAACACAGGACACCCAAAGACATGAAAGTAGCTGATGTCAGGGATTCTTCCTTTGAATAACTCATATGGGGTTTTCCCATGTCTCTTGACAATTATGGATCTGTTTTGTGTATAACAGGCAGTTTTGACTGCATCAGTCCAAAAATGGTTGGAAAGGACTGATCCACATAGCATTGTCCTAGCAGCTTCAATGAGTGTTCTGTTTTTCCTTTCAGCAACACCATTTTGTTCAGGTGTGTATGGAGAGGAAAATTTTTGGGAAATACCTTTCTCATCACAGAAACATTCAAGTTCATTATTTTGAACTCAGTCCCATTGTCAGTTCTAATTTGTTTGACCTTAATGTCATTTTGATTTTCAATGTTCCTGACAAAGGACATGATTGTTTCAGCTGCCTGACTCTTTTTGATCAGGAAGAATACCCAGGTGTATCTAGAGTATTCATCCACTATGACCAGAGTATACTTCTCATGGTTAATAGACCTTGGACTGACAGGTCCAAATAGATCCATATGGAGAAGATGTAGGCAGTTCCTGATGGAAAAGTTGGTTTTGGTTTTAAAGGATGCTCTGTGATGTTTACCTTTTTCACAAGCTGAGCATGGTTTATCCTTAGAAAACACAAGAGATGGTAAGCCAAGGACTTTGTTTTGTTTTACAATATTGTTAATGTTCTTAAAGTTCAGGTGGGTAAGTCTCTTATGCCAAAGCCAGTTGAGTGTATCAGTGGCTTTAGCAAAGAGACAAGTTCCATCCTGAGTTAGACTGGACATGTCTAATACATAAACATCTTGTCTTCTTGGTGCAATGAGGACAATTTCCTTATTTGCATTGAAGATGGTTCCTTGCTTATCATCAAACTGAACTATGTATTTTGCATCACATAGTTGACTGACACTGATCAGATTATACTTAAGACCATTTACATATGCTATCCTAGTAAAGACAATACCATTGCAGTTTACTGAACCATAACCTTCAGTGAGACATGATGAATTATCAGCAAATATCACTTTGGGTCCTGGTTCTTCCACATATTTGTGCAGACACTCCTTAACACCAGTCATGCTCCTTGAACATCCACTATCTAGATGCCAAACAGGATCCCTGGCATGCTTCTGCACAAATAGTAAACTAGGCCAGTTCTTTCTAGGACTCCATTTCATGGAAGGTTTGGTATTGTAGGTCTTTATGAAAGTATTAATTGATTCATGGTCAGAGGTTGAGTGGACTGAGCTACCACATGTTTTGCATTTGGTTGTAGGGGTCGCCTCAGTAGTCTGAGAGGATTGTTTCATTCCTCTTCTTGACTGAATGACCTTCTCTTTTCCTGAGGATTTCTGAGTGGAACTTCCACTAGATTCACAATGTTTGTCATATTGACAATCCTCAGGGTGGTGGTCATTGAATCCACACAAAGGGCAGGGTGGAAAAGGCTTGGCCTTTTGCTTCTGTTTCTGCTTAGAATCAGAAGGGTAGT
The DNA here is from genome assembly GCA_021014915.2 of Artemisia tridentata subsp. tridentata. Classification (NCBI taxonomy): domain Eukaryota; kingdom Viridiplantae; phylum Streptophyta; class Magnoliopsida; order Asterales; family Asteraceae; genus Artemisia; species Artemisia tridentata. The sequence continues at coordinate 78,236,338 of CP139507.1, forward strand.
TCAGGCACTGAGCCTTAAGTCCTGAAAAGTTTGACATGACTGAGCATTGTTTATGATCAGAGGTCCTGTGATCTTCCTTTTTGCAAATCATGCAATAAAGGACTCTATAGCAATCATCAGTGAGATGATTTGTATAGTTGCATAGCTCACATCTTTTCAGGGATTTTGTGGGTTTGGGTTTGGTCTTTGAGGAAGTTGGTTTTTGTTCCTTCTTGGATTGAGAAGATTTCTCAGAAGATGCAATCTTCTCTCCTAGCTTCCTGACCATTTCAGCCAACTGATCAAATTTTGAGTCAGGGCTTTGGGTTGATACTTCAGAAAGGACTGAAGTTGATGAGTCATCAGTATTTACTGAGACATCAAGGTTTGCTCTCTTCAGGATGGTTGTTCCCTTTCCTGATCTCTCCTTTGGAGAGTGTGGTGAGAAGACCATAGGTGGGAGGCCTAAGTTAGGTGTAGCACCCTGAAGGGTATTCAGTGGAGGAGGTGGAGGGTATGATTCTGATTCAGACTCATCCAAGGACTCAGTGAGTGGTTCAGTGAGTTCAAGCTTACTGAGTTTTTCAGTGAGTCCAAGCATATTTTTCAAAGCCTGACTTTCAGGAAGCAAGATCTTTCCAGTCTCAAAGTTTGGTAACTTACTGACTGGGTTGTCCCTGACAATCCAGTCATTTGACTTGGGAAGTAATTCTTGCTCAAAAGATATGCCAGCTGGAACAAAGTTTATTTCATTTTGACACACAGTAGGATCAACCATAAGAGGGTCAATACCAATGGTTTTCTGAGAGATTAATCCCACAGTGTCAAAAACCTTAGGGTTTTTCTTGGTCCAGCTTTGAATGATAGCCTTTTCTTTGTTAAGTTCAGTTTGAAGGACTTGGTTTTGTTTCAAAATCTCAGTGTTCTGAATTTGTAGAGTTATTTTTTCTAGTTTGGCTTGCTTAAGTACAAGCAGTTCATCTCTACATTTGTTCAATTCTGACACAATATTGTTATATTTTGAAAGCAAGTTAAGCCTTTGTTCTTCAACAAACTTTAAATCAACACAAATATAATTCATGTAAGACTGCCAATCAGAATCATCATCCATAGAAAGTAAAGTATTTACCTTCTTCATGGTGATGTTGACCCACTCTCCATTTCTAGCATGGCCTTTTCCTACAGCCACCTGATCCTCTTCTGAAAGTGCCATCAGTGCACTAACTCTTATTTCCTCATCTGAGGAAACCTCTTCATCATCCCAATCATATGCTTCAGCTATTAAAACCTTGTTCTTTGTCTGAATAGGTTTAGATGTTTGAGCAGCCTGAGACAATATGGGGTTAGTTTCAAGAAGTGCAAGTTTAGCTTTGATATTCCTATATTTTGTTTCAAAATCCTTTTGACCCTTGTTTTGGAATTGTTGGGTGGACTGAAACATTTTAGGTTGAAACTTGCTAGTTCCTGAAAATTTGTAAGAGGGTTCTGAGATAGTTTTAGAATAACAGTCCCTAGCAAAATGACCCTTTTTACCACATTCAAAGCATTCAGTGGTCTCATTTGCTTTTGATTTTGTAAAGTTGGACTGATTTCTTTTGATGAAACGTTATGAACTAGCAAGGAGTGCCCTTTCTTGGAATTCCAAGTTCAAGTCATTCAGGTACTCCTCACCAGTCCTTTCATCAATTTCTTCTTCAGAATCCTCATGAACATCCTGCACAACACCATTAGAATATAAAGTAGTTGATATGGGTGTGGAGGTTAAGGCCTTTTTGGACTCAAGAGCCTTTGAGTCAGGGTATCTCCTTGAGATCAAGTTTTCTTCATAGACAAACTTCCCATAAATTTCAGGGAGCTTAAGTGTCTGAATGTGGTTAGCATTCCTCAGGCCTTGTGAGAAGTTGAGCCACTTCTCAGGGAGACTGTTGACAAAGCCAACATTTGTCTCATGTTTGGTCAGTACAACACCATCATTTGATAATTCATTTATCAAAGTCTTGTATCTGGTGTAGGTCTGTGAGAGACTTTCAGAGTCTTTTTCCCTGAAAGTATTATACTCAAGTTTAAGGTCCATGACCCTATTTTCCTTGGTATCTGAGGGACCCTCAAAGCTGTTTACCAAGTCATCCCAAGTTTGCTTGGCTGTTAGACAGTTGATGACTGATTCCATTACATCGTCAGGAAGACATGATATAAGGATGCTTTTCAGGCGTTGGTCTTGATTGACCACCCTCCTCTCATCAATGGTCCATTGGGCCTCAGGCTTGTTTAGCCCTGTGGCAGTCTTTGGGACAAATGGGCCATCCCTGATACAGGTGATGTAGTAGGGTTCCATACCAGTAAGATAGCAAATCATACGCTTCTTCCATTTGCTAAATTTCCCAGCTTCAAGTCTGGGTGCAACAGCTGAGTAGCTGCCACCCTTTTTGTCGACTAGCTGGGGTACATTGATATCAGCCATAGTAGGATCTTGGTTTTAAAAACCTAGAGCACTCTTGGTTAGTTTAAAAGATTTTATAAACCAGAGGCTCTGATACCACTTGTTGTTCCCTTTACACTATTAGAGTTAACTAGAAAGTTAATCTAATTCGTGTTATGACTAATACAATGTTTAGGATTAATTCTAACAGTTATAAAACGTGAGTATAAAAACAACAATATTTTTCAACGTTTAAATTCTTATTAGAAATAATTCCAAGAATCTATACCCAAGTGTTTTTCGGAACAAACACTTGGGATTGAATAGACGAGGGTATGGGGTGTCTCCTATCGAAACTCAAGTTTTGCTTGAGTGGTAACAATATACCCACTGAGCTATCTCAGTGAGTTGTATACTCTTTGTAGGAGAGAAGTTCCTTTGCAAAAGTTCAAGACTTTAAATATACAAAGCACACTTAAACTTCTCTCCCGTCTGATCTATTTATACACAAGTAATCTAAGTATAAGTGATTAAATATAATACAAGTTGTTGAGGTTGCGTGTCTGACAATTACAAATAGTAATTGTCATTTCCAAGAACCAATAGGAAAGGGCTAATAAGACTTTGGGAGTTGTTGGCTGACACTCCATGACTTTTAGCCGCAATAGGGAAGGTTGGATCTGACAAGAGAAGAGTGTTGGGCTGACACTATTATCTTCTCAGATCTTTTCCCTATTGTTCCCGCCTTTTCTTCAGGCGTTGGTTCCTCAGTCCTTCAATCACTTTGTTGGTTGAGGAGACTGGGGTTCAGTGAGTTCTTGTCTAAAACTCACTGAACCATCATCTTCTTCTTTGGCTTAAGTCCGACTCAGGGAGTACCGCCTTCCTGAGAAGTGAATCCTTCTTCTTGAATTCGTCTTAAGCATCTTGAAGATGACTCACTGAGAGGCTGTTCTCTCAGTGACTTGAATTGTTCTCGGTTTAAGTTTAACACTTAGTTAATTTGTGTCCAAATCATGTTTTACGTATTCTTGGGTTTTTCATGACCCAACAAATACCCCAACTTATATTCCGCTGCGTATATCGAAAAATGGGGTGTTACAGATTGGTATCAGAGCTCATGGTTATAGAGAACCAAATGTTTTCAAACATTGGACTATAACCGATTTTCACAAAAATCTACTCTGAAAGTCCTCCGTGCCACAGTTTCACTAAAATACTATTTATGTGATTACTATTTAATTTACTAGTGAGATATTTATAATATTTAGGTGGTTACAGAGTTATGGTTTCCCCTATCCACACTATTACTCTTATGTCGGACTCGGACACTGAAAATGTCATGATAGTTCCGGACATCACGATACCCAGGCGAATAACAGAATCGGATCCATCCGAGGATGTTTCTATAGTACCTGAGACAGTATTCGGACACGATACGGAGACGATTCCAGAGCCATCTGAAGATATTGCGATGCCAGATGTTCTACCATTTCCAGATGATCCATATGTACAAAGTCGCGAAGGAGTTCGGAGAACGGCACGAATGCGAACGTTTCCCGTATTTTCCTCACCTTTACCCCGTCCATATCCTTATATGTTGCCTAATATTGATCTCATAGTCCCATCGTCTTCACCCCAGCCGCCATCGTCATCTACTGATTTTATTCCTCCATCTGTACCGTACGAACTCAGTGATGAAGTCAGAGCTATTATCGCTCGATATCATGAGTTACCTCGATCGCCTACGCCTGATTTCCTAACACCACCGAGAGTTTTTGAAATAGGAGAGAGTTCGCAGGCAGCTCAGGAGCGATCTCCGACCATATCCACTCTGCTGACACGATTGGAGAAACAGGAAGAGCAAATTGAGACTGCTCTAGGCCATCTGGATGAGTTACCACTGGAACGTATAGAAAGTATGGAGTATGGAATTGAAGAGTTGGCGACAGAACAAAAGGTTATACGACAAAAGCTGGAGGAAAGTCGTAAGGAGATAGGTGAGCTTGGTAAGCAAATCATACAAGAAATAACTACTCTTTACAATAATGAGTTAAAGTTGATAGACGAAATGCTACTACGAAATGAAGAACTAAAGATTGCACATGAGAAGATTGCTACTTTGGAGACGACCATGGAAGCAATGAAGGCCCAGTATCAGGAGAATCAACAAGTCATCGCCAGTATGATAGCTGATCTGGAGACTCGACTGGAGAAAATGACCGATAGCCGTTAGATTAGATCCTATCTGTATCTTTTGTACTATATCTCAGTAGTGAGATCTATAGTATAACTAGGACACTAGCACATAGTTTATATCTAATAACTTTTGCGTTTTGTACTAGCCACAGGAGGTGTAGCATAAAATTGGCACTTGTGTCAAAATTTTGTTATATATATAGCAAGATGTTTATGACTATACGTGGTTAAGTAAAAATGCGGTGAACAATATAAATAGATATGGGCTAGAAACTAAATACATGTGTGATGATTCGAGACATATTTTGATATGATCAAATATGCGAAATCTAAACATATGTTTTCTTGTGATAGAAAATGCCTCGTAATTCCCCAGACCCCGTCATGTCTCAAGCCGCCATCCGACAGCTCATTGAAGACAGAGTAACCGCAACTTTGGAGAATCAAGTCAGATCCGGAAGTACCAGCCGACAAAATGGAGAAGGAGAAATGGCAGCCAATCGCAAGTGTACTTATAAAGACTTCATAAACTGCAAACCAACTTTCTTTAAAGGAACTGAAGGAGCAACAGAGTTAGCTCGTTGGTTTGAGCGTACTGAAGTAGTCTTTATGAGGTGCGGATGCACTGATGACTGCAAGGTTACCTTTGCAACAGGGACTTTCTTGGAGGATGCCCAGTCTTGGTGGACCTCTATTACCCAGACCATGGGAGTAGAAGCAGCTCATCAGATCACTTGGGATGATCTTAAGAAGAAGATGTTGAAAAAGTACTGTCCACGAACTGAGATTAAGAAACTGGAAGATGAGTTTCACCAGCTAGTTGTGAAAGGGACAGATCTGAGAGCCTACAATAGGAGATTTCAGAAGCTTGCTCTCCTATGTCCATCTGTAGTGCCAGATCTAGAAAAGATGTTGGAGAAGTATATTGAGGGTTTACCCTGTAGCATTGAAGGAAATGTTACTGCGTCTAAACCTCAGTCGCTGAAGGAAGCGATTAACATAGCTCAACAGCTAATGGATCGTGAGATTAAGTGTGGTACTACCCAAGGGAATTTTTTTTTTGGGTAAAAGGGATTCCACCCTGGCAAAATATATTAACCAAAAAAACCGTTTACAGAACAATGGAATGTGGCTGAAACGCCACATTAACCTCAAGCAATCACTTGAACAACCACTACACCATTTATGACATGCAATAAATGAACACCTAGCTACCGACAACTAGAACAAACACTAAAAAACATAAAAAGACATGCAAAACAAAAAACCAAACCAAACAAAAGATTACTTCCTCGAACGGCCTTGTAGCTTGAAATCAAACTGCTTGTAAAATTCCTCAAAATGCCCAGGTAAGTCATAGACCTGGGCCGCATAATCATCAGAAAGATAGCCTTCAAGCTCGTTATGTCCTCCTGCTGATGAAAAGAAACTGTCCATAGGATCATTTGGCTCAAACACCTCATCTTCACTATCTGAATCAACCACTTCACCCACCTTAGAGAAATGATATAACAAACGAAAGTTTTATGATCGAAAAGTTTCCCATTACCCCAATCACCATCCTAATAAGCCCAACTTTAACAGAAATAACCAAAACAATTATCAGTGAAACCGTAATAACCGCCATCATCAACAAAACCGTCGTCAAGAAACCGTTAGAGCAAATGCCAACGCACCTGGAAAGAAGACTGGTTATGTTGGAACCAAGCCATTCTGCAACCGATGCTCGTTGCACCATCATGGTCCATGTGCAGTCAAATGCGCAAAGTGTCAAAAGATTGGACACCAGACCAAGGATTGTAGGGCAACTGGAGCAAATTTGCAGCTGGTAATCATAACCTGTCACGGGTGTGGAGAGAAAGGGCATTACAAGAATCAGTGCCCGAAGGCGAACGACAATTCGAACAACGTTAGTCGCGGAAGGGTTTATGTGCTTGGAGATACACAAGAAAACTCCGACATCGTCACCAGTACGTTTCCTCTAAATCAGCATTTAGCTAAAGTATTATTTGATACTGGAGCTAATAGAAGTTTCGTATCTCTTACGTTTGCTACTATGCTTAAAATTCCTCCTACCGCTTTACGTAATACGTACAAAATCGAGCTAGCTAATGGGAAATTAGTAAGCACAAACTCTTTAATCCGAAATTGCACTCTAACCTTATTAAATCAATCTTTCGACATCGACCTTATGCCCATTGAACTCGGTAGTTTCGACATCATAGTTGGCATGGATTGGTTATCCAAATATCATGCTAGAATTCTGTGCGACGAAAAAGTAGTTCATATTCCTTTCGAAAGCGAAACTTTGATTATTAGAGGTAATCAGAGCAAGACTCGGCTAAATTTAATATCCTGTCTAAAAACCTTGAAATACATCAATAAAGGATGTCAAGTGTTTTTAGCGAATATTACCGAGAAGGAAACGGATGGAAAACGACTGGAAGATGTACCTATGGTACGAGATTTTCCAGAAGTATTTCCTGAAGAATTACCTGGACTACCGCTTGTACGACAGGTAGAGTTTCAAATCGACTTGGTACCAGGAGCAGTACCAATAGCTCGAGCGCCTTATCGTCTAGCACCGTCGGAAATGCAAGAGCTGTCCAACCAACTACAAGAGTTATTGGACAAGAGATTTATTCGACCTAGTACGTCACCTTGGGGAGCTCCTGTTCTCTTTGTTAAAAAGAAGGACGGATCTTTTAGGATGTGTATCGATTACCGAGAGTTGAATAAACTTACGGTTAAGAATCGATATCCATTACCAAGGATCGATGATTTGTTCGACCAATTGCAAGGATCAAGCGTCTATTCGAAAATAGATTTGAGATCAGGATATCATCAATTGCGTGTTAAGGAAGAAGATATTCCTAAAACAACATTTTGAACGAGGTACGGTCATTATGAATTTCAGGTGATGCCATTTGGGTTAACCAACGCACCAGCAGTATTCATGGATCTCATGAATCGCGTGTGTAAACCTTATTTGGACAAATTCGTGATCGTGTTCATCGATGATATTCTTATCTATTCTCGAAATGAAGAGGAGCATGCGGAGCATTTAAGGATTATTTTGGAATTACTCAAGAGAGAACAATTGTACGCGAAATTTTCTAAGTGTGATTTCTGGATTCACACAGTACAATTTTTTGGGCACGTGATAGACCGGGATGGTATTCACGTGGATCCTTCCAAAATAGAAGCAGTTAAGAGTTGGCCGATCCCGACAAACCCCACTGAGATACGTCAATTCTTAGGACTAGCTGGTTATTATCGAAGATTCATTGAGGGATTTTCGAAGATTACCAAGTCTTTAACGGAATTGACACAGAAGAATAAAAAGTATGTATGGGGAGAAGATCAAGAAAAAGCTTTCCAGTTGTTAAAGCAAAAGCTTTGTGAAGCACCAATATTAGCCTTACCAGAATGAAGTGATGATTTCGTTGTTTACTGCGATGCGTCTCATCAAGGTCTAGGGGCGGTATTAATGCAGAGAAACAAAGTTATTGCTTACGCCTCCCGACAACTCAAAACTCATGAGAAGAATTATACGACTCATGATTTAGAATTAGGAGCCGTTGTGTTTGCACTCAAAATCTGGAGACACTATTTGTATGGTACAAAGTGTGTTGTCTTTACAGATCACAAGAGTCTACAACACATTCTCGACCAGAAGGAGTTAAATATGAGACAATGAAGATGGTTAGAGTTGTTAAGTGATTATGATTGTGAGATTTGTTATCACCCTGGAAAAGAAAATGTTGTAGCAGATGCTTTGAGCAGGAAGGAACGAATTAAGCCACTTAGAGTAAGGGCTTTAGTCATGACCATTAACTCAGATCTTCCATTCCAAATTCTCAATGCGCAAACTGAGGCAATAAAAGAAGAAAATGTGCAAGCTGAGAATTTAAGGGGCATGGACAAAGTGTTTGAACATCGCCCTGATGGAACTCATTGTATTAAGAATCGAAGTTGGATTCCATTCTTTGGTGATTTAAGAAATGTGATTATGCACGAATCACATAAGTCCAAGTATTCTATCCACCCAGGATCTGAAAAGATGTACCAGGATCTCAAGAAGCTTTACTGGTGGCCAAACATGAAAGCTGACATTGCAGAGTATGTCAGTAAGTGTTTGACGTGTGCACGAGTTAAAGCCGAGCATCAAAAACCATTTGGTTTATTGACGCAACCTGAGATTCCTGAATGGAAATGGGAAAGGATAACTATGGATTTTATCACCAAATTACCTAGAACGTCAAGCGGATATGACACCATTTGGGTTATAGTTGATCGTCTTACTAAGTCAGCTCACTTTTTGCCGATCAAGGAAACTGATGAAGTAGAAGATTTAGCCAAGATATATCTAAAAGAGATAGTCTCTCAGCATGGAGTTTCGGTTTCCATTATTTCTGATCGTGATTCTCATTTCACGTCAAGATTTTGGGAGAAAATCTAGGATGCTTTGGGTACTAATTTAGATATGAGTACGGCTTATCATCCCCAAACCGACGGACAGAGTAAGAGAACCATTCAAACATTGGAAGATATGCTTAGAGCTTATGTAATAGATTTTGGCAAAGGATAGGATAAACATCTACCTTTGGCAGAATTCTCGTATAACAATAGTTACCATGCAAGTATCAAAGCAGCCCCGTTTGAAGCACTTTATGGGAGAAAGTGTCGGTCACCCGTCTGTTGGGCAGAAGTTGGAGAATCTTAACTTATCGGACCCGAGATAATTCACGAGACTACCGATAAGATCGTATAAATCCGACAACATCTGCAAGCTGCCCGAGATAGGCAGAAGAGTTATGCAGATATGAGATGAAAACCTATGGAGTTTGAAGCAGGAGACAGAGTAATGCTGAAAGTATCACCATGGAAGGGAAAGGTTAGATTCGGCAAACGCGGAAAGTTAAATCCCCGATATATTGGACCATTCGAGATTCTGGAGAGAATCGGTCCAGTAGCCCATCGTCTTGAACTTCCTATAGAACTTAGTAAAGTTCATCCCGTCTTTCACGTCTCTAATCTAAAGAAATGCCTATCCGATGAAACACTCGTTATTCCTATGAAAGAGCTTCGTCTCAATGACAAGCTTAATTTTGTAGAAGAGCCTGTGGAGATCATGGATAGAGAAGTCAAACAACTCAAGCGAAGTCGCGTTCCTATCGTCAAGGTAAGATGGAACTCCAAGAGAGGACCAGAATTTACCTGGGAACGAGAAGATCAAATCCGGACGAAATATCCACATCTTTTTCCAAATTCTTCGACCAACACCGACTGAATCTCGGGACGAGATTCCTTCAACGGGGGATACTGTAACCACTGCGAAAATTCTCATCTGGTAACATTACATTTAACCATTTTTCACATAATTTTTTTTTTTTTATTTACTTGCCTGAGCGTAGCCACTATTTTATGTGACGTAACTCACACCTATGATAAACGTATTCGCACGCGACCTAACCTTGACCTAATATATGTTTATATATTTTCTTATGTCAAGTATAGCACTTTACAAATTACCATTTGCCACTTTACGTTAATTCGTTAACGTACTAGTTTAACTAGAACCTTATTGCCCGATATAGTTTCTATAAGACTTTAAACCCCTATAATACCAAATATAGTTAACGAAACCTTAGAATTATCAAAGTATAAGTCACCTAGGTAATGTACAAGTCGCTAAAGCATAAAAACCCTAATTACATTATAACTCCCGATAAAACCCTAATTTCTCAAAAACTATTATTTTAATTGCAAACCCTAGTTAATATTTTTATAAAAATATTATGTACAAGTATTTTAAGTCAAGGTATAAGACCTTTAAGCATAAAATCTAAATAAGCATAAAAATCTTATAAGAACTCTAAAAATAATTATTTAAAAGACATTTTATGTAATATTCTTACATAATAAATTATAAAAATAATTTATTTATTTATTATATATATGTACAACTTCATAAACTTAAGGTACAACCCTTTTATGCAAAAAACTATAAAAACTCATTTATTTATATTTAAAGTGTAATAAAAATTACATAAAAATTATAGAAAATTAAGAAATGATTAAAAATACATTTTTCTTATTTTTCTTACATTAGTACAAGTCTTTTCAGCCTAGAGTACAACTACCTAAAGCATAAAAACCATTTTCTACCCATTATATACAAATCGATAGGAATAAAATTAGGCCAAATGGATTCAAAATTCATTTCTAACTTAACCCTAAACCTAGAAACCCTAATTCTACCCAAAACCCTAGTTCACAAACCAACAAAGCCTAAGTACAACTATCCTATGCCTAATTCGATCCCTAACTAACTAATTACACCTTCTAGTTCAAACATAACCATAAACTAACTAATCATTAGGAGTCTTAAACCCTAAGAAAGCCATATGTATGGAAATGAAGAGAGACACATAGCTTCTTATCTAGAAAAGCCCTATGTGTATGAACCATAGTCTTCCACATCACCTTACCCTCTGCTTCACCCTTGTGGCGCCTCCCTAGCCTTCCACCTCACTTCACATCTTCCCATAAGAGCCCTAGAAGAACCAGGAAAACCCTAATTAGTATTCTATAAATAGCACTCACCATAGGAACCCTAATCCATCACTACCCAATCGAATCACACTAAACAGCCTCAACCCTCTACATTACTGATTCCCTTAGTTCCACATAAGTTCAATTAAGTCTAAAGAAGCAGTAGGAGCAAGGTAGGACCAGTAGAGATCAAGTTCGAACCATAACTCACTCAAAACTACCCTAGTCGATTTTTTTCAAAGGAGGTATGTTCTGGAACTTTTCATTTACTTTCACATAGCTATTTTATGTCTAAAAACATCCTAGAACATGTCTTAATAAGAGTTATAACCCAGAAATAGCATAAACACGTTTTTGTTTAATTTTGTTCATATCGAGCTAAAATATATAAATAAATTCGAAATGAAGTTCTAAATGATCTAGGATATTAAAAATGGTCTAGGAACTCTTTAAACATGTTAGAATAACTAATCATATCATAAAAACACATGGTCTAAAAATCGGATTGTAAGAAAAACAAGTTTTTCTTTTCTTTTTGCTACTGTCGAACAGCAGACTATTTGCTGCTTTGGCCCTTAATTTCGAGTAGTAAACGTGTTTCTAAAATTCTGGATTTTGGCATGGTTAAAGTGCACTAGAAGAGCTAAACATAGGAAAAAGAATCATAATTTTTCGTTGAGAAACGAAGGAGAACAAGGCGTGTAAAGTTCTGAGTTTTCTGTGTCGAATATAAACTTGGTTCGATAGTTTCTGAAAATGTTTTCTTAGTCGTGGGTTCGAACCAGGCCCTAATCTTTTACGAAAATACTTTTATAACTCTTATAAACATTTTAGAAAAGGAGTCGTAACAAATCTCGAAGTGAAACGCAAGAAATAAAATGTTTTTGTACCTAGGGATGTCGAGTGAAATCGTGTGGGAGTCTCAAGGACTAAAATTGCCAAAACTCTATAAGGTTTCATGTTTTGGACCTGATTTGCGATCGAGTAAACCCTAGGGATATAAAGTGTCATTTTTCGAAACTTAAGGGTAGAAAGTGTAATTTAACTAAAGTTCAGGGGTAAAAGTTGTCATTTTTATAAAGTTTGAGGGTAAAAGTTGCCAACCCTAGATACTTTAGGGTCTAAAATGTAAATATACTTATAAACTTTAATTTAATTTAATATTATTATTATTATTATTATTATTAATTAATATAATTAATATTATTATTATTATTATTAGGAATTAAAAACCTAATAAACGTAAACGGAGAATAAAACTTATATATTCCAAAATAATTACTGAGAAATTGACACACCAACCCAGGTAGCGTGCCGGAGACGTTTATCAACTTTGTATAACTTTGTTTTCCATCCAGACTACCCAGGTGAGTTCATAGTCTCACTTTTTACTACGTTTTTCCAAACTTGTGGGGAGATACATGCTATTAAACCGAACACAAGTATTTTCTAAATGTTTTCCTGAATTATATTGCATAAGTTTGATTTTGTCAAAAAGACCCCTAATCATGGACCTCTAATCACTTGCGGGTGAGCGCGAATAATATGGATAGATCTATTGGGTTTGACAGCCCCTTTGTGTTACCGTAACGTAACCAAATGCATTGTATTTGAGTTAAATAAAGAGACTGGCAATCTCCTACTCGGGGGCAAGGTTACCTACATTTAATTATGGGGTAATTTTATATATCATAGCTCATTACTATGAAGATAACCTGTTAATGTTTTGCGTGCCATGAGACTTAATGCAATATATACTTTACACTGCAGTATTACTGATTGTTTTTACATAGCTTATGTTCAACTGATTACTACTGAAAACACTATGGATTCACTCAACCTTTGTGTTGACTTTTTAAGCATGTTTATCTCAGATGACTAAAAGGCATGGCTTGGCACGGAGTGGCTGTGGACTTTCTTCTAAATAAAAAGAGCGTCCACTTTGTTATCATTCAAAGAATAATGTATTTTATTTCGTGTATTCGAAACTTCCCTCTGGGACCTATCCTATGTACTCTGATAAATAAATGAATGATAACAATTTTATTTAAAAACATCTCTTTTTGAGTCGTTTTCTATACTCATGACTGTGAACCATGAAGTAATACCCCAACTTATATTCCGCTGCGTATATCGAAAAATGGGGTTGTTACATCAAGGGACGATCTATACGACCTGCATTTGAAAACAGACAAAAATAGAGAGTTTGGAGTGCCGGATCCCCAATTTAAGTTAGGGTCCAGTTGGTTAGTGGGAGCAGGAGCATCAGTTGCCTGAGTCTCAGTAGGCGTTGGAATGCTAGGGGAAGTAGCCTTTTTCTGTTTGTTTCTACATTGGTACATAGTTAACGATGTATGAGGATTGTTACAAAATCTCTCAGTGATGACGCTTTCACTAGTACTAACGTGTTTAGGTTGTATTAAAGGCACTGTTTCGGATTTAGTAGACCTAATTAAAGGGCACTGTTCTCCTACAGGGAATTTCCTTCCAGTTGGCTTCCATTGACGTACAGGCACTACTTTAGACTTAGTTATCCTAGTTAAAGGGCACTGTTCTCCTAAAGTGAATTTCCTTCCAGTGGGCTTCCATTGGTAACCAACATGAGCAAACATCTTTCGTGTTGCTTTCCAAGTTTGCTTGACATGCTTGGCTCTCCAAACTTGCTTGACAGGGGTTTTGTTGGACGACTTCAAAAATTTCTCAACACATTTATCATGATTACCCGAAATTAAACATTCATTACATGTTTTGCAAAGTGAATTAGGATTCTTTTTGTTCAAATCTGACATGATGTTTCTCATGTGGTCTTCTACTTTCTTCTTGGGAACACTTTTAGCTGGTGAGGTCCTATAATTCTTTATATTTCTCCTATGTTTTGACTCGCTAGCTTTAGTGTCTCTGTTAACTCCTGTAGAAGGACTAATGAGAATCTTAGTCTTTTTCACTTCCAGTTGCTAAACATGTTTTAATGTGTTGGGATCTGAAGTTTCCAAGGGTGCCTCAAAGGTTACATGCTTATTCTTAATTGTAGAGGATGATGCAACAAGTCTATCTCTTTTGTTCTCTATCTTAGGACCTGTGCCAATGACGTATTCTAACAGTTCTTGAGACCGTTTAGTGAGGAAACATGCATCTACAATTGCACTATCATGTGGTTTATCAATCCTTTCCTCTTCAACGATCTCACGAAGAATATCAAGGCTTTCCTTAAGGTGATTGAGATATACTTGATGGGCAGACCTATTGTTCCTAAGGGGAGGCGAAATAGGGACAACATCCACAGCATACTTACAACAAGCAGGAACCTTTGACACAACATTATCACTAGTGATGGATGGCATTTTCCCTTTCACCTGAGTCTTTAGATTCTCGATTTCATTTAACAAAGAAGTTATCTTTTCATTATGACTGTTACGTGTAACTTTAATTGAATCATATAACTCTTTGAAATGCTGTTTGACTTTTGAATTTTCAGCTCGAAAACACTCATTTTCATGGTGTAACTTATTGATGGTATCTTGATAGTGAAAATTCTGAGAATCTAAAGACGATGGTTTATTGGTGCCATACACATCACTCTTGTTTGATTTTAATTGGGCAATTTGAGCCCTCAACTGTCGAATCGTGTTAGTGTGAGCTTGAATTTTTTCATCACGTTTACTCAATTCAAAATATGTATCAAATTCAGGAGCATCCAGAGATGTCTTGGCATTTGATATTTTACATTTTTCTTCTAAGTGTTGATATTTTAATTATAAGTTAAAATGATCAACTTCTAGTTTTGAAAAACGCTTGACCATGTTATCATGGTCATCATTTTGAATTTTCTCTTGCAGTTTCAAATTCTCCCCCTCAAGCTCAACAACACGATTCTGGGTAACATTCAATGCAATAGAATACTCATGAAATTGACAGGCAGTTAAAGCAAAATCAGTGATAGTATAAAATATATCCTGTGCAATACATCTAGCAATCAAATTCTCATTGGTGATGAGAATGTTCTTTCTCTCGATCTCACGGCTCTTAAGTTCTATCGCATTTTGAGCTACCTCATTTTCCATATCTTTAAACATTACTTTCATTTCATTTACTTCAGTTTCAAGGGCGTTTTGCAATCCTTCAAACTATTCCTTGAGTAATTTAAAGAATGGAATGACCTCAGTTAAGTAACACCTTTTTGTCTATTCTGAGAAATCATTAAGGAGTTGTGTTTTCAGTTTTGAGTTTTGAGTTTTGAGAAATCATTTAGGAGTTGTGTTTCTTTTTCCTTGAAATCTTGTTTTAGTGTATTTACGTGCTCTAGGGCCTCCTGTTTTTGTTTAACAGTCTGATCCAGCTATTTTTGCAAAGAATTCAACTCTTGTTTTAATGTTTCCTCCCTTAAATTACGCTCAGTTATAAGTGTACGCATTTGACTATCCATTTTCTGCTCACGTTCAGTTAGTTCAAATTTAGCACGTTGTTCATAAATTTCCAACTGATCTTTATATATGTTTAGTCTAGTGGTCAAGGTGTCATCATGGATAAACTCAATGTTCTCATGCCACTCGCAAACATTATCTACAACACAAGCATTATCTACAACACAAGCAATAGTTTCAACAGAAGATGCACAACCTGGTACAACAGACACTGCGTTGTGTTTCACATGCTGTTCATATGGAATAACATTGCTATTTCCCAGATTAGCAGCATCTGACTCAACAACGTTTGTCTGTTGTACTTTGTTAGGAATCTTTCGTTCATGCAACATATTATTATTATGAATAGCAGAAGATACCCCACTAGGTTCAAGACACGGTTCATTGTTTTTCACGTGTTGCACGTTGTTCATAGCAGTATCTGACTCAACAGTGTTTGTCTGTGGGTGATGAGGCTCTTTCTCTTGAGAATTCGAGCACATAGAGTCTCTATTAGCACTAACATACTCAAACACATTTATCTGTTGTACATCTTTGGGAATCTTTTGTTTGTCAATCATATTGTACAATCTGAGTATCTCAGATATAGCAGAATCTGAGGTAGTAGACATGACGTAAACGTGCACGGGATTTTACAATTCTATGATTTAAACCGAGAAATAGATTCTTTTGCGGGATTTTACAAGAATCAAGAATAAACCGTGATTTGAGTACTTGAATGTGTTATGATGAAAGTTTGGTAGACTTGGTGATCGGTTGTTTACGGTTGATGCGATTTGTTAAGGTGAAATATTGGTCTGAAAAACTTAAAACCTCAATAACTTCATTCCGGAAGGGATTTGGGCCTCGAAAAATTCGTTTCATGACTTCGTGGTGAAACCTCACAATATTCAGGCTGTTCCGGTCGTTTTGACAGGTGTTTCGCTGAAAACGGTGTTACGGTTCAAAAGTTATGGTCGTTTGAAGTTTTGACGTAAAAAGTCAACTTTGGTCAAACTGCAACAAGTCAAGTCGCAATTAGTCAAATCGCAACAAGTCAAATCACAACTAACCAAATCGCAATAAGTCAAATCGCAACGGACCAAATCGCAATAAGTCAAATCGCAAGTATCAACTCGCATTGTCAAATCGCAACTGGTCAAATCGCAATCCGTCAAATCGCAACTAGTCAAATCGCAACTTGTCAAATCGCAAGTAATTAAATCGCAACTAGTCAAATCGCAGTGACTCAAATCGCAAACTTTGTCAAATCGCAACTTTGGCACAACGTAACTTTGGCAAATCGCAACTTTGTCAAATCGCAGCTGACTAGTCAAAGCTGTCACTTTCTTGTGATTTTGTCTTTTTCCCCCTTTTGAGAAAAACGCCAAATCACAGAACTGAAATGTACCAAATCGCAACTACCATCTTCCCAGTCAGACTCAAATTGCAACCAAGAATCTATCACAGAATGTCAAATCGCAACCAAGAAAAAACCTTAAATACCACACGAATTGACCAAAAAACACCACAACACGAATAGAACAATCTTCTCAAACACTAAACTAAGCTTATATACTAACCCTAATCAAGAAAGTACAAGCTTTTAACAATACTAACCACAAACAAAGTCGAATCAAAGTGTTTTCCTTAAAATACTATTCGAACCAAAAAAAAACACAAAAACAACCTACAAATCCGTGAGTATTCAATGAAACGAACCTAACCAAGGCTCTTGATACCAATTGTAAGATACTCAAACACTAAACACTTGTGGTTCTTGTGATTCTTGGCCGAACCTTTAGAGAGAGAAATAGATGATAGGAAATATTAGATTGAGATGAATGAAAGGTCCAACCCTCTCCCTAGGTGGAGAGGGGTATTTATAGTTACTAATAGATATGCCCCTAGTGGGCTGTGGAGTGAACTGACAGTGGGTAAAGACCCGACCCACTCCACGAATACTAAAATAACTAAACTATTACTAATTATATAAATAATCCTACGAGCTAGTTAATGCTAACAGATACTCGGGGTGACTGAGTCTTCACATGAATATTTATATTCCTTACACCCAATTTTGCAAGCATTACAAAAGCGTTGGTCATATTTCAACTTGGGTAGGTTCCTAACGAGTTCCTTAGATGATAAGGATTGAATTAACCTCATATTAGCATGACCTAGGCGTCGATGCCATAGGGTTGAGTTTTCGTCCAAAAAAGTTAGAAAAAGCTTGTATTTAGGTGTTTTATCTAATTTCATAACATATACGTTATTCTTTAAAACACATTTTCCAACTGTTATGCCGTCTTTAAGTATTTTACTTTCATTTTCACTGAAAATGACGTTATAATTTTTGCAGCACAATTGACTTATACTAAGCAAGTTAAAACCTAAATTATCTACATGAGCAACATCATCAATAGAGAGGGAGTCATGAGAGATCGTACCTTTTCCGATGATTTTACTTTTAAGTTTTCTACCGAATGTGACATTACCTCCGTCGTACACTTGGTAGGTTGAGAAAAGGCTTTTATTTCCTGTCATGTGCCTTGAGCACCCACTATCTTTGATCCACTCATCAGGTTCTAATTCAACTTTCAAGCACACCTAAGTTCAAGAAAAACTCAAGCGTTTGGTCCCCAATATCTCATGGGTCCGTTTGGGTTAAACATGACATTATCATGGTTCATGTAAGGAAATGGTGGACATTGTTCCACGGCATGTAATTAGGACCACGAAAGTTTCTAGATATGTTTTGGTTCCAATTACTTTGATAAAAATGTTGTGGGTTAACATTACTTTTTGGAAAGGGGTGTTTGGGAAAACTAGTTTGAGGTCTCTGTTGAACCGTTTTGACTCTATAATCATTTCTAGCTTGACCTCTTCCTATAGAAACTGCTGGTTTTTGTTTGTTATTAGTTATACTAGTACTAGGTTTTCTAGTAATTCTAACGAATTCAGTACGGTCAGTTTTGAGAACATTCTGTTCAACACCTATACCCGCGGATCCCTTGGGTACAACAGGCGGATTCAAAACTTTGGATCCGTCGGATCCGTGGGCTTCAGACTTAGTTGGAACAGTTTCTTTTTCATCCACAATTTGTTTCTTAAAGTCACCTAAGGTTCCTAGTTTCATAAAACCTAGTCCGGTTTTATCATGAGGTAGTTTTTGTATCTTCATTATCTCATCTGCACAACATATGTTTTTATCAAACTTTTTAAACTTAGAATTTTGATTAATGAGATCTTCCTGTGTGGTTTTTAGTGCTTCTAATTCTAATTTTAGTTCCTGACAAGAGACACATGTTTCTTTGCTATTTTTACCCTTTTCCATTCGTATCTCTTTTTCTTTAAGCCAATATACTTCGTTTTCTAAAAATGTTGTTTTAGTTTTCAAGAATTTGTTTTTGTTGATGGTTTTTAATGTGATATCACATAGTTTGTTATTTTCTATTTCTAAGGTTTCATCATCTATAGAAGAGTATGAGTCAGAATGTACCTCTTCTGTGTCATGAGCCATAAGAGCAATTTCGTTGTTCTTAGGTTCATCATCATCTCCTTCACTATCACTCCAAGCTCCACTGACAAATGCTCTTTGAGACTTGTTCTTTGGAGGCTTTGGACATTCTCCTATTAGGTGACCAGAATCCCCGCACCTATAACACTTCCTATCTACCTTTCCTTTCCTATCATCACGGTCTTTCCGAAGAGATTTCTTTTCTTCACGAGGTGGTCTCACAAACTTTCCTCGTCTCCTAAAGAATTTCTTGAAATCTCCTACTGCCATGGCATATTCTTCATCTTCGCTATTCGAACTAGATTCATTCTCATCACTTGATTCTACATTTTCTTTTAAGGCAATTGACTTCATCTTCTCCTTTTTGCCTTTAACAATTTCAGAGTCTTTTTCCATTACCATCTCGTGAACTTTGAGGTTTCCAATGAGCTCGTCCAGTGTCATGCTTGAAAGATCCTTAGATTCTTCAATAGCTGTCACCTTTGCTCTCCACTTCGGATGGAGTGCTCTTAGAAATTTACTGACAAAATTCTTAATAGAAAAAGATTCATCAAGTGCTTTAAGAGATGTAATAATAGTATTAAACCTAGCAAAAGCACTATCAATGGTCTCATCTTCAGAGATAACAAATTGTTCATATTGTTGAACAAGAAGATCAATTTTGTTATCTTTGACTTGTGAGTTCCCTTGATGAGTGATAATTAGTTATTGCCAAATATCTTTAGCCGTTTTACACATAAAAACTCTTTCATATTCTTTCTTAGGTAAAGAATTGTAAAGCATCATTTTGGCTTCATTATTTTTGGCAATCAATTTCTTTTGCTCATCACTGTAACGAATTAAAGAAGTACCTATATCCTGACCACCTGAAATATCATTACTAATGGGCTTATAGTCACCCTCTACAATAATATACCACAGATCTATGTCCTTTGATTTCACATATGTCTCAAAGCGATTTTTCCAATATATGAAACAATTTGGTTCAAATAGTGGTGGTCTTTGCATAGATTGCCCTTCTTTAAAGTTTTCAAAATCCATTGATCGTTTCAAGTTTTTAAAATACATTATATTTTGAAAATCTTGAGTAACGTAGCTCTGATGCCAATTGTGGAAAACTAGAAGGGGGGTTGAATAGTTTTACCGTTTAAAATTAATTCGCTTTGTGACTTATCGTGATTTCAAAGTAAAGTAAACAATCAAGCACAGAAACAAGTAATATAAGTAAATATGTAAAGCGAGGAAAGATCAAACTACACGACACAGTTGTTTATAGTGGTTCGGCAACAAGGACTCTCTTCCTTGCCCTACTCAACTCCTCGAGCCTCTAACTCGAGAGTTATTCTTCACTAAGAAACAAACTCCCTTCTAGGTGGAGAAAACCTTTACACGTCGCTTACTTCTTTTTTCGGTACTAAGCTAAACACCAGGTTCTTTACAAGGGTACAACCACTCCCGTTTGGTTCTTTCACAAGGGTACAACCACTCCCGACACTCTTTGTGTTATAAGGACTAAAACACTAACCAAACTCTACTGATATAAATGATACAAATGATAATGTGTGAACTACTACAATATCACACAGTAACTATACAAAAGGTTTTACACGTCTGTGTCGAACCTTGATGCTTGATCTCTTTTGCTACAAAAAGAAATATCAAATGAAATGCAATAATGATGTAGGTTAGTGATATGTAAATGAATGAGTATGTATGTTAAGCTATATGAGTGATGAAATGTCCAAATGATCAGCTTGCTATTTATAGGAAAACTGAGTAAACAACCGGCGGATCCGACGGATCCCAAAACTTGGATCCGTCTTTGTTGTCGTTTGGTTCCGCCGTGTCAGGCCAGCTAAGAGATCTTCAAATCTTTCCAAATCTTGCACAATCTTTCCATATCTTTGTCAAGTCATTTCAAGATCTTCCAATGTCAACTCTTTGGCTTGAAGATCTAAACAAAATATCACAAAATCTTTCCAAGATTGTGTTTATGATGTATGTCATGATGTCATCCTAATAAAGTTTCCATTTTAGGAAATAAACATGTAAATGTGTATATGTTATTCCTAGTAAACATTGTAATATGAAAATTGTTGATATAAATAATGCCTAAAAACATTATTAATACTTCTTGATATCTCTACGTTTTGATAATCACAAAATTTAAACTCATTAAACATAAGCTTATGAAATAAACAAGTATTTAGTTGTAAATATTCATTTCTACAACTCAATCACTTAAGGTATGAATAAACAAATGCTTAATGCATTATATGATCAAAGGAACATTTTCTTAATCACTAGATTTTTTATAAAATGTCACAAACATTTAATATCTTTTAGAAAAACATTTTTGGTAATAAATAAAAAGGTTTAATCCATTATAAATTTATGAATTCAAATTTTCAACCAAAAATGGCAAAAATGTTCCAGAAAAACCTTCCCCACAAAAAGACAAAACTGGGCAACGGTACAGTAGGGCGGCCCCCTTAAATATACTAGGCGGCCCCCTTAATTTTAAGGGGACCGCCCCGCTCCTCCAGCTGTCCAGTTTTGCCTATAAATACTGGACTTTCTCTGGACTTTTTTCTCACCTTTTGCACCCCCAAACCTTCTGTTCTAAATCTCTTCTAATCCTTTCTAAATCCTTTCAAAATCCTTTGATCATATCTTCTTAAGCATTGGTTTCTAAGTGATCCAAGCTTCTACCATTCAAGTGCAAAAGAAGAATACTCCTTCAACAACTAGAGAAGAAGTATTGCAACTTAGTATCATCTTGTTACCTAAGTTGTTTGTGTAAACATTCATTCATTTGTATATAAGTTGTGTATATTTGTTAGATAGGAGTGTGCATAATTGTTTAGGATAGATTAGTGTGTAAGTAGTGAAGTTGTGAAGAAGTTGAGGTGTATAAGTAGTGAAGGTATGAAGAAGTAGAAGAGTACATAAGTAGTGCTAGGTTGTGAAGTAGTTGTGCAGCCGGTGTGAAGAAGTTGTGAAGAAGTCGTGAAGAAGTTGTGAAGAAGTCGTGAAGCCGTTGTGAATAAGTTGTGAAGAAGTTGTGTAGAAGTTGTGAGATTGGTTCTAGCTACGATTAGAACTCGACATCTAGCTTTGTGTCGTTAAACCGGTGTAAGCAAAAGTTGTGTAAGGTTTTCTCCGCCATAAGGGAGCTTGTTGACATAGTGAAGAAAACTCTCGAGTTAGGTGCTCGGGGAGTGGAGTAGGGCAAGGAAGGTGTCCTTGTAGCCGAACCACTATAAATCTTTTGTCTCGCGGTTAGATCTTTCCATCTCTATCTTTCATTTCATTTCATTACTTTATTTACATTGATTATTCATATTTACTTATATTTGTTCATATTGTTCAAAAGTTGAGTTCACATAAATTCGAATCTAAGTTTTAAAAGTAAACAAAGTTTTCATAATAAAAATTAAAAAGACGTAAAACTATTCAACCCCCCCCCCCTTCTACTTTTCCACAATTGGTATCAAGAGCCACGTCAAACAAGATTTTTAAAATAAACTGTATTTTAAAACTTGAATCGATCTATGGAATCGAAAAAATATTTAGAAGGGCAATCTATGCAAAGACCACCGCTATTTGAATGTAATGGTTTTCTTTATTGGAAAAATAGATTCGAAACTTATGTGAAATCAAAAGATCTTGATCTTTGGCATGCTATTACCTATGGTGATTTTCCCCCTATTCAAAATAATCCTTTAACTAAAAGAGATGAAATTATACTTTTTGAAAAACAAAATGATGATTTGAAAAAGAAACTAGCTAAAAATAATGAGGCAAAAATGGTTATTTATAATGCGTTACCACGTAAAGAATACGAAAGGATCTTTATGTGTGAAACCGCAAAAGAAATTTGGAACTCCTTACTAATAACTCACCAAGGTAATAGTCAAGTCAAAGATAATAAAATAGATCTTCTTTTTCAACAATATGAACAATTTACGATTCCGGAAGAGGAATCAATAGATAATGCTTTTGCTAGGTTTAACACTATCATCACAAGTTTAAAAGCACTTGATGAGAATTTTTCTAGTAAGAATTTTGTTAGGAAATTTCTTAGGGCTCTTCATCCAAAATGGCGGGCTAAGGTTACGGCGATTGAAGAATCGAAGAACTTGTCAACTCTTCAACTTGACGAGTTGATCGGCAACTTGAAAGTCTACGAAGCAATAATAAAGAAAGACTCTGAGATGGTCAAAGGAAAAAGAGAGGAAAGCAAGTCAATTGCATTGAAAGCTAGGAAGGAATCTAGTGAAGAGGATAGCTCAACCTCCGAGAGTGATAACGAAGAATATGCAATGGCCATAAGAGAGTTCAAGAAATTTCTAAAGAGACGAGGAAGATTCACAAGACAACCACGAGATGAAAGAAGATCGCTTCAAAGAAATAGGAATGATAACTACGGAAAAAGAAAGTGCTTTAGATGTGGAAGCCCAAACCATCTCATTGGCGAATGTCCAAAGCCACCGGGTTATGATTACCAAAGCGCCTTTGTTAGTGGAGCATGGAGTGATAGCGACAAAGACGAAGCGGACAAAGCAAACGACGAAAAATGTCTTATGGCAAAGACATCAAATGAGGTACTTTCTGAAACCAAATACTTTAGTGACAAAAATCAATCATTAGACGAAAAAGATCTAGATAATGAATATAATAGGTTATGCAAATTAGGTCAAAAAGTCATGGCTAAAAATAAATCACTAAAACATATTAATAATCGATTAGAAAATGAAGTACTCGAATTAAAAATTAAACTACAACATTTTGAAAAAGGAAAATAAGTTTTTATAGAATGTAAAACATGTCTAGAGGTCAAAAATGAAAACAAAAAACTTAAAGATGAAATTAAAAAACC
This sequence comes from Artemisia tridentata subsp. tridentata, assembly GCA_021014915.2. NCBI lineage: Eukaryota > Viridiplantae > Streptophyta > Magnoliopsida > Asterales > Asteraceae > Artemisia > Artemisia tridentata. The sequence continues at coordinate 78,260,295 of CP139507.1, forward strand.
TAACAAGTTTAAAAATAGTAGTAAGTCACTTAAGAAAATAATAAGTGTTCAAGGAACTTCGGGAGATAAAACCGGTCTAGGATTCAACTTAAATAATGTTTCAACTAATGAAAATAAAAATGCAAAGTTTGAATGTCAATCTAGTAAACAAAAACCATTAGAGTCAAAATCTAAGTATATACTTATAAAAGATATAAAAATACCTATTACGAGTGATGAGGAAGTAAACAGTTTTTATAAACCATCATTAAAAGCCAAAACCGGATTTTCTAAACCGAAATTAAGATCTAAAACTCCACCTCCAAATAGACCAAATAATCCTCATCCTTGGTCTAAAACCCCTCAACCTAGAAGAAATCAAGGTAGACAAAACTTTCCTAATAATAATAATCACCCAATGTGGAATTATTCACTTCAACCAAGTTTCAACCCTTGGGGAATACTTTCACCATACATGCAAATGCAAACCATGTTTGGTTCAAACAATTTTGGACAAATGAGACAATGGGGACCAAGTGGCTAAATTGTCACTCATTGAATAATTCGGTAACTCATCCATGATTGGCTTCTATAAGTCAATATATCACCTTGAAGTATTTGAAGAAAAAGCTGGACATAAGGTACGTTCTTTTTTTAAATTTCATGAGTAGTTACTTCATACATATAGTCTTATTAATCATTGCCTTAGGATATGCTTAGTTTGATAGATTGCATTGCATTCACACTTTTAGTTATATCCGGTTTATGATTTAATAAACTAGAAACCCTTTAGTTAGCCCCCTAAGTATTAAATGAAGTATTCACTATCGAACTCATTTAGCCTTCTCAAATTTAAAATGGAAATCTTCTATGTCCACTATTAGAAAACTCATGGTGATGAAGTGAAATGAGTTAAGTGGATTAATCATTAACATAGAAGTAAGATTAGATTTCTCGCGTTAGAAAACTATGGATGAAACAAGCTCTCGTAGAATATGGCATCAAGTTAGATAAGTGTGCGACAACAAATGAGCTACAGATGTTAGGTTATACCCCATTCAACACTCTCGCATCAAACATATAGAATTTCGTCATCACTTCCTTATGACCATAGGATATGTAGGAAAAGGTAGCATATGACAATAGCCTTAACCAATTCCCTTGAGCATGAGATCTTTAACAACCATATTTTTAAAATCTAGGATTAATGGTATTTGTTGTCAAAAATCTAGTATCTTTAAAAATATACAAAAACTTCACATTTTGGAAAAATGATTTTTTAGATGACTATTTCACTTTTCTATTAACATGTTTTACTATCTCATTTTTCTTCTTAATCTATGTCCATAATTTTATTTTGATCAAAGTCAAAGATTGGGAATTTTTTTTACCCATTTTTCATAAACACATTTTTGAAATAAAACCCAATCTATTTTATTCAAATAACTTTCACATCTACATAAAAACCCACTTTCAAACATTGTTTAATAATGCTAAAAACATTTCTTTAGATCATGCATAGTGATCTCATATTTGTCATCTATATTTATGTACATGACATTTATAAGTGAACTAAGTCAAATCAAGCGGACCATGGCTTGTCTATTAAGATTTTGTTTGTAACAAGTCTAGAAGTCCATGCTATCTTAAGTTCCCATTTATTGCACATAGGCACACATTAGGATCCATCTAATAGTTCATTAATCTTCCCACTTAGATATAATTTAGAAAATACTTGGTGTAGTTTATTGTTTCCTAGTCCATATATATTACTTGCTTGATGAGTATGTTTACATGCTAGATGAAATTACTTGTTTGCTTAATCTCTTTAATTAACATGTTTTGCATAAATATCTATTACATGCTTAATTGCCTCAAAGAGTTGGACTTGCTTGAAACTAAACCCAAAAACACAACCCTTTCTACAATTTTCTGCCAAAAACCCATTTCCAGTAATCTGGGAACCAACCATCCATCTTTACTCCCGAAAATACACCTTCATCTCACTCATATGATTCATATGAAGAGCATGATCAACCCCAAAACAACAATCCCAATCTCATTCACAACACCTCTCATCTTATTCAACCTACCAATGAACCATCCAAAACACTCACCACTCTTGGAATATCCTCTTCTTCCATATCTCCATCCTCATCCACTCATGATTACCCAAGCTCACAAATGTCTCCACCACCAAGAGTATCACCACCATCTCCCACCAACTCACATGCTTCTTCTATGTTGCATATCCAAACATCCATCCCAAATAACAACCATACTCCACCATCATAACCTTCTTCCAAACACTTGAAGTTCATTGAAGAACTTAAAGAAGCCCATGAGCTTTGTGCTCTTCTTGCCTTACACCTTGCTCAACGCAAGATTGGATCAACTCCTGTTGGGAATTAAATATTCAAAAAGGTTAATATCGGGTTCTATTCAAAGAAATACTCTAAGTGTAATTCTGCTGCTAGTGCATTTGGTTCCTGCCGATAATGTTTGTTTCTGCTGCTAGAACATTTGATTCTGCTGCTAGCGATAAATGATTCTGCTGCTAGGCTTAACATTCTGCTGCTAAAGGATTCTGCTGCTAGTGTTCTCATTGCTGCTGCTAATGAACATTCTGCTGCTAGATGGATAAGTATGAAAAGATATTATTTGTATTTTGGTCAACAATATACGGTAGATAATATCTTACCCCATGTGCTTAGTTAACAAGTTGTGTACACAGATACATGTTGTATCTTATGTACTGACACACTCAAGATAAGTTAACAAGTAGGTCGGCTAGAATTTAAGCAATATGTAAAGATCTTCTTGGACTATAAAAGAAGATCTTAGACTCGATATTATGTGTTGATGTTAAGTGCATAAGATAGAAGTGCTTAATTAAGAACTCATAACTACAAAACATCACAAGTGATAAAAACGTAAGATTCAAGGTCTTTGTAACCCTAGTGATAATGATCACTCGTATTATTTCTTGAATAATATTGAATCGTTTGGTGTTAATCTTTATGTGTTCATTGCTAACTAAACAACATAACAATTCCATTTCCATAACATACACAACCTTCTAAGTGTGATTGAGTGAATTCCGCGCACTTAATCATATTAACACAACATATCATATACACAAAGTTGACAAGGTTTAACCACCTTATAGTGTATCTAGGGTCCTAACAAGTGGTATCAGAGTTCAGGCTGATATAGTTGTTTTTAGAAGAAATAGAAATGGATGTACAAGATGTTCAAACCAATGTTGCTGCAAAGTTGCCCATGATCAAACCGAATGAGTTTGAGTTATGGAGGATGAGAGTTGAGCAATATTTTATGGTTCAAGATTATGCTTTTTGGGATATAATTCAGTATGGTGATTCCTTCACTCTAGGCTATTCAGATGTTCTTATTGAAGGGAAAATAGTTAGAAAAAGAAATACTGGACCAGTTTCAAATGAAGAAAAGATACAAAAGAGAATTGATCAGAAAGCAAGAAACTTGTTGCTTATGACCATTCCTGGTGAGCAGATGCTATCTTTTAGCAAATATCTTGATGCAAAAACTCTTTTTGAAGAGATTTGTGCATGGTTTGGTGGTAATGAAACTACCAAGAAAACACAAAAGACATTGCTAAAGCAACAATTTGAAAACTTTACTGCTTTTAGTAATGAGTCTCTTGATAAGCTGTTTTCAAGATTACACAAGCTTGTCAGTTAGTTAGCTGTGTTGGGTGTTGAGACTGAGAAGGAAGATCTCAACATGAAGTTCTTGAAAAGTCTACCTTATGAATTCCATACTCATGTTATTGTCTGGATGAACAAACTAGAAATTGAAACAATGAAACTTAATGATTTGTTCAACAACTTTAAAATCGTTGAACAAAGTCTAAAAAGGGTTGGAAACTATGGTACTAGTTCTGGGAATGTGGCACTTTTGTCAACTCCCAGTGTTAGTCATTCAGAAGAGGTAGATGAAGTTGAAGGTGTTTCTAACGTTACTTATGGTGGTCCTTCTACTAGTTCACAAAAGGATGTTGCTGGACTTGGAGATCCAACATTCTATGCCTTTATAACCAGTCAATCTAATGGTTCTCCTCTAAATCATGAAGACCTTGAACAGGTAGATGGTGATGATTTGGAAAAGATGGATATTAAGTGGCAAGTTGCCTTACTTAGTATGAGGGCTAAGAAGTATTGGCAGAGAACTGGGAAGCAGATTACCATAAATGGTAATGATACTGCTGGGTTTAATAAGAAGAAAGTGGAATGTTTTAACTGTCATAGGTTGGGACACTTTGCAAAAGAATGTAGAAGCCCAAGGAAGCAGGATAATAGGAACACATGGTATAAGCAAGAGAGGAAGAAGGAAGTACTAATGGAAGAGCCAAAGGCTATGCTGGCTATTGATGGTATTGGATATGATTGGAGCTCTATGGTTGTTGAAGAGGAAGCACCACCAAATGCTGCTCTTATGGCCAATGAATTTGCTCTAATGGCCTTTTCTGATTCAGAGGTAGATGCCATTTCTACTTGTACTAATTCATGTCCTAATCTTAAAAATTATGAATACATTAAAAAGAGATTTGATGCTTTTAGAGAAGAGTTAATTGATGCCCTTCATAATTTAGCTAATCATAAGAGGTGTGTAGGAGTTCTAGAAAAACAAATCCAACATTTTCAAAAGAATGAATCTACTTTTACTGATGATTTGAATGCTTTAAAAAGAAATGTAGAATTCAAGGATGAGTGTATTGTTATAATGAATGAGTCACTAGCAAAACACAAAAGAGAAAAAGAAAATGTTACTTTAACTGTAGATGCTTTAGCTCATGCCTCAGAAGGAGTTAATAAGATCTTTGAAGCTCAAGTAAACAATAAGGTTAATTCAGGTGTAGGTTACAAGTCTGTCCCTCCACCATACAGAGGTGTTCATTCACCTCCAGGTGCTGACCTAGCACACACAGGTTTAGCTGAGTTTCAAGAACCAATCATGGAATATGGTTCTAAGGCTAGCAAGAGCCTTAAGATAGAAAAAGTAAGTAAAAGTTTAGATAAAACTTTACTTTTTCAGGACAAGGTGTCCTTTGTTAAGAAAGGAGATGCTATAGTTGTTGAGGATTGTACAACTGATAGTGATGATGATGAAGAACAGGTTATGTCTAAACCTGTCTTGGTTAAGAAAGTAGGAACAAGTGTTCCTAAGATAGTCAAACACAATACTGATAGGCCTAAATCAAACATTAAGCATGTTAGGCAACCAGTTAGATATTGTGAGCAATATAGAACCACCAACAAGCCCAGAGGTAACCAAAGGAATTGGAACAACCTCAAGTCTAACCAATTAGGTGATGACTTTGCTTTTTATAACAAAGCTTGTTATACATGTGGTAGTTTTGACCATCTTGCAGCTTTCTGCAACCAATGGGTATCTGGGTATGAAAACCATAGAGTGAACCACAAAAGGCAAACTCCTAAGTCTCACTCTCACTCTAGTTCTAAGAGAACAAACCCCAGAGTAGTCAAAAACAAGTCTGGCTCAAACTCAGATCCTGCTGCTAGACCAAATGATCCTGTTGCTACACTAATTGTTCCTGCTGCTCAACCATTTATGACTATTAACCCAAAATAACAGCTAATGGTGCAAAAACAACTTTCAAACATGCACCAACAACTGTTCTAAGGCCCATTCAAACAAAAGCAGTGGTCCAAAAACAAGTTTGGAAACCAAAGGGTAGAACTGAAAAGTTAGCAGTTCCTGCTGCTAAGCAATTAGTTCCTGCTGCTAAGGGAAACAGGGCAAATGCTATTAAGGCCTCAGCATGTTGGGTTCTTAAATCCAATGTTGCATCAACTGTTCTCAAAAGATTACATTATATTGATGCAAGAGGCAGATCCAAGTCAGTAATGGCTTGGATCCCCAAAAGAAACTAACACTCTTATTTATGTGCAGGAACATTCAAGTGATAACCAAGAGGATCAAGGATACTCAGATAGTGGATGTTCAAGGCACATGACAGGCAACATGTCTTATCTCTCAGATTTTGAAGCTTTCAATGGAGGATATGTTACCTTTTTGGAGGGGGTGTTCGTGGCAAAATTTCTGGTAAAGGTACAATCAAAACTGGAAATTTAGATTTTGAAGATGTGTACTATGTGCAAGAACTTAAGTATAATCTTTTTAGTGTCTCACAAATGTGTGACAAAAAGAACAATGTCCTTTTCACTGACACTGAATGTCTTGTTCTCTCTAAAGATTTTAAGATGCCTGATGAAAGTTAAGTGCTTCTTAGAATTCCTAGAAAGGCCAATATTTGCAGTGTTGATATGAAGAACATTATTTGTAAAAAGGATTTAACTTGTCTTGTAGCAAAGGCCACATTGGATGAATCAATGAAATGGCATAGAAGGCTTGGTCATATTAATTTCAAAACCGTAAATAAAATTGTTAAGAATGGTTTGGTAAGAGGTTTACCTCACAAAAGATTTGAAAATGATCAAACATGCATTGCTTGTCTAAAAGGCAAACAACACAAAGCCACTTGTAAGCCCAAGATTTTTAACTCTATCAATCAATCATTGTTTATGCTGCATATGGACTTATTTGGACCTATTTCAGTAAGGAGTATAATGCATATGAAATATTTTCTTGTTATAACTGATGACTATAGCAGATTTACATGGGTTTTCTTTTTAGCTACTAAGGATGTGACATCAAGCATCCTTAAGGATTTCATTACACAGATAGAAAACCAAGTAAGCAAGAAAGTAAAAGTCATTAGATGTGATAATGGGACATAGTTTAAGAATAGAGTTATGAATGATTTCTGCAAACAAAAAGGTATTAGGAGAGAATTTAGTGTTGCTAGAACACCACAACAGAATGGTGTAGTTGAGAGAAAGAATAGAACACTAATTGAAGCTGCTAGAACAATGTTAGCTGACTCTAAGCTACCAATAACCTTTTAGGCAGAGGCAGTCAACACTGCTTGCTATGTTCAAAATAGAGTTTTAGTTGTACAGCCTCACAATAAGACATCATATGAACTCTTTAATGGAAGAACTCCTGCAATAGGATTTCTTAGACCTTTTGGATGTCATATAACAATTCTCAATACCTTAGACCATTTAGGAAAGTTTGATGGTAAGGCAGATGAAGGTTTCTTAGTTGGATATTCTCTCAATAGCAAAGCTTTTAGAGTATACAACTTAAGAACTGAGAAAGTAGAAGAAAATCTACATGTGGAGTTTTTAGAAAACAAATCCAATGTAGTAGGTCAAGGACCAAAATGGCTATTTGATCTTGAGTATCTAACCAATTCTATGAATTATGTGCCTATTGTTGCAGCAACTAATGATTTTGCAGGTTCACAAACAACAAATGAGGCTGAGTTAGAAAAAGATCAATCTGATGTCATAATGCCAATATGGTCAAGTACAATTGTGGAATCAACTTCAACAACTGATGAATCTTCTTCTGGCAAAGCTAAAGAAGGTGTTGAAGATGAAAGAAAAGAAGATGGAACTCAGGAACAACAAAATGTTTCTGCTGGTAGCATTTCTGTTGCTGCTGGTAGTGTATCTGTTTCTGCTGGTGATTCTGCTGCTAAGCTTACTGATTCTGCTGTTTGGCCAAATGACTCTGCTGCTGGCCCTTCAGAAATGAAAGAAGCAGAATTCTCAGATAATGAGGTAGATTTCAACAATCTTCCATCAAATTATCATGTTCCTTCTACTCCACAAAGAAGAATTCACAAAATCCACTCCCTAGATAATGTGATTGGAGATGTACAGTCAGGTGTGAAGACAAGACAACAACTGATGTCTTCAGACCAACAAGGGCTTCTTGATGCCCTTTATGCTTCAAAGCAGCATGAGCTTTCAAACTCTTGCTTGTTTGTATGTTTTCTCTCACAAGATGAACCAAAGAACATTCTTAAAGCCTTAGATGATTAAAGCTGGGTAGAAGCTATGCAAGAAGAGCTTCTTCAGTTCAAGATTCAGAAGGTATGGGTGCTAGTTGATTTACCTAGGAATGCAAAGGTAATTGGCACTAGATGGGTTTTTAAGAACAAAAGGGATGAAAGAGGAATAGTGATTAAGAATAAGGCTACATTAGTAGCCCAAGGGTACACACAAGAAGAAGGGATAGACTATGATGAGGTTTATGCTCCTGTAGCAAGGATTGAGGCAATTAGGCTTTTCTTAGCTTATGCTTCATTTTTAGGCTTCACAGTCTACCAAATGGATGTCAAGAGTGCATTTTTATATGGTAAAATTGAAGAAGAGGTGTATGTTACACAACCTCCTGGCTTCATTGACCCATTACATCCAAACAAAGTGTACAGAGTAGTGAAAGCTCTATATGGCCTTCATCAGGCACCAAGAGCTTGGTATGCAACACTAGCTTCCTACTTATTCGAAAATGGATTTCAAAGAGGAAAGATTGATCAGACACTTTTCATCAAACAGCACAAGAAGGATCTTCTGTTAGTGCAGGTGTATGTGGATGACATTATCTTTGGATCTACAAGGAAAGAGATGTGTTTAGAATTTGAGAAGCTTATGAAAGATAAGTTTCAGATGAGTTCCATGGGGGAACTTACATTCTTTTTGGGTTTGCAAGTTAAGCAATCATCTGAAGGCATATTTATTAGTTAAGACAAATATGTTGCAGAGATACTTAGAAAATTTCAATTTTCTGATTCAAAAATAGCAAGCACACCAATGGACTCTGAGAAACACCTTCTGAAAGATGAAGATGGAGAGAGTGTGGATGTACACACTTACAGATCTATGATAGGCTCTTTGATGTACCTTACATCATCTAGACCTGATATCATGTTTCCTGTTTGTGTTTGTGCAAGATTTCAAATAACTCCAAAGGTTTCTCATTTAACTGCAGTCAAGAGAATTTTTAGATATCTTAAAGGTCAACCAAGGTTGGGTATATGGTATTCTAGGGAATCTCCTTTTGACTTGGTAGCATATTCGGATAGTGATTATGCTGGTGCTAGCTTGGACAGAAAGTCAACAACTGGAGGATGTCAATTCCTTGGATGTAGACTTGTCTCATGGCAGTGTAAGAAGCAAACAAGTGTGGAAAATTCAACAACTGAAGCTGAATATATAGTTGCTGCAAGTTGCTCTAGTCAAGTTCTATGGCTTCAAAACCAACTTCTTGATTATGGGTACAATTTCTTAAACACTGTTATTTATATTGATAATAGTAGTACAATTTGTATTATTAAAAATCCAGTGCAACATTCTAAAACAAAACACATTGAAATTAGACATCACTTTATAAGAGACTGCAATGAGAAAAGATTAATTCAAGTACTTAAAATTGCTTCAGAATTCAATTTTCCAGATCTGCTAACAAAAGCTTTTGATGTTTCAAGGTTTCAGTACTTGGTAGCAAGTATTGGAATGCTTAATCTTTGAATTTTCAATCTAATATGTTTATGTAAATAAATTTTTGTTTCTGCTGCTGGATTTACAAGATACTGCTGCTATTACAAAAAGTTTGTTCTGCTAGTACAAATTTAAAATGTGTTATTCATACAGTTGGTCCTATGATTATTCTAATACAAGACAAGTACTTTGTACATTGTTCTTTTGGTTTTAGACTAACAATTTCAGGTATGAATATGTGAACACAAAGGAAATTTCAAGTGAAATGGAAGCAACAAAATGCTGATATTGGCTGCTGCCATAATAGGTTTATGATGGACTGAGTTTGGGAATTTAAAACTCCTTAAAACTTCTTTCTTGAAACCTAAGTATGAAATTTCACATTGAATTGATGACTTAGTTGATCAGATAGTAACTGATGCAACTCACTTTCTATCATTTTATACTTTCAAGTATAATGAGCAAGTCTAAGGACATCTGATAGAAAGAACAGCTAGTGAAAGTGAATCTAACACTTGTGTTAGAGGCAACAATTACTATGAGCTGGAAACCCTGTCAAGAAAGCCTTTTGAATAGGTTTATCTTTACACAGGCAGTTATTTATAACTGAAAACATTGGTTCTCACACAACCAGAGGTTGCTTTAAACCGAAATTTTGATTAAGTGTCTGTTATACACTTAATCCCTTCAAAATGGTTGAAAGCAGTATGATTTTTAAATTCTAAAATCATGAACATACTGCTAAGTCAAATAATTTCTTAAACAAGGTTTTTCAAAGGATTCACAAAAACCATCCATTGATGGACCATGAATCAAATGTCCACTGATTCACCTCTCATAGGAGTTAACACACCTAGAAGTGATGAGGGTAGTAACTTAAACTCTTAAGGAATTGATGGCTTCATGTACAACATTGTCTGACAACAAGTTCTAAATGATGGATCAGATGATAAGGAAAGATATATTTTGGTACATAGTGAGATCTTCCAAACAAGGGGAGGAAACAAAAGTTATTTGTATCTCAGGGGAGGTAACAACCTCAGGGGAGGAAATAATAGCCCAGAAAAGGAAGAAAAACCCAATGAAAAGGAAGGAGAAGACAAGAGCATACAAGATGATGACATGGAGGTTGAAAATGACAAGAACATTCCAAAAGAGAAAGTTCTATCTAGGTCAAACGAAGAAAAGTTTCAATTTCAGTTTACTACGTTTGTTCATCACTTGCAAAGGCATGCTGATAAATGATTTCACTTGTTGAAACAAGCATCCAAGATACACAGCATCATTGCCTCTTATAATTTCTCCATCCAAGGAAATTGCACCATCTTTTAGTCCAAGATTGGAGCAATGTGTTGATATTGTTAAAGTCAAAGAACAAAGCAGATGAATTACTGAGAAGATATTCATTCTTGAAGAACAGAAGTGTTTGAAAGATCTTCACAATCCATAATTTAATTCAGAAACATGTTGAAATGGATTCACATGTTTAGGGGAGGATTGTTGGGAATTAAATATTCAAAAAGGTTAATATCAGGTTCTATTCAAAGAAATACTCTAAGTGTAATTCTGCTGCTAGTGCATTTGGTTCCTGCTGATAATGTTTGTTCCTGCTGCTAGAACATTTGATTCTGCTGCTAGCGATAAATGATTCTGCTGCTAGGCTTAACATTCTGCTGCTGAAGGATTCTGCTGCTAGTGTTCTCATTGCTGCTGCTAATGAACATTCTGCTGCTAGATGGATAAGTATGAAAAGATATTATTTGTATTTTGGTCAACAATATACGGTAGATAATATCTTACCCCATGTGCTTAGTTAACAAGTTGTGTACACAGATACATGTTGTATCTTATGTACTGACACACTCAAGATAAGTTAACAAGTAAGTCGGCTAGACTTTAAGCAATATGTAAAGATCTTCTTGGACTATAAAAGAAGATCTTAGACTCGATATTATGTGTTGATGTTAAGTGCATAAGATAGAAGTACTTAATTAAGAACTCATAACTACAAAACATCACAAGTGATAAAAACGTAAGATTCAAGGTCTTCGTAACCCTAGTGATAGTGATCACTCGTATTATTTCTTGAATAATATTGAATCGTTTGGTGTTAATCTTTATGTGTTCATTGCTAACTAACAAACATAACAATTCCATTTCCATAACATACACAACCTTCAAAGTGTGATTGAGTGAATTCTGCGCGCTTAATCATATTAACACAACATATCATATACACACAGTTGACAAGGTTTAACCACCTTATAGTGTATCTAGGGTCCTAACAACTCCCTTCTAGCCCTCTTTCATCACAAAATAACCTCAACCTCCACCTTCGTTCCAAACTACACATCTCAACCTTAAACCAACCTCATTGAAACCTTTCAAAACCCTCATCATATTGGTCAAACATCCAACTTTAATTCCAACTACACACCCCAATTTCATCCACTTCCACCAAATGACCAAATCCACATTCCCACAGAAAAGGAAAAGTTCCGTGAAGAGATAAACCAAATCCATGACCATAGTGATCTCCTTGCTATGCACCTTGCAACAAGGGCCAACCTCCATCCTCACCTTACTCAAATTGCTTACCTCACCCCCCACAACTTGAATCAAGTTGATAATCATGTCAACTATTGTCCATGTTGTGTCCTTCTCCAAAAATAAATTATTGCCTTAACTAAACATTTCACTTGTACTAAGTATCTTCTTACTAGATCTCATCCAACACCTCCACTAGCACAACACTCTAACCCTCATTCAACCGATTCCGCTCCAAACTCTCCACCTCCAAACTCTCCACCTCCAAAAATATACCTCTATTAATCAAACATCCTTACCCTCACTCAACCAATTCCATCCCAAACACTCTACCATCAACCATATAAGCATAACTATATGCTTATTTTCCAAGCTTTCGGGTCGCAAGCAAGTCCGAAAGCTCTCTTTGGCAATTTAGGACCTTTTTCTTGTTATATGTTTCAAGCATACTAATGAATGTCTTGCTATGTGTTCTTAATATTTGTTTGCCATGATTGTTGTTTGCCATGATTATTGTTTTTATATTCCATATTTTGCTATGTATGCTTGTACTTCTAATATATTTTTTTGCAAGCATTCCATATCTCGATTCTTTTATTTTCTCAAACGAGGGGGAGCACACATCAAGGGGGAGTTCTCGTTCCGACAATTTTTGTATCTAAAACTTGTCGGCATAACCTTTTTGATTCTACAAAAAGGGGGAGAAGTGAATATAAACTCACTAAATACTTGTCCAAAAATAATTTTTTGGATTTAATGAGTTTAAGTTTTGTAATCATCAAAAAGGGGGAGATTGTTGATATAAATAATGCCTAAAAACATTATTAATACTTCTTGATATCTCTATATTTTGATAATCACAAAATGTAAACTCATTAAACATAAGCTTATTAAATAAACAAGTATTTAGTTGTAAATATTCATTTCTACAACTCAATCACTTAAGGTATGAATAAACAAATGCTTAATGCATTATATGATCAAAGGAACATTTTCTTAATCACTAGATTTTTTATAAAATGTCACAAACATTATATATCTTTTAGAAAAACATATTTGGTAATAAATAAAAAGGTTTAATCCATTATAAATTTATGAATTCAAATTTTCAACCAAAAATGGCAAAAATGTTCCAGAAAAACCTTCCCCACAAAAAGACAAAACTGGGCAACGGTACAGTAGGGCGGCCCCCTTAAATATACTAGGCGGCCCCCTTAATTTTAAGGGGACCGCCCCCCTATTTAAGGGGACCGCCCCGCTCCTCCAGCTGTCCAGTTTTGCCTATAAATACTGGACTTTCTCTGGACTTTTTCCTCACCTTTTGCACCCCCAAACCTTCTGTTCTAAATCTCTTCTAATCCTTTCTAAATCCTTTCAAAATCCTTTGATCATATCTTCTTCAGCATTGGTTTCTAAGTGATCCAAGCTTCTACCATTCAAGTGCAAAAGAAGAATACTCATTCAACAACTAGAGAAGAAGTATTGCAACTTAGTATCATCTTGTTACCTAGTTTGTTTGTGTAAACATTCATTCATTTGTGTATAAGTTGTGTATATTTGTTAGATAGGAGTGTGCATAATTGTTTAGGATAGATTAGTGTGTAAGTAGTGAAGTTGTGAAGAAGTTGAGGTGTATAAGTAGTGAAGGTGTGAAGAAGTAGAAGAGTACATAAGTAGTGCTAGGTTGTGAAGTAGTTGTGAAGCCGGTGTGAAGAAGTTGTGAAGAAGTCGTGAAGAAGTTGTGAAGAAGTCGTGAAGCCGTTGTGAATAAGTTGTGAAGAAGTTGTGTAGAAGTTGTGAGATTGGTTCTAGGTACGATTAGAACTCGACATCTAGCTTTGTGTCGTTAAACCGGTGTAAGCAAAAGTTGTGTAAGGTTTTCTCCGCCATAAGGGAGCTTGTTGACATAGTGAAGAAAACTCTCGAGTTAGGTGCTCGGGGAGTGGAGTAGGGCAAGGAAGGTGTCCTTGTAGCCGAACCACTATAAATCTTTTGTCTCGCGGTTAGATCTTTCCATCTCTATCTTTCATTTCATTTCATTACTTTATTTACATTGCTTATTCATATTTACTTATATTTGTTCATATTGTTCAAGAGTTGAGTTCATATAAATTCGAATCTAAGTTTTAAAAGTAAACAAAGTTTTCATAATAAAAATTAAAAAGACGTAAAACTATTCAACCCCCCTTCTAGTTTTCCACAAAAATGTGTTTGTAAATGACTTATCACTATAAATGTAAAAGACTAAATCTTATTTATGCTTTGCTTAAAGATAAAATTTATAATTGTCATTAACAAAACTAAGCAAAGATCGTAAAATATAAATAACGTTTTTAGGACGATATTTGTATTAACACGGAATTTAGGGATGAGCGTGATTCCAGAACCGCTAATAATCGGAACCATAACCGACATATCTAAGAATTGAAATAAGGAGAAAACGAGAATCGAGAACCGAACCGGAACAAGTTCTGGTTCTTCGGGTATACCCGCATAGGAAGTTATTTGTACCTTATGTAAGTTGGTGTAACAGCAGCAAAAATACCCAAAAGATCCAATTTTATATTTTATGTTTGTGCATATTTAGGTTTGGACCAACAATTTTTTTTCACATCATGATCAATTATGAACATGTTATAACCGATCAAAATAGAAGAAAAATAGTATGAAAAAATCTTGCTTCAATTGTTTTGTTTATAATGGTTTTCCATGTGAGCATTAAATGTTAAATAATCGTTAATCTTATTAGGCTTAGATTAATTATTAATTTGTGAATGTTTCATATGATTAAAAGTTAGGTTTTGCGGTGTATGGAGAATCAAGGTTGTCTCATGGTTTTTGATGGCCATGTGTAATAACAATAAGGAGGTCTCGTTACACTCGTAAGTTCGAAAGAAATTGCATGTAAACTTAAATTGCACGCCTAATATATGTTCAATATCTAATGTATTTGTAAACAAAACTAAGAAAATGTGGCACTTTTAAATAGAGGTTCGGTGCAACGACACCACTTGCACACCCCTTAATCAAGTCCCCTATATGGAGAATGAAAAGAGGTTTGACAGGGTCCTCTTTTATAGGATCTTATGGAAGAAAAGTTGTTTAGTAAAATTCCTTTTTTCTAGTTTTGCGGGTTGTCGGTTCCGGAACCGGGAATCGATGGAGCCGAAGCCACATATCCGAGATCCAAAATTTTACAAAAATCAAGCTCGGAATTGTAACCATCGGGTTAGGTTCCTAGTTTTGGTTCGATTCTTTGATACTTTTTTATCAAACCATATATCTATACTACTTTATAAAATATTTGGGACTTTCTTATTTTGGAAGGCTTAAAAATTAATATTCAACACTTGCTTATTACGAAAATTTCAATAGCTTGTTGCATACACACAAATAAACGTTACATCAAGAAAATTAAGTTTATTAAATTCGTAAACTTGTACTGCCCAATAAATTAATACACCCCATTTCAGAACATCACCTAACCTAACCTCAAATCATCTATATATATAATAAACAAAAGTTTTTTTGAAAACTTGTCATGTCATTTAAGCCATGTTGGCACTCTTTCCATGTCATTAAATCCATGTGGCATATCAGTTTTACCAATTTGACCCTCATTTAAAGTTTGTTTGACTAATGCTAAATCAGATTCCGTTTTCCAACCTTTTTATTACGGAATGTTTTAGATTTTAGTTAATGTGATATCCTTAAATTAAGGAATATGAAATCATTATTTGATATTTTTGTAAGCCTAATGTCAATGCTTTATTTGCAATCTTCATTGGGAAGATATACTCTTTGCTTTTTACATCCGAAATCACAAAAAACAAATTGAGAAAGAATTTTCATTTTGCAAAATCCTCCTCTTACGGTAACTCATTCTTTATTCATTTTGTTTTTAAATGAGAACCTCAATCTATTTAGGACATTAACCAAAAGTTTCATGTAAAGTATTCTCACGATCTTGATAGGTTCATTACGCTAATTGTGTGATTCGGGCTTTAATTGTTTGACAAAAACCCATTGCCTTTGATTATCTTTACCACAATGAATTACAAATAGACTTCCCTTTTTGATCCTCTATATGAAATTGAATATTTGCTCAGTTTTTGAAATCCAGTTAAGTTATGAGGCTTTGTAAATAACACTAACTATATGTAATGGCGACCAAACTTAGATTGGTCGTAATATATTTATATTCTTTGTTGGTGTTGTAAAAAATAGAAGTGTTGATGTTGCCATGATTTGTATTGATTGTGATATGTTTGAATTGATCGTGGTGATTGAAATAATTGTTGTTCGATGCCCAAGTTGGGTTTTCTTTTCAAAAAAAAGTATAATAATTGTTGTTCGATGTTCGAACTATTTAATATTTTTATTCCTAATGTTGTTTTGAAGTTTGAAACTCGTATTCGCGTTTGATTGTGTGTGGTTTGCGTTGGATTATATGTTTGGTAAACTTATTATGTGGTCGGTATTATATTTTTCATATTTATGTGTGTTTAGTGTTTACTTATACATGTTACAGGTGATCTGGTGGTTGAATCGATGACTCGATTGAGTCAACTAGATACCCAATTTTTAAAGGATTAGTTTTTATAGCTTAAGATTTCAAGCATTGGTGGCAAGTTGACCCACCAATTTATTAACGGGTCAATGACCAATTTATTCAAATTAGCTCAGTAGGAAATGGGTTAGATGAAAGGAACTAGTTATTTTGCACAAAAGAGATTGAATGTATGATTTTTGAACGAACCTATTAAAACTATTTAGAGAGAGTTGCAGCAATCGAGTTATATATTAACGAGTTGTTAAGAGAATTTGTATATTTCGGTTGAACTTTAACGTATTGTTTGCAAAAATGATGTAAGAACTTTCTTTGAAAACCGTCTTTGAATTTTTTGAGTTCAAGATTGTTTTGGATCTGTTTAAGCTCTTGATTGAAGTGTATTTATAATCAACACCGATAACACAATCGTGGTCAAAATTTGCAACTAATATTTATAATCAACACTGATAACACAATCGTGGTCGAAAAATAAGCTATTACATATTGTAATGGTTGTTTCTTCAATTAAATTGAGAACAGAAAGAAACATTTATAAAAAGCTCTACTATTATACAATTTATTTTAAGTTTATTCTTTTACATACAACCTGTTATTAGCTGCCCATGATTTATCACGGGTTTATAAGCTAGTATAGAAACGAACAGAAAACACACTCTCCCTGACAAAGCTAATAACACACTACTCTCTAAAAATTACCTATTGCTGCCATTAAAAACATCTAAATATGCCGCTACCACTGCCAACAACATGTGTCGTCACCACCACCATTTTGTTTTGTTTAGGTGGTTTTGACCGGTTGTTTGGACTAGGTGGTATGCCTGGTGATATATCATTGTTATTGCTTAAAGTTATTTTAATTTAAATTATCATTTGTATGGTTATTGTTATTGTTAGAAAAAAAAACGTTTAACCGAACAATATTTGCTCGCCGCAAAATATAGTCACAGGGTACATGCTGCCTCATCACGCGGGTACCCTGCTAGTATATATATATATATATATATAATATATATATATATATATATATATATATATATATGATGCGTGGGTTTTGCAACCTTACAACAGGTTTTACCTCTCGAGGGATCTCAAGAGGCTTACAACCCCACCAGGCAGTGTACCTGACCGATGTAGTATAGTGTAGTGGTAAGTACGGGGGATTGATCGTTCTCCACAGGGAATAGTGTTCGTTAGGTGTGAAAGGCTACTCTAATTAGGTCTAAGGGTTGAGGAAGATTCTTTTTTGTATTTTTATATTTTATAAAAGCAAGTAAAATCTCGGGTTTTTGAAGGAGTGGGCGGAATTAGTTGCTAGTCAACTAACCCAAATTACTACAAATGCAAATAAAATAAAATAACAAAAATGAAAAGTGGTGAGAAACTTATGTGTAGAGAAATGTGTTTACTTAGATTTCCTTACTCCCTAACTATCTTTTACCGGTTAATTAGTGTGTATTAGTCGCGTGGATGACGGGTGTATTCCTTAATACCATTCGTGGGGTGGCGTACTTACTTCCCCAAACTCTACAAGCTCCTACTTCACTCCTATGTCGAGCCGGCTAGGAAGCTCCTAACATGGGATCACTAGAATTCGCTTGTGCATTAAATACAACCATAAAAACCTTTAGTACGCGTTTGGTTCATGTTTCTTAAGACGTTCAAGCAAGTTACCGAATAGGAAGTTAGCTAGTTTTCTTAAGCCTAACATAGATAAACAATCATCCAATACAACTAATAACACACTAACAACCAATAATCAATAGCTAGGTTTCATTAGATCTAAGCAAACACAAGATAAATTTAGCCTAACATGTTAAACAAAAGACAAGCATAAGATAGAATCAAACAACACATAGACATATTGAATGATTAATTGATAACTTATCTTTCAATGAAACATGGAAGATCTCAAGGCAAAAAGCCCTGAAAAAGTAGCTAAAATCGTCTTAGGGTTTTATCCCAAAATTCCACACACTAAGCTCTCCCTTAATGACAAAAAATTAGAAAACTATATATAGACTTTGACATCTGACGGCGTCACCTTATGCATTGTGACGCCGTCACCTCGCCGCTTTTAGGGTTCCCGGATGACCATCTTGACGCCGTCCCTCTTTAGCTCTTCAAAAATCCATTCTGGCTTATCAAGGCTTGACGCCGTCGGATCCTGAACGTGACGCCGTCCCCTTATGATTTAAGCCGTGACGCCCTTGATTTAGTTAAAGCGTGACGCCGTCAGAATTCTCATGCAAACTCACTGGCCCGTCATGAGTAAATTTCACATCCAACTTTTCTTGCCAAGGCATGACGCCGTCCCATGTTAATTGTGACGCCGTCAAGAGTAACTTTTAGCCGATTCTTGAGACTTTGCCGTTTTCTTCACTTTATTGCTCCAAAAACGTCCAAAATGCCTCCTTTTCCAGATTTCTCCTCAAAAGTACCTAAAATGACAAAAGGAACGATTTAGGGCAATATTTGATCAAATAAATACGATTTCGGGCTTAAATGACCCCTTAAAAGCGGTACACTTTTCGCCTCATCAAATACCCTTACACTTGAGATTTGCTTGTCCTCAAGCAAATGCGCTTTTATTCTAATCAAAATACAAGTTAGGGGTCATTTAATGCAAACATAAAAGTAATTACAACAAATATTCGTTCCACTTCAATCATAATAAGCACGGAGATTACATACTAGCACCTCACAAGTAGTGTTTAGATACTCACATCTCTCAAGTGTCATCAAAATAAATCTCATAAATGAAAACGGAAAATATCTCTCACTACCTGTCATAGCAAATAGATTACCATAGGCTTGGGAAAGGATCGAAAACCTCCTCCACTAGGCGTAAGCACCTAAGATAAACTATCAAAGAGGGCTTTTAAATGGGTTATAACGTTAGGTGTAGGGAAAAGGAAAACACGGTTTTGTTGGATAAGGGATATTTTACTGGTGGCGAGTTAAAGATCTTGATCAATTACATGTACTATACAATGTTGCTAAGCCAAGACTAGACTCGATCTTAAGCTAGAAACAAAATAACAAAATAACAAAAACATAAAAATAAACATAAAATGAAACGGGATGGTAGTCCGTATGTTTTTTCTATTTTTCTTTTTTTTCTCATTTTTTTGTATTTTTCTTGATTTTTTTTTTTTTTTTTTTTTTTTTTTTTTTTTTTTTTTTTTTTTTTTTTGCATACACTTTTACCCTACCATCCAAAATAATACATCATAGGGGCATTGCATCCCCCTTACACTTGAACTTTTACATAACTTTACAAATACTAATCTAATGACTCGAATTAAGATAATTGAAAAACTTGGAGTACTTTTAAAACATTTAGCACATATGGGGGTAATAAATGATGTTCTTCCCCATTACTCCATTACACTAGTACTTTACCCACGAGTCCCAATCGTCCCAAAACAATATGTACAAGGATATGACTCGACTTAGCAACCATGTAATCAACTAGATAATTAACTTGGGTTTAAACAAATGTTGTCACAATAATGCACTAAAGATGAGTGCATACAAGGTAGGCTAAGGCGATTTGGGTGTACATTTAAGTGGGGTGTAACAAATTCTTCCTTTAAGTAAAATGCTTAAAGGTCGAAACGAAAAGATAGGCTCTGAGGGGTGTACTAGGGGTATCGTGTACTAAAAATGAGTACAACGCAAAGGGTGTGGGAGAATTACTTGACCAATGTAGCCAATGTAATTATAACAAAAACACAGGTGTAAAACAATGGGTTAATCCTAATGCCTCTTATCATGTAGTAAATCTAACTACACGAATGTAGTCTCACTTGTGGCCTCGGAATGGTCCTAACGCAAGTTCTAGAATCTAAGTGCTACCGGTACACACATCATAGCATAAATGCTTTTCCTACCAATTCTAGGGGCGAACCTCACATATTTGGGGGTGGAAAAATTTTTTAGTGGTACGGTTTTTGTGCTAGTCATATAACTCCTATCCATGAGACGCTCATTAAGATCAAAGTTTCACTCCTATATGTTGTAAAAAATTTTAAATTTGGCACTAAAATTGCCCTAACAGGTATTTATCTCAGTTTTATTACACATCTACCATCAAACAAACAAAAATCAAGCGCAATTGTATTCTCAAAAATCGTACTTTTACCCTCCCCTTACACTTAAGATGAACATTGTCCCCAATGTTCAAATGACAAATGTAAAAGCATAAAGTAAAAGAATGAAATCAAATACTCCCCTGATTCGCTCGTTGGATAATGAAATTACACGGTTAAATCTTCCTCCAAAGAGAATGTTGAAGCTCCATGACTAATGCATCGCCATAAGCTTGATTCAAAACATTTCCTTGTCCAAAATAGCCTGTTGAACCTGAGAAAACAAACACGAAAACCTGCATAACATCGGCGGGATAAAATCTATATATAAGGATATAATGCTTGTGGAATGATAACTTTGCAGATTCCTGGAGATTATAAGTTGGAGATTTTAATAAAAACTTTTTATGAAAACAAAATTTTCAAAAATTTCTGGAAATTAAATCTGACGCCGTCAGGTTATAACCCCTGACGCCGTCAGAAATGACCTGACAAAAATTCTCATTTTAAGTTTCCGGAAAATTTCTGGAAAAACCTTTACCTTACTTCCTGGAAATCCTGCAAAACATCATTATGACTCGATACAAGCATTTGACTCAAACAAATACGGATATGTATGTTAATTTATTATTATTACGATTCATGTTCATATGTGTTCTAATAAACCAATTTAGATTTCCCTTACACTTATCTTTTGCAAAATACCTTTATATGTAGTTAAGACGAAGTTAAAAACAAAATAAAGCATTTTCACAAATTACTTTTGAACATGAATCAATAATAATAAAAATTAAACATACATACGGAAGCAAATAAAATCAAACAAACAAATAAAAACACACAAAGCAAATAAAGCTTGGGTTGCCTCCCAAGAAGCGCTTGTTTTTGTTCGAGTCACGAGCCTGACTCTACCCTTATTTAACAAAAATAGGGGAGGTTTTCCCTACACTTAGGATTAAGTGCGGGTGAAAGTAGCGATACACACCCTTAGGGTGTGAATATGCCACGTGAGGTGAAGGGGGTGAGTGAATGGCTTCCTTCATCCTAAAACTACCCGGATAATATTGGTTGATGGGTGGGTCGGTTCCTCTTTTTTCTCCTAGATGTAAATCTAAGGATGAAAAGTTCTGTAAAGGTTGAGGTTCCAATTCATCAACACTAGGAAATTCCCTAGAACTATGAGTAAGGTCATCACTAAAAGTGTGCAAACCTATATCCTCTAGTTGTGCTTGATCCAAGGGTTCTACCTCCATCGGGATTCCTAAAGTCTCTTCTACTTCTTCCGGGTAAGTCACGGGCGGTGTGGGTGCCTCAAATGATGGTTGAGTATTTTGTGGGCTTATGGTGTTTACCTCATTATTCCACGTGTCAAGATCACCTATATCCTCGTCAATTGTTTTCTTAGGTAGTGATAATAACAAACCTAGTGCTTCATCCAACTTATGATTTATTGATACGGCTCTATCCACAATTCCTTGGCAAACTAGGCTGCTTTTCCTATTAGCCTTACTAAAACAAGATCCTAAACATGGAGGTTGTTCATAAGAATCTATCCTTGGTGAAGGCTCATATGATTCATAAGTGTCTCTAAATGAGGTATTTTGAACTTCTTGGTGTTCTAGCCACTCAACCATATCTTGCAATCTTAGAAATCTAAGTGAAAAGTCCATTTGAAGCAAATTACAAACAAAATCACAAAGAAAAGATAGACTACGAGAAAGCTACAAAATAAAAAGAAAAAATCTCACTTGATAGGAATCTTGTGAGTAGACCTAATAAAAATAAAATTTCAACCTAAGCAATAACTACTCCCCGGGCTGCGGCGCCAAAAACTTGATGCGTGGGTTTTGCAACCTTACAACAGGTTTTACCTCTCGAGGGATCTCAAGAGGCTTACAACCCCACCAGGCAGTGTACCTGACCGATGTAGTATAGTGTAGTGGTAAGTACGGGGGATTGATCGTTCTCCACAGGGAATAGTGTTCGTTAGGTGTGAAAGGCTACTCTAATTAGGTCTAAGGGTTGAGGAAGATTCTTTTTTGTATTTTTATATTTTATAAAAGCAAGTAAAATCTCGGGTTTTTGAAGGAGTGGGCGGAATTAGTTGCTAGTCAACTAACCCAAATTACTACAAATGCAAATAAAATAAAATAACAAAAATGAAAAGTGGTGAGAAACTTATGTGTAGAGAAATGTGTTTACTTAGATTTCCTTACTCCCTAACTATCTTTTACCGGTTAATTAGTGTGTATTAGTCGCGTGGATGACGGGTGTATTCCTTAATACCATTCGTGGGGTGGCGTACTTACTTCCCCAAACTCTACAAGCTCCTACTTCACTCCTATGTCGAGCCGGCTAGGAAGCTCCTAACATGGGATCACTAGAATTCGCTTGTGCATTAAATACAACCATAAAAACCTTTAGTACGCGTTTGGTTCATGTTTCTTAAGACGTTCAAGCAAGTTACCGAATAGGAAGTTAGCCAGTTTTCTTAAGCCTAACATAGATAAACAATCATCCAATACAACTAATAACACACTAACAACCAATAATCAATAGCTAGGTTTCATTAGATCTAAGCAAACACAAGATAAATTTAGCCTAACATGTTAAACAAAAGACAAGCATAAGATAGAATCAAACAACACATAGACATATTGAATGATTAATTGATAACTTATCTTTCAATGAAACATGGAAGATCTCAAGGCAAAAAGCCCTGAAAAAGTAGCTAAAATCGTCTTAGGGTTTTATCCCAAAATTCCACACACTAAGCTCTCCCTTAATGACAAAAAATTAGAAAACTATATATAGACTTTGACATCTGACGGCGTCACCTTATGCATTGTGACGCCGTCACCTCGCCGCTTTTAGGGTTCCCGGATGACCATCTTGACGCCGTCCCTCTTTAGCTCTTCAAAAATCCATTCTGGCTTATCAAGGCTTGACGCCGTCGGATCCTGAACGTGACGCCGTCCCCTTATGATTTAAGCCGTGACGCCCTTGATTTAGTTAAAGCGTGACGCCGTCAGAATTCTCATGCAAACTCACTGGCCCGTCATGAGTAAATTTCACATCCAACTTTTCTTGCCAAGGCATGACGCCGTCCCATGTTAATTGTGACGCCGTCAAGAGTAACTTTTAGCCGATTCTTGAGACTTTGCCGTTTTCTTCACTTTATTGCTCCAAAAACGTCCAAAATGCCTCCTTTTCCAGATTTCTCCTCAAAAGTACCTAAAATGACAAAAGGAACGATTTAGGGCAATATTTGATCAAATAAATACGATTTCGGGCTTAAATGACCCCTTAAAAGCGGTACACTTTTCGCCTCATCAATATATATATATATATATATATATATATATATATATATATATATATATATATGTGTGTGTGTGTGTGTGTGTGTGTGTGTGTGTGTGTGTGTGTGTGTGTGTGTGTGTAGATATAAGTTTTAACTAGTAAATTACATACAAGTTATTTTATACAAACGCGTGTATCCCTTAATACAAAAATGATGTTAATAACTAGTTATCGTCAAGAAAAATCTGACTATTGACATTAGGAGATCGACAGTAAAAAAAGGGATAATGAGTTTTAAATGTATCCAACTTGCCACTTTTCACTGAGTTGTGTATCCAACTTTTTTTTTACTAAGTAATGATCTAAACTTACTAATCCCTGCTATGTTGACACTGAAAAGGTGATTAAGGTTTTGGGTTAGAGTTATTTACATAAATCGTCCTTGTGGTTAGGACGAAATTTCAACGTTAGTCCTTATTGTCAGTTAGAGTTATTTACATAAATCGTCCTTGTGGTTTGGACCAAATTGCAATGTTAGTCCTTATTTTCCGGTCGCCACGTGTCACCACCTGAGTGGTGCTACATGGCATAAGGTCGGATCGGGTCAGGACGGATAACGGGTTAAGCGGTACCGCTCCTTATACCACTTAACCTAATATTTCTCACCCTAATCTTACTCTCCACACAAACGCAACCACACCTTTTTCTGTTCCTCTTTATCTCAAACCAAACGCAGGCACCAAAACTAACACAAATAATCTAACTCCTTCCTAGATCTCCGCAACGATTAAACATACAACCCCTCTTCCTTTTAATCGAAGCAAATGAAGAACACAAGTATGCGACTTCTTCAATATCCTTTCATAAGGGTCTCGGGTAGGTTTGATATGTTTGTTATCGTGTTCTGTTTTAATGACCGAAATAAAGAAGACTCTTAACAGTTATGTTATGGGTTTTTCTTTAATCTTTTCGGATATAAAAGAGAAGATTATTCTTCACACGGATCTATGATGGGTTCAACGAAAACTTGTATATTGATCCGTGGTAAAGTATATATATAATATCAGACAGATACACGTGATACGCGGGAATCGACAAATCAACCCTTTAGGAAAAAGGTAACTTGCAAAAACTCACGCTTGTGATATGTGTGATACCGGGCAAGTGTTTCCCGGGTCGTGTCCCAGCGAGGTTGGAATCGACAATCGTATAAGGTTTGGAATTAGAGTGACTGATGATTGGGATATGGAATTTTGTGCTTTTTTTAATTCTAATTTAGATATGAGAAACAAATTCTCAAAAGAAAATTAAAATCTAAACAAATTATATTAAAAACGCGGAACGGGAATTCTAAAAACGGGTTTAAAAATAAGATATATGGAAATTTAATCTTACAAGTGTAATTTTATTTTTTCTAAGTTATAAATGACAAAAGAAAATTTTAGAAAAAAGATTTATATTTTTCTGACTTTTATTTTTTTGATTTTTCTTTTTGAAACTGATTAAGCACAAGTTAATAAGCAAATTTTATAACTAACACTTATTTTGAAAATCACAAATAAGCCCTGAAATAAGCTAAGTTTGCTGATCAGTTGGCTAAAAAGGTAATAAGCCCAAGCTTGGATCAAAATGACTGATAAGCTATCAAATAAGCAAAGGGCAAACTAAAAATAGCTACACAATCAACAATAAGCTAATATGGAAACTGAAAAAGCACAAGAACAGAAATAAGCACTGATCAAAACTCAAATAAGCCAAAAGGTGGACTGATGCACAGGGCAGCTTTTTGGATTCTAGGCAATTTCAAGCTTAATTTTAAGCACTTAAATGACAACTAAATACCACAAAAGCTGATTCCACTTAAAGTTCACCTACTGAGGATCACATAAACCAAA
This sequence comes from Artemisia tridentata subsp. tridentata, assembly GCA_021014915.2. NCBI lineage: Eukaryota > Viridiplantae > Streptophyta > Magnoliopsida > Asterales > Asteraceae > Artemisia > Artemisia tridentata. The sequence goes on from CP139507.1 coordinate 78,286,096, forward strand.
AATCAGACCAAGGAGAGCTTATTTAGGGCTTGTGAATAAGCTGAAAAATTGGCTCAATCAACAAAATCCAACACTGATGACTCAGTGTTAATTTTGTTTGATCAGGCAAATTTTGAGCTTGATTTAAAGCTTGAATAAGCTAAACTAAGGTCTGATTTTGAGAATAAGCAAAGGTCACCTAGCAAAGTACTAGATTACTGAAAATCAGGCATTGAATAAAACAAATAAGCACTTATAATGGGTCTAGAAAACTTATGCAGTCTGCTATATGGTTCTTAATTGTGCAGACTAGCAAAATGGCACAATCCAATTCAAAACCTAATGAAACAGTGCCAACTTTTGAACATTCACTTTATGCACTATATTGAACCAAATTATACCAAAGTTGAAAGCCAAATAAGCCCAGGCTTATTAGAAGCTTATATGAGCAGTTAAGAACTTAAGATTTTACTAACCCACTGAAAACTACTCAAACCTTCAAAACAACCTAATGGCTCCTACTAACTACTCAAACAAGCTACGTTAAGCATAATCAAACTTTGGAAAAGTGCAAATGAACAGGAATCAACCAAATTGACCCATTTTGCCCTTTTGACCCAAACAGTCCTTATTGTGGGACTATTTTTTGATTTTCAAAAGCAAAACCACTTTTAAGCTTAGGTTTCTAAATATAACTGATTCAATAACTTATTTAAACTATAATGAGCAACTTTTAATATGTAAATAAGCACTAAATTAAGCTAAACTAAATATGGCTATTTTTGGCTTTTATGATGATTTTTAAGAAAATTAAAGCAACTGCTATTCTAAACCTTAAAAATAGATAATAAATACTTTTAAACTACCAATAAGCAGACAACTTATAAAATAAGCTATAATTAAGCTATGTAACAATAATATAGAAACCGATGCAAAAATTTGGAAAATTCTTACAACTGATAGGCTATGAAACAGTGGAACTAAATGATCAGTAACACACCTAGCTTGTCAAAAACAAGCTAGAAACCCCATTCAACTCTCCAGAACAGCTTATTCCACCAGAAGAACTTTTTGTGAGCTTCTTTGACTTTCTTTGACTTTTCTTGGATTTCTTGAATGTAACTGAGTTATCTTATTTTAAACTCACAATAAGCTATATTAAGCTCACATGGGTTTATTCAAACAGAAAACAAGCTTATACAAACACTGATTAACTTACTTTGATTTAGCAGTTGCAATAGAAACTTGAAAACTTAGAAATTTCATTAACTTTGAAAATTAGTACAATGATAAACATTAAACAACCTTATAATAACTTGGAATGATAACTGAAAACTTAAATTGATAAAACTTGAACAATGTAAATTACAATACGATTAAAGAAAATTAACTACTTTTCATTATAGCTACAAAGTGTTCTATTTATACTACACTGAGGTTGGATTAGTCCTATCTTCATCTCTGATCCTTTCTTGACCCTTGGATAGCCTTCAATTGATCTCAGCCTTCAAAAACACTTTTGGCGCCAAAATAGTTAGTGGGAAAAACCACTTGGTCTGGTAACGTGTGATGGGGAAGAAGCAATTAATGCTTCTTGGTTTGTTAGGAAGTGTATTGAGGAAGCTTGGAGGGGGGTGGTATGGTTTTGGCGGGCATGGTATTGAAGATGGTGGGTTTGACTGAGGTCAAACGGTTTTAGCTAAGGGAAAGGTCGGGTCATGGGATTGGGCTTGGGTTTATGTTTTGGTGATGGGCTGGGTTTAATTATTTGGCTGGGTTGGGTTTATTAGGATAGCTGGGTTTAGTTTTAGTTTGTGGCTGGGTTATTTAAGTTAGGATAGAAATGGGTTTTGGATTTTAACTTGAGGGACCATTGTTGTAACATTCTGAAAATCCAAGGACTAATTATGCTAATTCTGAAAATTATCTTCAAGGGCCAGTTGTGTCATTTTGGTATTTTTGGAGGTTGACTTGGACTTTTGACTTTGACTTTTGTCTTCACTTGATCAAGTGTACAATTGTTGTCGAGTCGATCCAAAAATATTCATTTTTGTTCCGTTTTCAATCCTTCAGTACCTGAAACACATAAAACACAAACCAGGGATATCTGCAATATATATTGGGTGTTTTTGGTCATTTTAGTGTCTTTTATGGGTGTAAAATGATGAGTATTTACACACTCATCATATATCTTAATTGATTTGTGAACAAGTTTTTAAATCTGAGATCTCTTTTCTTTCTTTTTGTTTTCGAGTCTTAGATGTTGGGTAGAAGTATGATATGCGATTGATGTAGTTGGTGTTGATGTTTGGCTGAGATTTAGATGGGTTATAGGATTCGTTGGAGTGTTTGTTGTTTATGGTTGTGCTGTGGTAAGCTTTTGTTGACTGGCGATGGGTTTAGGTTAGGAGTTTTGGTTTGTTGATGTTTAGGTTTGTTGTTTTAGTTTTGTTAATGTGAGATAGGACTTGGGGCGGTTGGGTGAGTTGTAAGAATATTGGTTATAGGGTTGTTGTAGTTGATAGCTGTTGCGGTTTTTGTTTATGGACAGTTGCGGTTGTGATGTTGGTTTATATCTTGTTTTTTGTTTTTGTTGTTGAATCTGCTTCTCGTCTCGTCCCTCTTCTTTTTCTTGTTTTGTTTTGATTCAAACCAATGATCATTAAAGCTGAGGTCAAACAAGCAAGGTAGGTTTTAGCAAATGGCCCGAGTTCGAAACTAAGCGGAGACATTTTTGGGTTATATACCCGTCCACGTGTCACCACCTGAGTGGTGACACGTGGCGACCCGACAATAAGGACTAACGTTGCAATTTGGTCCTAACCACAAGGACGATTTATGTAAATAACTTTAACTGACAATAAGGACTAACGTTGCAATTTGGTCCTAGCCACAAGGACGATTTATGTAAATAACTCTAACCGAAAACCTTAATCACCTTTTCAGTGTCAACATAGTAGGGATTAGTAAGTGTAGACCATTACTTAGTAAAAAAAAAAAAAAAGTTGGATACACAAATTAGCATAAAGTGGCAAGTTGGATACATTTAAAACTCATTATCCCTAAAAAAAAATAACCAAATCATATATGATAACATGAAAATCTTATTAACCCCTCATTAGTTTATATACGTACATCAAACCCATGAAAAAATTAACAACTTTTGAAGATCTAACATATGTAAAAAGTCACCTAAATCCTTTGAAACCCCTTAATGACTAAAGTACCAAACCCTAAGTTCTTAATATAAACCTGAATACTGCTTCATAAACCCCAATACTCATGTCGAAAGATATATTATAACGTCTTATAAGACACCCAAGATCTATTTAACCTTCATCTACATTCTACTAATTAACCTTTTATAAACTTGAACTACTAATTAACCTTCAAACAGCAAAAATATATTAATGTTTATCCAAGTGGGAGCTGTTCGTTTTATGTATAAATATTAATATACGTATGTCCGGTTTCGAACCCGAGGCTCGGGATTGCACACATTAACGTGAGAGTTTCAATGATGAATAATTAAATATATATATTTTATGTATTTATTTATTTATTCATTTCACCAATAAAAACACTTAACGACGGTTAGTACTTAACGGGGTTTTAACTAACGACCATTAAAGGACTAAACGTGAAAATAGGAAAGAAGGATCTAGAATCCCGTGTGGGATACTAGGATCGGCCAAGACTTTCCTTTTTAAGGGGAGGGCCGGTTTTGGTTTGCTTGGGCACAAAGAAAAGAAACACTATAAATATAATTCATTGTGTTTTAGTTTTTCTCTAATCTTGAAACCCTAACTAAGCCAAACTTCTTCTTCTTCTCTTCCTCTTGCTTACACTTGTTCGACCCTCTTTTAAATCCACTAGGATTTGGCGAATCAAGTATAGCAATAAAGTGTTTGGTTTATTGGTGATCAAGAAACTAGCTTTTCTCATTGAAACGCTATCATTACGTGTGTACAGGAATGAGTGATAAGCTTATTTTAGCTTGTGATCTTGGAAGGTGATCGATCCAAATATAATCCCAATTAGGGTTTATATTACTTGTTCTTGTTGAAGAGATTCCTTGTTCTTGCTAGGAATCATTAAGGTACGTATCTATTTATGTTTAATTAATTACATGTTCTTGTAGATCTTTCCGCTGCGTGTTCTTGATGATTATATGTGTTTATGATTTTATATATAGTTCACATATTCCAACAGTGGTATCAAAGCCTCGTTTAGAACTTGTAATTAATTACTTAAACCTAAAAATTGGATCTTGTAGAGATTACATGCAATTATAAAATTAGGGTTTGTTTATTTTTTTTATGAAACCCTAATATGGTTCGATCCATATTAATTAAAAATTAGGGTTTTAGTTTTTTAATTAAAACTTGAGGAACCCTAGGATTGCATGAAATTTTTAGGGATTAATTAGTGAATACCGTATGTGATGTCACTAATTAATAAGATACGTACAATGGATATTGACAAAATAATATGTGCTACATGATTATGTGATCAATATGGTATCCATGACAAAATCTTGCATATTTTGTCATGGTGTGATTTGTATGATTTTGTATTGAATTATTTGCTACATGATTTAAATAAATCTTAAATTGAGGAAGACCTCAATATATATATATATTAAATTAATAAGTTATGTGCAATATGGTATCTAATTAACCAAAACTTACGCGGCCAAATTATTTGGCGTCTGTGGTCCATTGGGCACAATGAGCTCGAAAACCAATGGGAGTTTTGTTAGTTACATACATTTAAAATTACACATAGAATTATTAATAGGATTTATTGAAAAAGGTTTGCATGTGGCTATATGATATCGTTGATGATCATATATTTGTTATTATGTGTTTATTTATTTTTTGCAATTACTTGATCTTTTGTGTTTAATAATTATGATGGATTGTAAAGACAAAAGAGGGTAATTTTCAAAATAAAAATAAATAAGACTAATAACTATGAAACCTTTGTAGTAATTTTTTATTTATTGCCAAGTCTTATGTGCCGACAGTGGTTCGCTTCGCACGGTAATTTGCTCCCAGGCGAGACTAGCAATAATAAATTTACTACATTAATTGTTTTAGCAAGAAAATCATATTTTTTAGTTGATTGATTGCGACTGTACTAAGTGGTCGAAGCGGCGGACCTAAAATTGGCAAACTAAAAAGTGGGTTCTAGTTGGTACGCATTAAATTGTGACCTTAGAGGGGCACGGTTTTAACCAGCTTCGGCGGCTGTCGTCCCTACGCCCGCCTGTGCGTCAATTTTAGACTTACCAAGTACACCACGATAAATACGAAGCATCTTAAGGCAATGTTGTAATTTGTTCAACGCCTCAATTAAAAGATTTGATGATTTGAGCTGCGAATGAGTAAACGGTTTTGTTTTTGAAAATATATATGATACAAAGATGAATGCATGACATCTTTGTACATATTTTTTGATTTAACACATCAAAATTTATACCCTTTAAAATTTAAGTAATATGCCAACCAACTACAAAAAGAAACACCTAAGGTTTCATTCTACATCACTAGCAGTCAAAGCTGAATGTTGATGTTCAAAGGGTGCGGTCTAAGGGTAAATTGAGTACTTTCGTTGCTAGCAGCCAAAGCTGAATGCAATGAAACGATGTCAATTTACAGTTTCTTAAGTTGGTGAACTTAATTGGGCACTTTCATCACTAGCAGCCAAAGCTGAATGTGATGGGACGGCGTCAAGGCATAAAAATTTGGGGATGAAACATGCTTACATTTTGCAACTGATGTTGGCAATATAATGTAAGTCCCATGATTCTAGGAATTGCAATTGAATATTGGCAATTGAGTGCAGCTCTACCTTATTGAGTACTTTCATTGCTAGCAGCCAAAGCTGATGTGATGAAACGACGTCAATTTGGATCCTAATTTTCAATGAAAACTAAATGGTGAAATTTTATTTTACCGTGGGTGTTTAATTTTCTTGAAAAGTTATTATCAAAAATACTAAATTGAATTTTGAAAATTCTTTTAATGTATTTAATGCAACGTTAAAACCGTAAACATGGGATATTCTTTTAGTAGTAAACTGATCTACACCCGTAGGGGTTTTGGATAGAGTCAATTTTTGCTGAAAAGAATAAACCGAGTCCACTTTCCGTGTGAAGAGTGAGACTGAATCCTATTCCTTTTCATGAGTGAGAAAGGTATAATAGGATAATTAGAATTGTCTAAATTCTAAGAAATAACTCATGGCGAATTTCTTAAAGAAATTGCATGGTTAGGAGTTATTAAATTAGAAACTAGACTAATTACCGCAAAATGGGTAAAAGGCAAACTAGAATGTTTGGTCTAGTTATTATGCCTTAACCATTTAAAGGTGCTACATACCATGATGGGGATGGTAGACCTAACTAAGGAAGAAATTGCATACCCAATTCTTTCAAGTTAATTGCATTGATGGATATTCCATCATTCACAAAGTAGAATACATTTTTGAAGTACCTTAGTAGCTGTTACGTAAGGGATTCATCAAAGATGTAGGAAAGTAAGCAGCACACTATTTGCTTTTACTGGTTATGGAACATTTATAATGTTGTCAAATTCAGTGGGAGCATAGTGCTGAAATTACTGGATAATGAGTTCATGTAGTAATCTTAAATTCAGTGGGAGCTACAAGTCTTGGTAGTTTCCCGAATTATCTCTAGAATCTCTTGAGATAAATACTTTCCAAATATAGACACTTGTGGTATTAAGGATAGTCGTGTACGTTTCCTTACTAGACGAGGTGATTCTATATCTACTTATATCTATGACACAATCATATTGATCAAATAAGCAAACGATTGATGTGTTGTTTATCTGATACGTAATGTTGTTCCATGCACAAGTGGGAGAAATCTTATTGTGTGCAAGCAACAACATAAAGGAATATGATTTAAATGGTTCTCTTGACTGCAAGATAAGAGACTAATGTTCTAATGTGTTTTATACACATTCTAATTTATAGAACACTTGAAGTTAATACCTACTTTCATTACTAGATATTAATGACAAGGTAAATTACATACTTTCATCATTATCAGCCTCGGCTGATGAAATGAAACTATGTTAATTTACAAGTTTCTAAAATTAGATAATTATTAGAACAAGTGTCAATATGATAATAAGACTACTTCTAATGAGAATATTTATGTATTGTTGTAATGACATAAATAAATGAAGTAATCTTATACTACTTCATATTCAGATGTTTATGTATTCTTGGAATGACATAAATATATGAAGTAATAAATTAACTTGAAATACTATTGAAACCAAGTTGTGGGTTTCATAATTACTTTAGTTATACATGTTTATATTGTAGATATAAATATGAAGTCTTTTATTGCTATAAGACTTATACTGGAGTAAGACGTTAACTTGTTATGTTTAAGACATATACAAGAAGTCATGAAGTTGATTAATGACTTATAGCATTGATTGGGATTATAACAGTTTATGTCCTTTTGGTAAGACATAGAAATTAAGTGGCTTGGGCTATAAGGCACTCTTGTTATAAAGCATGAAATTGGCTTGGAAAATCTATTGTACCATTAAAGTGATTTAGTTGGTAAATAGGTAAGCCAATACGACATGTATATTTATCTTATATATTGTAAGATTAACTTACAATATTAATCCTAATGAAATACATAGTGTTTATGATATGTTCAATTAGGAGTATCAAACTCTTGATACATTGTTTGATTAAAGATAACTATATCTTCTAATCTTCCTAAAGATATCAAGGTTAGAAAATTGAGTATGAATTGAATATACTCAATTAAGACTCCAACCTAGAAGATTAATAAGACACCATTTAATATGGAATGTGATCAATCACATTAAGTCTTAAAAATTAAGTTCAGAATTTGTTAAACTACTTGTTGGGTAGGTTATTAACAAATTAATATTAAGAACTGTCAATTTGTATATGTAAAGTCCCAAAAGAGAACAAGTTTATGTTGCTCTATTTGCTAAGCATTTATAGGTAATCTATAAATTGCAAAAGGCAAGTGGGAGTTTTATCTTCAAAGGATAAAAGGTACAAGATACATAATCTTCTAAATACGCTAGCAAAATCATAATGAGGATTTAACATGTTAGTGTTAAATATCAAAGATGATGGAATTCTTATTCATAGATCCGCAAGGATATCTCAAATATTTGTAGAATATGTTGAGGGATATGAGTTACAGGATCGTGATATGCCTGTTAATAAATTGCAAATGTTTATTTGGCAAATTACTCATACTATGAATAATTAGATGCAGTCCAAGAAAGATAACTAGTTTGGAAACGTAGTTAAATCTTAAACTCTATAGTAACACTATAGAATGGAAATGAATTTCTACAAAGGAAATAAAAATCCTAGAGATTTAAAATTCTTGTGTAGAAATCATAATGGACAAATTTGTATACATATTTAATATGTGGAAAGATTATTAATCACAATTAAGCAATTAAATGTGATTGAAATTCTTTCTATGCACATTAAATATATAAAGATTATAATAGTCATTGTTAATAGAAATCACAATTAAGCAATTAAATGTGATTGAAATTAACAATGGAATATCAAAACTCTTTCTTGTGTAATTACTTGAGCGAGGACGAAAAGTAATTGAAAGGAGTGTTTGAATTCTAATAATCTTTAATAGTATACAAAAGGGAAAATCATTTGTAAATGATTAATGCATGCATCTAAAAGATATACTTATTTTTTAGCTATTAAATCTAGTTGTGATTTATAGTTAAAATAAGATATTTTTTTTATTCCTGAAAGCTAGTGGGAGTGATGTATTTATTTTCTTATTTCATATATGTTGAATAGCATATGGGAAGTAACATTCCATTGACATTAACATTATATGTTAAGTCTTAGTTAGGAATGAAACTTCACATAGAAAATAAAACCTTGAAGTATATGTTTATTTGATTATAAACATAAGCGGTAAAAATAACTGATTCTAAAAGAACATGATATTCTATTAGAAGAACTAGATAGAAACATATTTTTGAAAAGATATGACATGAATAAATCTAAGGTTGACAAAAGGATTATTCATGTACATCATGTTGCTTGTTGTATCATGCTTGGATACAAGATGATTGACAACATTAGTATCTAATTGGAAATTATTAGATAACTAAGTGTAATGGATATGGTTTAGAATTTACATCCTCAACCTGGACTTGCTTCAAAATTCTAAATGTGAACCATATGGCAAGTTATTGCTTGATTGATATTATGGTCAAATCTTGAAGGATTTGAAGATATCAAACATTACACGATGAATGTTAAAGTTTACGGAACTTTAAAAGAGCATATTGTTGTTTGGATACAATGATGCTAGTAAGATTGAGATGACACTCAATACTAGTCATGGTGGGAGCTAATCCTTATTAAGAAACCATGTATACTAGTTGTGCTCAATATGAGCATAGTTGCATTATACATAAAGAATTAGAATACTTTAACTACAAAGGTTTGGTAGTTTAATTGTCATAAATTCGTGAATGAGGATGCCACGCATTTTATGAAGTATGTGGCAATATCTAGATAGATGAATGCACACACACTAGTATTTCATTGTTGAAATAAGTATTCTCAAAATTCCGATAGATCAACATTAGTTGATTTATGCCTTGTCAAAAGTATGTGGAACATGACTTGTGGCGTAATTCATTAATGAAGATTGTCATGCATCGATCTAGTTAGTATTTGGATAAGGGACGTGTAAACAATTATTATTTTAATGGAATAAAGTGCGGATAGCGTTTATTCTCATTATTAATATTTGTGTCCTATATTTGCATGTTTAAATCCATGAGTAAAATTATTATATTTTATTCTAAATAGTCCGTTGTCAATTAATAATATGGGAATATTATTGAACTAAGGCAAATGTGAGGATTGGTAGAATGGACTGAAGGTTGAGACACCAATGTCACATGATATTCAATATTGGATAAATTGAATATAGGACTTATCCCAACTACATGATTATACTTTATGGATCGTCGTCATCAAGTATATCATGAATATTTATCCTCATACTTGAGATGACAGATAATTGCCGAGGATGTAGCTTATTTTCTGTAAGGTGGTCTAACGCTAACCGTAAAAGGTAGTTATAAGGGCTATTTTCGAAAATGATGCGAAGTTCGAGGGTTATAATCGCAGTCAATAAAGGATTTGTTCCTTCAACTTTGTGTTGAAGTTTAATACTGCTTGGCCACTCGTAGGATTGACAAGATGTTTGCGTGGCCACGCCCAAAGTCTATCTGGAAGACGTTCAGATGTTTTGGTAATCTTGATCAATACGTATAAACGAGAAACTAATGTTAATTATGGAATGACAAAGATCCATATCCAAATTAACGCGGTATTAGTAACAAAATGATAAGTATGATGATTAAATTTCATCACACGTGGTTTTTTACCAGGAGAACCACAACTCGGATCGAGCTGGGGGCATTGGGAAGGTTAAGCTAGGCTGACCCATGTCATTACTATATTAATGTTTATCCAAGTGGGAGCTGTTAGTTTTATGTATAAATATTAATATACGTATGTCCGGTTTCGAACCCGAGGCTCGGGATTGCACACATTAACGTGAGAGTTTCAATGATGAATAATTAAATATATATATTTTATGTATTTATTTATTTATTCATTTCACCAATAAAAACACTTAACGACGGTTAGTACTTAACGGGGTTTTAACTAACGACCGTTAAAGGACTAAACGTGAAAATAGGAAAGAAGGATCTAGAATCCCGTGTGGGATACTAGGATCGGCCAAGACTTTCCTTTTTAAGGGGAGGGCCGGTTTTGGTTTGCTTGGGCACAAAGAAAAGAAACACTATAAATACAATTCATTGTGTTTTAGTTTTTCTCTAATCTTGAAACCCTAACTAAGCCAAACTTCTTCTTCTTCTCTTCCTCTTGCTTACACTTGTTCGACCCTCTTTTAAATCCACTAGGATTTGGCGAATCAAGTATAGCAATAAAGTGTTTGGTTTATTGGTGATCAAGAAACTAGCTTTTCTCATTGAAACGCTATCATTACGTGTGTACAGGAACGAGTGACAAGCTTATTTTAGCTTGTGATCTTGGAAGGTGATCGATCCAAATATAATCCCAATTAGGGTTTATATTACTTGTTCTTGTTGAAGAGATTCCTTGTTCTTGCTAGGAATCATTAAGGTACGTATCTATTTATGTTTAATTAATTACATGTTCTTGTAGATCTTTCCGCTGCGTGTTCTTGATGCTTATATGTGTTTATGATTTTATATATAGTTCACATATTCCAACAATATGAACCTCAAAAAAATTATATAAAAGTCAATAACTTTGACTTCCTTTAACCTCCATGCATCAACTAATCAATATTTCAAGACTAAACCCTAATACTAATCTTGCAACACGTTCCTTAAGAATTCAGCCATAACTGGATCGTCTTCTTGATCATCGTCATCATCTTCGTCTTCTCGTCCCCAGATCAAGTGCGACAACTGATAAATCTGCACATCATTACCCTCCATAGAAGCAACTACGTTTTGTCCCGAAATAACCATCTGTTTGTGCAAGTGATATCTTTCAGGCAATTCAATCATCTTGTTAAAAAACACATCTTCATCAACGTAAACCCCACGCCACTCAATCCACTCTTCATAAAACCTTTGCATGTTTTCATTATCAACAAACGGGTACTTTCCGTTTATGTTGTAGTATTCAAGAATGCATTTCAAAACATTGATCTCGTGTTCTTTACTCCATATGGTGATGGTTCTTGAAGCCATGTTTTCATCGTTGTTTACTTGTGGGATTGGTGGTTGAGGGAGTTCGAGTGGCGTGTCATCTTTTCTTGATGATGATTCACCAGAAACAGCAGAAGGAACGGTGTTTTCATTATGGTCTTTTGGTTGGTCAATTTCGGAGGGTGTTTGTGATTTTAAAGAATCAGAAAGTCTGGTGTTCGAATTAATGATCTTCATTGATGGGTTTGTTTTGGGTATGAATCTTTTGTCTAAAAAGGTTGGATCTTGAATTAGGGTTTTGATCGAGTGATCACGGAGATGATGAATGATGAAGAAGAAAATATATTTGTTTGTGTTAAAAGATGTAGCCGTTTGATTTAAATGAAAGGACTAATATGACGTATTTATAGAACTAGTGGCTTAAATTAATTCCAAATTTAGGTCTAACGACGATTATTATATGCATTTTTTTAATTTCAAACTGATTCGGAAGTAATAATGTGTTTGCGTTTTTGACGTGCAATTATGAAATGTATGCAGCTTAGAAGTTATTTATTGCTTTTATGTATTCAAATAAACTATAACGTGCGGTATTAAACGTGCATTCATAAATATTGTATTTTTAATACAAACGTGTAATTGTACTATTATGGAGGTTAAAATAGTTTGCACGTCAACGGCTACGTTTAAAATCTCTATGGTAGCTCTGAATTACGTAGTAATTGCATTGTAATACGGAGTGGAAATATAGTAAGTAATACTGTAATGGTACGTGTAAGCGAAATTCAGATTAATTATATATTTTAACTACCTTATAATGTATTTAGGACATCTATATTTAGAAGTCTTAAAATGTTTAAGACCAAAAACATTTCTTTAATAAGAAAGATGCATACACATATAATTAAAAGCCTAAAAATTTAAGTGTCTTTAAAAAGTATGGGTTGTTACAAGTATAGCTTTCAATGCTTGTAATCTTTTAATACTTACAAGAAAAGAAGCATAGTGTACACCACTTTAATGCAATAATTTTTAGACTTACAATACAAGAAGCATAATGTACACCACTTTAATGCACATATTAAAAAAAAAAAAAAAAAAAAAAAAAAAAAAAAAAAAAAAAAAACATTAATGCTATTTATTGTAGTCAATTAATTAACTGGTCAATAAATACAATTAATACAGTTATTAAAACACCCCTTACATAAAAAATACAAATTATCAAGAATATAGTACAACCAAATTAAAAATAATTCCTACATTAAATGTAACTAATACAAATAATAAAACACATTATACAAATATTCAAGCCCGAACGGGCAACGGGTCAAATGGGCTTGAGCCCGAACGGGTGCGGCCAAACGGGCTCGAGCCCGAACGGTCACGGGCTAAACGAAATTATTGATATCCGTAAATTTATTGTCAAAAAGAACATAATAAACTTCAGGATACCCGTCGCTGCAACGCGCGGGTACCCTGCTATACTTTATAATGCATTTGGGACTTTTCAAAAAAGGAAGGCTTAAAAAATTCAGATTCAACACTTGCTTATAATGGAAAGAATTATCTTACTTTTGCTATGAAATCAATACATACACATAAAATAGAAGTTACATTACATTATGAAAATTAAATGACTTGTAACAGCCCATTAATACCATAAAATAGCATTTATATTTTATAAACCGAGTGCTTCTTTATTTATTTATTTTTTTTTTATATTTTTTTTTCTCTCAATTTTAGTATTAAATGGTAATTCAAATTATTAACAATTAAGAAGATATCAATATAACATTAAGTAAATAATAATAATTAAATTTCGGTTACACAACTATTGAAGCACATTAATTCGTCAGTTAAAAATTTTAGTATAAAAGGATCATTTTTTCTACCAAGACAAAAAATCACACTAATCATATACATCTCACACTACGCTCCACATCATATACATCTCAAAAGTGCGAATCGAACCCTCATCCTATTAGTTGAAGCACCTTTAAAAATGTTAAGGGATTGTGTGGGCTAAATTTGACGTCTTTGATAATGTTGGATAGATATGGTGGCTACAATGATGGTAGATGCACCAGCGGATTAGTGGAACTCGTGGTGGCGATTGTTGTTTTCGTGTTACTACAATATACAATATCTGCACGAAGGTCTTTATATAGCGATTGATCAACCATATATCAGTTTATCATGGTGCCTAGCAAGTCTAATGTTCAAATGTTGTTAGAAACATGAAACGAGATATTATTTGAGTATGGTATATCCTTTTGTATGCATGTAAATTCCCAAAAAGGGACAATTTTTTTTTCAAATTCCCTAAATGGGACAAACTCAACATGTTTTCCCAATTTAGTCAAGTGCTAACGTGCGATCGTGCGAACCCTCTGGTTTCTTGACACGTGTCCCAGACAAAAGGTACTAACCAATCATTTGCAGGCCCACTTGCACCCCATGTGGCCTTTGACTTTTTTTTACAAATGTGCGATTTCCTAATGTGCTAATGTGCGAAAAAAAATTTATTTTTCAAAAATATTATTTTTTTTCCGAAAAATATTTATTTTTTTAAATATTCCGAAAAAAAAAAATTTATAAAAAAAAATATATTTTTCCAAAAAATATGTTTTTTCCGAAATTTTTTTTTCCGAAAAATAATTATTTTTTAAAATTTTCCGAAATTTTTTTTTTATAAAAATAAAATTTAATTTTTTCAAAATTTTTTTTTTTTCGAAAAAATATTTAAATTTTCCGAAAAAATATTTAAATTTTCCGAAAAATATTTAAATATTTTTCGGAAAAAAAATAATTTTTTTGAAAAAAAATATTTTTTGGAAAAATAATTTTTTTTTCGCACATTAGCACATTAGGAAATCGCACATTTGTAAAAAAAAAGTCAAAGGCCACGTGGGGTGCAAGTGGGCCTGCAAATGATTGGTTAGTACCTTTTGTCTGGGACACGTGTCAAGAAACCAGAGGGTTCGCACAATCGCACGTTAGCACTTGACTAAATTGGGAAAACATGTTGAGTTTGTCCCATTTAAGGAATTTGAAAAAAAAAATTGTCCCTTTTTGGGAATTTACCCTTTGAGTATTGTATATCCTTTTGTATGCATGTCGTTTTGATTTAATCGTCTATGCATGCCAATAATACAATAGTATTTTGGGACAATTTCTGGTAGCATTAGTGAAAAACTTAAATCATTTTATGCGTGAAATTAACTATGTCTGTCATGTTGGTCATCTCTTTTATATTGATTTCTTCGTCTTCTGATTTAGCATATGAACCAATGTTAGTATTTCTTGTTTCCTCATTTTGAACATATGCAACTTAACAGTCGGGACAATAATTGTAAATGGGGTGTTTTACATTGTTGTAAATTGATTTATTGTGGAGAGTGATAGTTGTAAACTATGATTAAAATTGTCATGTTGCATTATTGCTATGGAAAATGCATAAATATTTTTAGATACTTTTAGATAGACCTTTGATCAAAAGAGAATTACGTGCCGCCGAAATTTAGTTAAAAACTAGACACTGTTGCCATTAGGCGTGGGTACTCAGCTATCATTGTTATTGCTTAAAGTTATTTTAATTTAAATTATCATTCATTTGTACGGTTATTGTTAGAAAAAATGTGTTACCGAACAACATTTGCTCGCCTCAAAATATAGTCACAGGGTACCCGCCGCCGCATCGCGCGGGTACCCTGCTAGTATATTTTAAATGGGTTTTGTTAACAACAATAGGTTGTAGTTAAACATTTTTTAATTAAAAAATCAACAATCAATAAATACCAAATATATCATGTTTATTTGTTTTATAAACACATGAAGAGAGAAACTAACCAAACCATCCACCATCCTTAACCATCACACCCAATCACCAAACTCAACCATGGGAACCACAATGAAGATGACGGTTGGACGACAGTTAGGAGGAGGAAGAACAAGGCAAATGGAAGACACAACACAACAATCTCCTACTTCTTTACCGATATACCACCGGGATGGAGCGAGGCAACTCTTTGGAAGACTTTTTCCTAAGACACAAAATTCATTGGGTGGCCTGGGAAAAGGTACTAAGTAATAGAAAGGTTGATTGCTTAGGCATTGGAAGTCTTGAAGCCACCAACTTGGCCCTCTTATCAAAATTGTGGTGGAGGTTTCATACAGAGGGTAAAAGTTTATGGAAAAATGTTATCAAAGATATTCATGGAGGGGAGGGTGGTCTAAATCAAATAGATGTGTCATCTATAAAAAAAAAAAAAAAGGAACATGGGGTCGAATCATAAGATGTAGAGATTGGGCTTCTAAACATGGCTTGTGTATCTCGTCTCTATTTAGATATAAGCTTGGTAATGGAGAAAAAATCGGGTTCTGGAAAGACTTATGGCGTGGGTCAGAACCGTTGCAAGTAAGATTTCCGAGATTATTTGCTTTAGAAGAAATCAAAGACTGTCGAGTGAACAACATTGTTCAACATATCCTTTCTGGTCAAATAGACAGAATTAATTGGAGACGTCCACCTAGAGGAGGCCGGGAAGAGGAGGAGCTGATTAACCTTCGGTCAGAGCTCGAAGTTGTTGAGTTTTCTAATCAGGTTGATTGCCTTCAATGGTCGTTAACTAATTCAGGAATCTACACTATCAAGTCGCTTAGAAGCCCTTTATATAATCTTATTCTTCCATCCGATGGTGATGAATTTAAATGAAATAAACTCGTCCCTATAAAAGTAAACATCCTTTTTTTGGCGGGTTTGGCTCAACAGGATTCCTACAAGACTTAATCTGCAAAACAAAGGTATCATTTGTCCCTCCATCATATGTCCTTTATGTGATCTCAAGGCTGAGGATTTAAACCATTTATTCTACCAATGCTCATTAGCCAATACTTTGTGGTCTAAAATTATGGAATGGTGGGGTCTTATTTTCCCCCAAGATTTATCAATGGAATCCATATGGTGCTCTATTTCTGCTGCAAAACTTCAAGGACTGGCTTCCACCATGTTTGATGCTATATTTCGTAGCGTCATATGGCTAATGTGGTCATGTAGAAATGACATGGTTTTCGACAGTGTAGATACTTCTCATGCTTCTCCATTCGTTCTCTTTCGCAAGCTCCAAGCTGTGGTTTTTAATTGGGTTGTTAGTAGGTGTTAGTACAAATCTGGAGCACACTTACCAAGCCTAGGTTAGACTAGTTCTTGGGAAGTATAGATCTTGCACTAAGTAACCTCTTGAGCTGCTAAGAAAAGTAGCACCGTTAGTCTTACCGCGGAAGGGGGGTTCCGCGGTTAGCCTCCGGCATGAGAGTAAGTATATTGTTTGAGAGAGATAAGTTTAAGTGCGGACTAGGTGAAAGTAGTTGCAGTTAGGTTGAGTAATAAATGAGATGGGGGTATTTATACTACCCCTATACTTACTGTAGATGCCTCGGGAATGAGCGGGCTGACACCCGCCTTACCGAGTAGGTAAATGTCGGAGCGGAAGTCAACCTTCACCTTACCATAGTAGGTGAATGTCAGATCAAGTGGGAGACACAATCCCACGAGATCTGGCTTTCGGCGGGATTACCGCGGCTGAATATATGCTCTGCCCCGGCCTAGAGAGGCCGGGGTGCGTTCTTGTCTTGGCGTGGCAAGACTGGAGTCAATAGTTATGTATTGAATCTGCCGCGGTTACTGTATGACCATGCCCGGCCCAGTGTGCTGGGTCCGGGGATACTATACACGATCAAGTCCCCCCAGTCTAGTACACTTGTTTTGTTGAAGAGCAAGTGTTCTAGACTCTCTTTTTTCTTGTTCCGCGGTTTTGAGAAGCCGCGGCTTGTTGAAGGTTTTTGTATCCTCCGCGGTTGATATTAGTACGTGTCCCATGTTGCTGACTAGACATTCCACTTTCCGTGGGGTAGGTGGTGACAGGCTGTCATGGGTAATCGTGAAACGATTTTCACCCACGCATTTACTGACTGATGTGACCTTTTCGGCGGCTGGCCGTTCATTTTCTGCGGTCATCCTGATGGTCCATTTGGATAGATCTGTGACCGTCCACTAACAGTCTGGGGACGTGGACATTTTGTGGCCCTTCGATTGGATTGGTTACACGTGCGTGTGTGGCTATAAATACCAACATTTACACCACAGTTAAACTTTTTTCACACACAGTTAATAATCTTCCTTCTTTCTAAGAAACGATATCATCTTCCGCCTTCGTTCCACTTGCTATCTTTTATTTCCAGACTTAGGTCTTCAGGTTAGGCTTTTCTCAAATCCATTCTTCTTTTTTATTTAGAATGGCGCCTGACCTCATAAGTACTGTAACTTCCAAGCTTTCTCAGGAAGATGTAGATAATTTTTGTGAAACATATAAAATTCCTAGCCATCTTCTGCCGGAAGCACCCGGACCCTTAGCTACTATAAGGGATGCCCCGGAAGGGAAGATAGGTGTATATACTAGGTTTTTTGAGTTAGGTAACTTTAGGATTCCCCTCTCATTGTTCTTGCTTCGTGTATTGGAGTATTTCCAGATTCATTTGTCACAGTTGTCGGTTCTAGCGGCCTGTAGGATTAGCCATTTCGAGATTCTTTGCCGCGTCTTGGGTGGTGTCCCTACCGTTAATTTGTTTAGGAAATTCTATTACGCCGGTGTTAACCATGGTTGGATGACACTAGAGAAGCGGAAAGGTCCTAAAAGTTTAGTTGTTCCCATCTGTTATACTTCTGCCTTAGATTCGGTCAAGAACTGGAAGGACCACTTCTTTTTTATAAAAGAGAACCATCTTTCCTTTGGACATTCCATGGTACGAGAAGTCGTTCGTAGAATTTCGCGACCCTCCTCCCTCTGAGGAGGGTTTGGATTTAGAGTTGCTGCGGCTCCTTGACACCAATAGGGTCCCTTTCAAAAAATATCCGGAGGAGTTTCTAAATGTCATAGGTTTAAGCCAAACTTGGGATGACGATACTAGCCGTCCGACCTTTTTACGGCCGGATGATTCGGGTGGGTCATTAGACTTGTTTTATCCCTGCTTTCTATTTATTTGGTTCCGCGTCTGAATTTATTTTCTTGTTTTTTGCAGAAATGGATCTATTTTCCTACATCAATGTGCCAGATGTATTCAAGGTGACGATTGGGGAGCGCACCTTGAATAAGGATGAGAAGACGTTGAGGGCGGAAACTGTTGGGCGTGTTGTTCAACCGTCCGAGAATATTTTGAAGGTTGTGGAGCATACGATTGTGGATGAGGTAGCAGCAGCTAAGGCTAGGAAGAAAGTCGGGAAAAAGAGGGTTGTGATTCACGAGCCGGAGAAGATTGAGGAGGAGCCGGAGAAGGCTAAAAAGAAGAAGAGGTTAACTCGCAAGGAAACCGCGGTTGAGTCAGGTATGACTTGCTTGCTTCCTTGCCTCCCTTTCTCTTTTATGATATATATATTTTTTTTGCGTATGTTTTTTTTTCTAACATACGTTTTGTTATTCAGGTGACCCTTCCACGACAGACCCTCCTATTATCGAGGTTCATGATGAGTCGGGGTCTGAATTGGAGCGTTCCGGACCTCACACGGACAAGAATATCATGAAGAATGCAACTGTCCTCACTTCTTCTTCCCACACTCCTACCCAAGAATGATCTGAGGAGAATTCCGAGGCACCTCATATGGATGCTACCGAGTCCGTACATTTGGAGTCTTCTGGGCCGCTTTTTGAGGTGTCGGATCCAGGTCATCAGGATGATATGTCTGGACATGTTGAGGGTTTAAATGCATCGTCCAGTCATGTGGGTATTGAGGAGGAAGAGTTGAGTGGTTCCGGCGATTTTTATAAGTCCGTATCTGTTGAAACCGCAGATACTTCTTCCACTTATGTCCCCAAATGGTTGTCCACCAATGGCTTTAAAATGGACGATCCTTGGGTCTGCCGCAGCATCATTGACCATGTGGCGACCCCGGTCTATGCATCTGTTATGAGGGACATGTCTGCCGAGGATTTAATGAACGAATTTAATCAACTGTATTCTCGTCAGATCTGTATCAACTCTGAGGTGCGCCTAAGGTTGGAGAATGAGCTGTACCAGAATGGTAAGTTAAACAAGCAGCTGGAGGGGAAGAAGAAGATTATTGCTGGGTTGAGGGCTAAATTGGCCAAGTTGGAGGGTGAATGTTCCGGGACTGCTGAGCTCCGTGATAAGGTTTCCACTTTGGAGGGGGTTGTGAATGCTAAGGAAGAAGAACTGAGTAAGCTCCGGTCTGAGCTTGAGAAACTTTCTCCGGCGGTAACCATGCTTGG
This sequence comes from Artemisia tridentata subsp. tridentata, assembly GCA_021014915.2. Lineage (NCBI taxonomy): Eukaryota > Viridiplantae > Streptophyta > Magnoliopsida > Asterales > Asteraceae > Artemisia > Artemisia tridentata. Next base: position 78,306,164 of record CP139507.1, read on the forward strand.
GTCGCTGGGTAATAAGAACGCGGAGCTAGCTTCGGGAATTCTTGAGCTCCGTGGTTTGAATGAGGGTCTTAGCCAGAAGATATCTGGTTTGGAGATCATCTGCGACACTCTTGAGGAGCAAGTTCGAACTCAGACGGAGACGATTGTTGAGGAGAGTATGAGCTCCACCCATGCCATTTTTGAAAATCACCTTGCAGAGATGGACAGAAGGTTAGTTGCCATTAATGAAGAATTTGACACGGAACTCTTCCCTCAATGTTTGAAGGCTGTTGAGGGTCGCCGTTGGGTTATTGGTCATGGATTCAGGTATGCCTTCCATAAATTTAAAGAATCCGAGGAACTGAAGATCAAGTTAGGTGGTTGCATTTCTGCGGCAGTGAAGGAGGGGATCCGCAAAGGGTTGGAGGCCGGGGTTGTTCACGGGGCCAAGGGTGTTACACTTGAACAAATAGAAGCTTACGACCCTTTGGCGAAACAGCGTTTTGATGAGTCAGTTGAGAGGTTAGCGAATGTGTCATTTCCGCTGCTGAACTCTCTGGAGGCGTGTAAGGATGCCCCTCTTGAATACCTTATGGCGCAGCTGGTATTAGAGGAAGATCGCCGGCCCGGAACTACGGAGTTTACTTTTAAACCCCCGGTCGCGGAAGAGCGTATTCTTCTGGAGGCCATAGTCAGGTTGGTGACTCGCCGTCCCAGGGCCTTTCAAGCTTACAAAGAGTATAAGAACAAAAGGTATAGGAAGGAGTTTGATTATGGCGAGAGGGGTCTTGTCGCAGTCATTCCTGCTTCTACTGAGTCGGGCCCCTCTTGTGCTGTTCAGCCAGTTTCTGTCATTGAGCCTTTGAACGTTGTTGCTTCTTCCAGACCAGAGACCAACTTATCCGGGGACGGTGGTGTTAAACATGATGACATGTTTGATCCCTCCGTTCTTTAATCCCAAAATATTGAGGATTAGTTTTCTGCGGCTGTTTCATGGGGGATATTTTGACTATATCTGCCCTGCCGCGATCTTGTGAAGCTTTTTAATCTTGACTTCTTTGGAAGTGTACTCCGGATGAATGCATCCGTGTATTTTGTAATCTTTTGAACTGTACTCCGGATGAATGCATCCGTGTATTTTGTAACCTTTGATGAATATAACTTAAACCTTTTTTATGTGTCTTATCACTTGGTTTTTTATGTTACATATGTGTTTTTGCCGGGCTCATATGGCCGGACTTAATTGACTATCTCTGTGTGTCCGTACTTAGGATTTCCGGGGATAGCTTGGTAGGTCAATGGGTTTGCAATACCACTTATATGCCTTAGTTAATTGGAGGTACAATGTCCTCATGCCGGGCTTGCAATGCCTCTTACGCATTTTCAGAACTGCGGAGTTGTTTTCCGACTTATGTATGTTTATGACAAGTAATAATAAGAAATGACAAGTAAATTTTTAGAAAATTTGTGGAGTTGATCGGACTCCACATATCATTAAATAGGAAATTATATGAATACAAGATGAATAGTGGTAAACTGAATTCCCGCTGCCGGATTGAACCGCGACCAGCCACAAAAAATGGGAATACTTACATTAGATTACAAGTAACATTTTTTGAGATTCCGGATGTTCCATGTCCGGGGTAGATCTTGTCCGTTTTGGTTCCGGAGTTTGTATGCTCCTTTTCCCAATGCTTCAATAACTTCGTACGGACCCTCCCACTTGGGGCCTAGCTTTCCGGTGCTCTCAACTAGGCTGGCATCGTTGTTGCGGTACACAAAGTCTCCCGGCTTGAATGTTTTGCCACGGACCTTGGCGTTGTAATACTTCTCCATTCTGGACTTGCTTCTTGCCTCCTCAATAGCTGCAACTTCTCGCCTTTCTTCCAGGAGATCTAGGTTCACCTGTAAGGCTTCCTCGTTCGCTATTGGGTCAAATAGGGCACATCTGAGAGATGGCATGCCAATTTCCACAGGGATCACGGCCTCCGTCCCATAGGTCAGTGAGAATGGCGTATCCCCGTTGCTGGATTTTATCATTGTTCTATGTGCCCAGAGGACATGCGGCAGCTCTTCTAGCCAATCCCGGCTTCCTTGGTCAATTCTTGCCTTGATCCCTTCCCCCAAGCTTCTGTTAGCTCTTTCAACTAAACCGTTTGCCTGCGGATGTCTTACTAATGCGAACCGCTGTTTGATGTTAAGCTTTTCACACCAGTCTTTGAAGGGGTTGTCCCTGAACTGTTTGGCATTATCCACGACAACTTCCCCCGGCAAGCCGAATCTACATACGATGTTATCCCATACGAACTTTTTGACCTGATTGTCGGTGATGGTTACGAGAGCTTTGGCTTCGATCCATTTCGTGAAGTAATCGATTGCGACTATCAAGTACTTAATTATTCCTGGGGCTTCCGGGAATGGACCACAGATGTCTATACCCCATTTGTAAAACGGCCATGGGGAGGTAATAGGAGTCAAGTTGTGTTGGGGATTCTTGGGAACCGGCCGGTGCACTTGACAGTCTTGGCACTTGTTTATTACCTCCCTTGCGTCTCTGTGCATTGTGGGCCAATAATATTCGGACCTTAGTGCCTTTGCCACGACAGACCGTGGTCTGGAATGCATGCTGCATGAACCTTCATGAATTTCCCTGATTACATAGTTTGCCTGTGTCGGACCTACACATCGTAACCATGGTTCCAGGAATGATTTGCGGAACAGTACTCCGTTGATGATGGAGTATTGTCTTGCTTTGATCTTCAGCTTTCTTGCTTGTTTCTGATCCACGGGAAGTGCTCCCTCCTTCAAATATTCGAGGAGCGGGGTCATCCAGGTGGTTTCTTCTTCTTCTACTACGGCCATAACTTCTCTTTCCTCTATTTATTTTTCTTTTAAGACTTCAACGAGAACCTGCTTTGTTAGGTGGGTAAAGCTGGTGGAGGCTATTTTGCTAAGTGTGTCCGCTTGTTTGTTTTGACTCCACAAAATCTGCTTTATGGAGAACGTGCGGAAGTTCTTGATCAAAGCTTTGGCTTTTGCAAGGTATCGCGCCATGCCTTCTTCTTTAGCCTCGTATACACCATTTATCTGATTCGCGACCAATCTTGAATCCACATTCGCAGATAGGTCCTTCACTCCCATCTGTTCTGCTATCCTTAAGCCCGCCAACAATGCTTCGTACTCAGCTTCATTATTGGATGCATTAAATTCAAATCTTAAAGCATAAGTGAATTCTGTACCTTCAGGGTTTGTAAGGATTAGGCCTACCCCGGATCCTTCTTGACAAGATGACCCATAAGTGTATAAGTTCCACGGCTCAACATACGGCAAGGCTTCCGCGGTTGCTTCTGTTTTCGGGGTTTCTTCTTCTGGAACCTCTGCGATGAAATCAGCTAACACTTGTCCCCTTATGGCGGTCTGGGGTCTAAAATTGATGTCATGTCCGTTTAGTTCTATAGCACATTTAGCCATTCGACCAGTATTTTCTGTTTTTTCCAGCATCTGTTTGATTGGTTGGTCCGTAATGACCACTATTGGGTGTGCTTGGAAATATCTCTTGAGTCTTCTGGCCGCGTGTACCAGTGACAGAACCAACTTCTCCATAGGGCTGTAGTTTATTTCCGGGCTTTGCAATGTGCGGCTGATGAAGTAGATGGGCTCCTGACGCGATCCTCTTTCTGCTAAAAGGACTGCGCTGATGGCTTCTTTAGCCGCGGATAAATACATGATCAATACTTCTCTTGGTTGGGAAGCCGTTAGGGTGGGAAGATTGGCGATGTGTTTCTTCATTTCTTTGAATGCTTGTTCCGCTTCAGGTACCCAGTGAAAGTCGCTTTTCTTGATGCACTTCTTCAATGTTTTGAAAAAAGGTAAGGACTTTTCCGCGGACTTTGACAAGAAACGGTTTAGACTTGCCAATTTTTCGTTTAAGCTTTGCACTTCTTTAAGAGTCCGCGGTGAGGGTAGCCGGGCAACTATCTCGGATTTCTTTGGACAAGCTCTGATTCCTTTCTTGCTAATTACGTGGCCCAAGAACACTCCTTCTTCTGCTCTAAAGGTGCATTTCTTTGGGTTTAGCTTCATGTTTATCTTTCTGAGTGTCACAAATGTTTCTTCCACGTCTCTTAGCATTTCCGCCTCTGAATGGCTCTTGATTACCAAGTCGTCAACATACACCTCAAGGTTCCTTCCGATTTGTCTTTTGAACGCTTTGTCCACTAGCCGTTGGTATGTGGCCCCTGCATTTTTCAATCCAAAGGGCATTTTCTTATAGCAAAAAATACCTTGGTTTGTGTGGAAGGCGGTTTTTTCCTCATCTTCCGCGGCCATCTGAATCTGGTGGTATCCTTTGTATGCGTCCAAGAAGCACTTGAAGGTATATCCGCAAAGTGACTCAACCTTCCAGTCAATCTCCGGAAGGGGGTAGCAGTCTTTAGGGCAGGCCTTGTTTAGATCTTTGAAATCTACACACATTCTCCAGCTCCCGTCACTTTTTTTCACCAAGACCGGGTTTGACAGCCAGTCATGGTAGTGGACTTCTTTCATTATACCGGCTTCAACTAACTTTGCAACATCTTCATTAATTGCCTTGTTCCGCTCCGGAGCTTGCCCGCGCTTTTTTTGCCTCACCGGGGCATACCCTTCCCGGATGTTGAGTTTATGTTCTGCTATGCTCCGCGGTACTCCGGTCATGTCGGATGGTCGCCAGCGAAGATATCCAGATTTCTCTTTAGTAATTCACACAGATCTTTCTTCCCCGGGTCCGTCAAGCTTCCTCCGATGGTGACTGTCTGATCCGGAAATTCCGGGTGTATTGCTACTTGAATCCCGTCCTTTGCCGGGGTTTCTTTAGGGTCTTGGTGCGGCTGGGGTTCCACGACCATTTGACATTCTGCCGGGATGATTTTGTCACTGCATAACGTGACTACTCCGCCCTTGGTGGGGAATTTAATCATTTCGTGGGCCGTGGAAGGGATCATTTTTAGCTGTCTTATCCCCGGCCTCCCGATTATACCATTGTATTGAGAGGATGATCTAACCACCATGAAATTCATCCAAGCGCTTGATGAGTTTTCTTCATCACTTAGGGTAACTTCTAACAGGATCTGCCCCAAGGGCCATGATAACTCGCCACTGAAACCGAGAAGAGGGGCGGTAGCGGGGATCATCCTTTTCTTGATTCCTGGACTCAGTCGGTTGAAGCAATGTTCATATAGGACTTCGGAGGCGCTTCCGTTGTCCCCGTACATCCGATGTACATGGTGTCCGCCCACCTCAGCCTGTATCACCAATGGATGGTCTTCCCAGTCGTCCTCCTTTATTGGAGGGGAGGATATCTCCAAATTAGGCCCGGAACAAGGAAGTACCTTCTGCTTCACAATTTGTTGCCAAGGCTATATCATGAATATCGTTGGGCCTTTTTCCTTGGCCGCGGCTTCCTTCTTAGCACTTTTAGCAGCCCCGCCCTTTTGGCTTCCGTTCTTGATTTCTTTTACCAAGTGTGCCAACTGGCCAGATCTGACCGCGTCCTCAATTTGCCTTTTTAATTGGAAACATTCATCCGTGTGATGTCCCTTTTCTCTGTGGAATTCACAGTATTTGTCTTTATTTCTTGATTCAACCGGGCTTGCCATTGGTGGTGGAACTGTGAACTTCACCGCGTCCATTACTAGAATCTCCTTTGGTATTTTTGTTAAGGGTGTGAAGCGGTCATTCTTTCTCCGGTCCGGCCTTGAGTTCCCTTTGAATTCTGTTTTCTTTTCAAAATTCTGGTTGTGGGGCGTCCGGGATCCCCCCTCGTGAGATTTCCATGAAGGGCGGTCTTGTTTCTTTCTTGACACATTTGCCGCGGCTGTTTCCCCACGGATGAAGGCCGTAGTGACCTTCCACATTTCGTCGACCGTCTTGGGGATTCTATCATTGAGTCTCCTGATTAGCTCTGGGTTGTTAATCCCGTGTATGAATCTCGAAACCTTCATGCACTCGGGGGCGCCCTTCACGTACATACTTTCTGCTTTGAAGCGGTCGAAAATGTTGCCGTGGATTCTCCTTCTTTTTGCTTAATGAGGTGGAGTTCCACCGGATCTTTGGTGTATTTCTTCTGCTGGAGGAAGTAGGATAAGAAACTTCTGCGGAGGTCTTCAAAGCTGTCTATGCTCTCGGCCGGTAATTCATCAAACCACATTCGAGCATGACCCATCAGAGTGGAGTTAAACATGTGGCACCAAGTGGGCATAGCCCATCGTTCAACTTTTGCTGCGGTACAAAAAAATTTTAGGTGGTCTTCCGGGTCTCCTGTTCCATCATAAGTTTTTACATTGGAGGGCATTCGGGTCCTTTTTGGGAATTCAAAGTTTCTGACCCTTTGCGTAAAAGGATCCTTGTCATCAATGTCGTACGGGCGATAGAGATCGTCCGCGTTTCCTTTGTTCTTCTCTGACCCGGCCTCCCAATATCCTCCGTCATAGTCTCCGTTTTCCTCCGGTATCCGGTCCCTTCGACGCCTAGACCCAGAATTAGCTGATCCAGATCCGCCGCCTTTCTCCCTTGAACGGGGGGCGTAGCTATAGGTCGGACTTGGGCTTCTTCTTAGGCTATCCGGACTTCCTTCCACGGAAGGTCGCCCATCTCGTCTATAGCGTCTAGCTTCACCTCTATGCTCCATTCGAGCGCGGCTTTTGGACTTCAGTCGGGAAAATACGTCCGGTTTTCTTTCCCCTAAACGTGACTTAACACCTTCTCTCTGTGCCCCTAAACAAGTGAATACGGCCGACCGGGGGTACCTGGCCCTTTCCTCGTTATCTTTGGGTTCTTTACTAAGTCTGGAGAAAACACTCCGGGAGTAGGAACTTCCGGAAGGGTCAGGCCTCGCACTGGGGCTTGTCTTCCGCTTTCTTCTACTTCTTGATTCAACATGTCGGGATGGTTCCCGGGAGTATGAATCCTCCCGTGACTCGTTCTCGAAGTCGAGACGGGTTTTTAATTGTCCCATTTTCTCCATATGGACTTTTTCAACCATTAAGGGCAATAGTTGGTCGTAGTGCTTGTCGCAGAACGCCCTTATTGCCTCATCTGGAAGAGAATCTGCGTGTTCTCCTTTTTTCTCCTTCAGCTTCTCATGGGTATTCCGTACCGTGGAAGGTTCTTGGGAAGGGGAAGGGTTGTTCTCTTGATTGCTCATGGTAAAGGTTTTTTTTCTTTGAAACGCAGTTATGTAACTGGTCCCACGGATGGCGCCAACTTGTTAGTACAAATCTGGAGCACACTTACCAAGCCTAGGTTAGACTAGTTCTTGGGAAGTATAGATCTTGCACTAAGTAACCTCTTGAGCTGCTAAGAAAAGTAGCACCGTTAGTCTTACCGCGGAAGGGGGGTTCCGCGGTTAGCCTCCGGCGTGAGAGTAAGTATATTGTTTGAGAGAGATAAGTTTAAGTGTGGACTAAGTGAAAGTAGTTGCAGTTAGGTTGAGTAATAAATGAGATGGGGGTATTTATACTACCCCTATACTTACTGTAGATGCCTCGGGAATGAGCGGGCTGACACCCGCCTTACCGAGTAGGTAAATGTCAGAGCGGAAATCAACCTTCACCTTACCATAGTAGGTGAATGTCAGATCAAGTGGGAGACACAATCCTACGAGATCTGGCTTTCGGCGGGATTACCGCGGCTGAATATATGCTCTGCCCCGGCCTAGAGAGGTCGGGGTGCGTTCTTGTCATGGCGTGGCAAGACTGGAGTCAATAGTTATGTATTGAATCTGCCGCGGTTACTGTATGACCATGCCCGGCCCAGTGTGCTGGGTCCAGGGATACTATACATGTAATACCCGAAATTCCAAAACATGCAAAAAGACCAATTTACCCTTGAATTTCAATTTTTACTTATTAATTATTTAAAATACCAAATAAGTCCCAAACGCTTGGAAACGAATACCATATGAAGTAAAATAATTTTTAATTGAACATTATAATGTTTTATATGTTATAAAAATATTTAATAATATATATGTATACCGAATATTTTAATTACCTTATATTATGTTATATTTTCTAAATTAAAATTAAAATAAATATAGGATAAATGCTATAAATAATAAAAGATTATTGGGAATCAGATTTTTATCATTATCACATTACTTGGACCAGAATTTATCTCCCCCCTCCTCCATATATACGGTCCTATATAATTTCTTTTATTAAATCCCTAAAAGTCGACAAACACACACACCAAAATTCCATTCGACACACTCAAAGTTCCTGGAGCTGGTTTAGTAATTTTCGTGGGTGCTACTGAGTTCAAGGAAGCTTAGAAAAATAGGAGGTTGATTTTAGAAGGCTTGGTTCGACTGTTTTGGATTTTCTTTGTTCGACTTTCTTTTACCGAGAGGTAAATATTTCCACAGCTCATTCGATCCATTCTGATCATATCTGGTATTTTTCTAACATTGTTCACATCCTATATGATCTGTATAAAATAGCTAAAACGTTCCATGCAAGCTTGTTCGATTGTTTGATAATTAACGAACCACAAGAACCCTAAATCGTATATAAATCTTAAATCGACTTACAGATTTTTCTGGGCAGTAAGCATAATTTTTCTTGATCTTATATGAGTCTAACAACACTAGAAAAAATACAACTTGGATTTATAGAAGCTTGAATCATCCTTTGTCGAATTATATTGAAAACCGGATTTAAGAAAAAGGGTTTAAAACAAAAATAGAAGTCGTGTGATCTAGGGTTTTATATTTTTGGGATGTACTTGAAGTATTAAATGTGTTTTTAAGGTTAGTTAATGATTGCCAATGATTGGGTAATTTTAGGTTAGGGTTTATGCATGTTTTGGTGTTACCGATTTGGATTTTTAAAAAAAACTATAAGGGTATGTTTTGTAACTTTATAAACTTAAGGGATATTTTTGTAACATGTTTAGGGTCTGGGGTAACACGTATAAAATATAATATAGGGGTCTTATGTGTTAAATTTGGGAATTAGAAGGTTTAAATGGTACTTTACTTAAATTATAAATTGAATTGTAAAATTAATATAATTAGAGGGACTTGTTTTGTAAATCATGGAAGTAGAAGGTTAATTCGTATAATAATTATATCAGGGGTATAATGTGTAATTTTTGATAAATGAGGGCTTAATGTGTAAACATGAATATTGTAGGGGTTAGAATGTAACTTGATTAACTATAAGGTCTAAATTGTAAATTAATTAAATAAAAGGGTTTAACTTGTAAAATTATTAAGGGGAAACTATTAAAAAATGTATCGAACTTTATGTGAAAATCGGTTTCGTGTAGCGAACTAAAATTTTTTAGGAAAAGATCATCGAACTTCCAAAAATGCATCTATTTATGTAACATGTGACATGCACAACAGGTAACATGCCTAGTCAGCAGGTTTCATTTTTTTTTTCTTCCCACATTTACCCTACTAACCCAAATTTACATAAATGGTCCCTCTCGTTACATTAAATTGCGAAAAACGTCCGAAATCATAATTTATTTAGAATAATAAATATTTTTTTTCGGAAAATTTTTTTTTAGAAATATAACTTTTTTTTTCCCGAAATTAATTTTTTTCGGAAAAAATATTTTTTAGGAAAATTTATTTTTGAAAATAATTTTTGAAAAAAGAAAAAAATTATTTTCGGAAAAAATTTTTTTCTGAAAAAAAAATTTTATTTTTTGGAAAATTTTAAAAATAAAATATTTTTCGAAATAAAAAATTTTTTCGGAAAAAAAAATTTCGAAAAATATATATATATTTTTTTTTAAAATTTTTTTCGGAAAATTTAAAAAAATAAATATTTTTCGGGAAAAAAAATTTTCGAAAAAAAAAATTTGGAAAAAAAATTTTTTCGTAAAATTTAAAAAATTAAATATTTTTCGGAAAAAAAAATTTCCAAAAAAAAATATTTTTTGGAAAATTTTTTTTTTACAAAAAATTTTATTCTGAAAAATAATTTCCGAATTATTTTTTTCCGGAAAAAATAATATTTTTCTGAAAAAAAAATTATTTTGGAAAAAATATATTATTTTCTAAAAAAAATGATTTTGGACCTTGGACGCAATTTAGCGTAACGACAGGGACTATTTATGTAACTTACTGTTAGGACCTTGGCTGCAATTTGCAAAATAAGGAAGGGTAAAAAGGTCATTTCAAAAATAATTTTGTGTTTATCCCCTTAAAAAAACCTGCAACCTGCTGTGCAGGTCACATGTTACATAAATAGATGCATTTTTGGAAGTTCGATGCTCTTTTCCTAAAAAAATTTAGTTCGCTACACGAAACCGATTTTCACGTAAAGTTCGATACATTTTTTAATAGTTACCCCAATTATTAACATTGGAGAATTAGAGTTGTAATTATGAGAAACTCAAAGGTTAAAAAGAATAACTTATAATATTACACTTTAAACCTTATTCTTTTACATATTTACATTTAAAACCCTAAAATATGGAAAGTTGTCATAATTAACCTTAAACTATTATAACTTGTTAAAATAAACCCTAATTTCATAATAATATTAAAATAATGACTTAACCTAATTTTATCTTTCTAATAATGGAAACCTGCTAATTATAGAAACTTACTAAATAAGGAAACTTTCTAAAAATGGAAACTTACTTAAAATGGAAAGATAACTAAAGATCAATTGTAATTCTGTCTTCTACTCCTTTAGGTTCGGGAAAGGAGTGACTTGATCTTTGTCAGCTTTCTATTCTTGTTTTGCTTGCTAATAAGGTACAGATATTCTGCCCTTCTTGTAAGGTGCCTTCGTTTCTCTTGATTTCTTATCTTGATTCGTTTAGGATTCTCCAAGCCATTGCTATGTTCCCCTTGTATTGTAAACCTTTGATTAGAACCTTTGTTTTGAACCCTTGCCTTGATCTTTTGTTTTGAACCTTGCCTTGAACCCTGCTATGAACCTTGATATGAACCTTGCCATAAACCTTGACTTGAACCCTAATATACTTGATATTATAATTGGATGAGAAAACCTTTTTAATTATTTATGAAAGTGTTTTAAGAAAACTATTTTTAAAACTATCTTTGTGAAAACCTTTTTAAAATATCATTTTTATGAAAACCCTTTTTAAATATTATTTTCATGAAAACCATTTTTAAAGATCATTTTACGAAAACTATTTTAAAATGATTGTTTCCAAATGAACTTTTTAACATAACTTTTACTATGTATATTTGCTATGATCTCTTGTCTTGACCTTTGACCTGACCCTTGATAAACCTGAATTGGAAACTTGACTTAAACCCCTTGATATATGACTTGACTTGAATCACTTAAACTTGAACCTGAAACTTGAAACTTGACACTTGACACATGATACTTGGCCTTGACCTTGACCCACAGTTTGAGATTACGAGCCATACTAGGCATGAGGGTTTCATGTCCTTGTCATTGATGCACTAATGACTTGACTTTTGGGTAGGAAAGTGATGACTTATCCCGTCCCTGCCATTGACTTGATATTTGACTTGTACACGTAGATGAAGACATTGTGGCAGCCTACAGGGGCGTATGGATGCATCCTAGATTTGACTTGACTTGACTTGTTTGATTATATTACTTGTTATATTAGATGACTGATGGGTGTGTGCGATACACGTCTTTCATCTCTTGGGAGCTCATGACTCCAACCCCTTGGAGGTATCCCCTCATATTATACTTGGTATACCGAGGTCACCCCTCCGTATACATGTATACTTGTTTACTTGATTTGATTTGATCTGGGCTCGTAGTGGATTACTGTTACTGTTACCCTATAACCTGACACCTGACTTGATACTTGGCTTGATTTGATTTGACTTGGGCTTGTGGTGGGTTACGGTTCCTATACACCTATCTATTGTAACCATTTCTTGATATACCTGCATAACCTTTCATTTGCCTTTCTTCCCTAACTCTTGTTACACCTTGCATTGTTTCACTTACTTCACTATCCCTTTTACTACTGCTTTGTGTACGTTATATCTGTTCACTGAGCTTTTGTAGCTCAGCCGCATTTCCTTTTCCTGCGGCAGGTTTTAGTTGGAAGCTGGGTATGAGTGGAGAGTACCATTGGATTTAGAAGACCTTACTAGCTATTGAAGATGACTAGAAGAATTTATAATTAGACTTAGAAATTATTGTATTGTAACCTTGTAGTTTCAGATTTTCCTTTGTAACCATTGAAATTCTATTGTATTATTTATGTCTTATGCTTGTATTGTTCTGATATGAAACCATAGTATTGTGACATCTCTACCCTTGTCGGGTCGGGGTGTTACAATTTATGGTATCAGAGAGCCAGGTTGACGACTTGTAATACATTTACCCTTGACCTGTGCGTTTAGGACCATTAGGCTTCCACTGTAAGAACATAGGAGAACACCTTGAGAACTTGCTTTAGGATTTCTTAATACGAACTTAAGTTTTGACCAGTGAGGAATGGGTAGACTATAAGGCAATTGTTTAAGTATCTTTGCTTCCGCATCACTCTGATTCGTGCCTTGATTATGACATTGATTTTGTTGACCTTTAAGACGTAGAAGTACTAGGTGGATTAAGATAGGTTGTCTTGTTTACGACTTAAGATAAAGTATGATCATCATGAAGGCATATTTATATGATGCTAGTATTATGACGCCTGATCAACGTGATAATACTTACACCATATAACGTGCCCTCATTGTGGCCATAGGATATCTTGGGAAGTATCTAAGAAGTTTAGAATTTGATCCCCGATGGACTATCCGTAATTAGTGAGACTTTAGGTTCATCCTACCTGATCGTATACTTTGCCCTTGTTCATTAGATTGCTGGACAAGTTTAGACTCTTGTTTTGCGTTCTGTTGATTTCAGTTATAAATCTTGAACTCTTGTGGAGCTCTCTGCTGTTGATACAGTTAGATTGATTTGAAATCTTGTTCGCATTCCGTATGAGTTCTGTTCTATCTCCTTCCTGTTCCCCGCAATTTTCGAGGACGAAATTTTTTTTTTAGAGGGGAAGAAGTTGTAATACCTGAAATTCCAAAACATGCAAAAAGACCAATTTACCCTTGAATTTCAATTTTTACATATTAATTATTTAAAATACCAAATAAGTCCCAAACGCTTGGAAACGAATACCATATGAAGTAAAATAATTTTTACTTGAACATTATAATATTTTATATGTTATAAAAATATTTAATAATATATATGTATACCGAATATTTTAATTACCTTATATTATGTTATATTTTCTAAATTAAAATTAAAATAAATATAGGATAAATGCTATAAATAATAGAATATTATTGGGAATCAGATTTTTATCATTATCACATTACTTGGACCAGAATTTATCTTCCCCCTCCTCCATATATACGGTCCTATATAATTTCTTTTATTAAATCCCTAAAAGTCGACAAACACACACACCAAAATTCCATTCGACACACTCAAAGTTCCTGGAGCTGGTTTAGTAATTTTCGTGGGTGCTACTGAGTTCAAGGAAGCTTAGAAAAATAGGAGGTTGATTTTAGAAGGCTTGGTTCGACTGTTTTGGATTTTCTTTGTTCGACTTTCTTTTACCGAGAGGTAAATATTTCCACAGCTCATTCGATCCATTCTGATCATATCTGGTATTTTTCTAACATTGTTCACATCCTATATGATCTGTATAAAATAGCTAAAACGTTCCATGCAATCTTGTTCGATTGTTTGATAATTAACGAACCACAAGAACCCTAAATCGTATATAAATCTTAAATCGACTTACAGATTTTTCTGGGCAGTAAGCATAATTTTTCTTGATCTTATATGAGTCTAACAACACTAGAAAAAATACAACTTGGATTTATAGAAGCTTGAATCATCCTTTGTCGAATTATATTGAAAACCGGATTTAAGAAAAAGGGTTTAAAACAAAAATAGAAGTCGTGTGATCAGGGGTTTTATATTTTTGGGATGTACTTGAAGTATTAAATGTGTTTTTAAGGTTAGTTAATGATTGCCAATGATTGGGTAATTTTAGGTTAGGGTTTATGCATGTTTTGGTGTTACCGATTTGGATTTTTAAAAAAACTATAAGGGTATGTTTTGTAACTTTATAAACTTAAGGGATATTTTTGTAACATGTTTAGGGTCTGGGGTAACACGTATAAAATATAATATAGGGGTCTTATGTGTTAAATTTGGGAATTAGAAGGTTTAAATGGTACTTTACTTAAATTATAAATCGAATTGTAAAATTAATATAATTAGAGGGACTTGTTTTGTAAATCATGGAAGTAGAAGGTTAATTCGTATAATAATTATATCAGGGGTATAATGTGTAATTTTTGATAAATGAGGGCTTAATGTGTAAACATGAATATTGTAGGGGTTAGAATGTAACTTGATTAACTATAAGGTCTAAATTGTAAATTAATTAAATAAAAGGGTTTAACTTGTAAAATTATTAACATTGAAGGATTAGAGTTGTAATTATGAGAAACTCAAAGGTTAAAAAGAATAACTTATAATATTACACTTTAAACCTTATTCTTTTACATATTTACATTTAAAACCCTAAAATATGGAAAGTTGTCATAATTAACCTTAAACTATTATAACTTGTTAAAATAAACCCTAATTTCATAATAATATTAAAATAATGACTTAACCTAATTTTATCTTTCTAATAATGGAAACCTGCTAATTATAGAAACTTACTAAATAAGGAAACTTTCTAAAAATGGAAACTTACTTAAAATGGAAAGATAACTAAAGATCAATTGTAATTCTGTCTTCTACTCCTTTAGGTTCGGGAAAGGAGTGACTTGATCTTTGTCAGCTTTCTATTCTTGTTTTGCTTGCTAATAAGGTACAGATATTCTGCCCTTCTTGTAAGGTGCCTTCGTTTCTCTTGATTTCTTATCTTGATTCGTTTAGGATTCCCAAGCCATTGCTATGTTCCCCTTGTATTGTAAACCTTTGATTAGAACCTTTGTTTTGAACCCTTGCCTTGACCTTCTGTTCTGAACCTTGCCTTGAACCCTGCTATGAACCTTGATATGAACCTTGTCATAAACCTTGACTTGAACCCTAATATACTTGATATTATAATTGGATGAGAAAACCTTTTTAATTATTTATGAAAGTGTTTTAAGAAAACTATTTTTAAAACTATCTTTGTGAAAACCTTTTTAAAATATCATTTTTATGAAAACCCTTTTTAAATATTATTTTCATGAAAACCATTTTTAAAGATCATTTTACGAAAACTATTTTAAAAGGATTGTTTCCAAATGAACTTTTAAACATAACTTTTACTATGTATATTTGCTATGATCTCTTGTCTTGACCTTTGACCTGACCCTTGATAAACCTGAATTGGAAACTTGACTTAAACCCCTTGATATATGACTTGACTTGAATCACTTAAACTTGAACCTGAAACTTGAAACTTGACACTTGACACATGATACTTGGCCTTGACCTTGACCCACAGTTTGAGATTACGAGCCATACTAGGCATGAGGGTTTCATGTCCTTGTCATTGATGCACTAATGACTTGACTTTTGGGTAGGAAAGTGATGACCTATCCCGTCCCTGCCATTGACTTGATATTTGACTTGTACACGTAGATGAAGACATTGTGGCAGCTTACAGGGGTGTATGGATGCATCCTAGATTTGACTTGACTTGACTTGACTTGTTTGATTATATTTGTAATACCTGAAATTCAAATAACTGTAAAATTACCTAATTACCCCTGAAATCATAAAACTTAAATAAATCACTTATAAAATTCTGAAATGATTTCCAAACCTCTGAAAACGAACTACATATGAAGTAAAATAAATTTCTGGGACAACATAATATTATTTCTGAATGTCCATAAATTTGAAATCACTTGTATACATTTTATATGGTCCGAAATATATTAGTTAATTTAATTAAGTTTTGTAAAATAAATATAAATAAGATAAATACAAAGTAAATAAGGAAAATATATCAAAATACAATTCTAATTTGTGTGGGATTACAAAACCAAAAATATCTGATCTTTATCACCTTAAAGTTGGTTTATATAATTATTTATACAAATCTTATATTTTTATAAACCTAAAAATTTCGAAACCCTTTATATCGACAAAACAAAATTCCCAAAAACCCTATTCGACATTCTGGACCTGAGCCAATAATTTTCTAGAGTTCATAATAATATTAAGGAGCCAAGAAAAATAGGAGTTGGAATTTAGAGGCACTCGTGTGTTCGTGGTGAATTATTTGTTCTTAGAACAATACGCGTGAGGTATAATCTCTTATGATCAGTCCTTACGTTGTAAACTTAATCTAGTATTTTTCTTGTGATCTTTAGGTCGAATAAAACTCAGGAAAAATAAGAAACATGAATCATGCAAGATTAATATGGCGTATGATAATTAAATATATAAAACACAATTAAATCGTAAATAATGATATACGAATTTTTTGAGGTGTAACTAAAATTTTCACATGTCTTATACTGATAATATAAGCTTATAAAAATAACCATATGATTTTTTGAAGCTTAGAATAATTGATATTGAATTATGTATGTATCGGATCTAAGAGAAAAGTAAAGATAAATTGGGGAAAACCCTAAATCGAATTAGGGTTATGTTTTTGTGGTATGAATCTGATTTATTTAATGCTACAATGATTGTTTCATGATGGTTTAATGATTGGATAACATTAGGGTTTGGTTTTGCAACTTTAAAAGTATATACGATTGGTAAAGAAAGTATAAGGGTGTGTTTTGCCAACTTTGAAACTTGTGGGATATTTTTTTAATGATATATAAGTCTGTAGGAATGTAGGAAAAATATGACTTGAGGGTCCTAAGTGTAAATATTGCAAGATACTGAATTAAGTGTATTTATAAGGGTTGTGTTGTAATTAATTAAAATAGAGGGACTAAAAGTGTAAATTCTAAAATCTTGAAGTTATTCTGAGTAAATACTGATATTAAAATTGTAATGTGTAATTTTGAGGATTTATGGGCTTAATATGTAATTGTTATGAAATTATGATTTAATTATAAATTTTTATAAAGTTAAGGGACCAAATGTGTAATTAATAAATTCTGAGGGATCTAATTTGTAATTCATATAAGTCTGAGGTTATGTTTTGTAACTTTGTAAAATAAGGTACTTGTTTGGAAAATTTGAATATTATAAGGATTAAAACATGAATTATATAAATGTAGGGTTTGTTTTGTAAACTATATAACTAAAGGGGTTTAATCTGTAAATGGTGAAACTAAAAGGATTAAGATGTCATTCTGAACAAAATAAGTATTTAAGTCAGTAACTTAAAGTATTTTCACTTTATGCCTTTGAATTAGATGAACTTACAATTAAAACCCTGAACTATGAAAATCTGTCATAATAAACCCTAAACTTTTGTAACCTGCTAAAAGATACCTTAATGCCATAATAAGCCTTAAATAAGGACTTAACTTAATCTGAGATATTAATATCTTGCTAAATGTGAAAAGCTGTTAATTCGGGAAACCTGCTAAAAAATGGAAAGTTACTAAATCTGGAAAGTTACCAAAAATAGAAAGTTACTTAAAATGAAAAGATAACTAAAACCCACTTGTCATTTTGTCTTCTACTCCCTTAGGTTCGAGGAAGGAGTAATCTAATCTCTATCAGCGTTTATCTCTGTGTTCTTGCATTCATAATAAGGTACAGATATTCTGCCCTTCTCTTGTAAGGTGCCCTCGTTTCTTTTGATTTCGTATTTTGATTCGTTTAGGATTCCCTATGCCATTGCTATGTTACCTCCTGTTTGTGCACCTTTCGTGTGATCTTTTTTTTGTGAATCCTTGATGTGTTCCCTTTGTTCTGAATCTTTATTGAATCTCTTTGTTTTAACCTATTGTCCTGAATCCTGATATGTAAATCTTGTTTTGAAACTTAATCTGACATACTTGTAGAAAACTTGATTTGATTTTTGATATAAACCTTAATCTGTTAAATCCTTATTTGAACATAATTGATTTTGGAACTATCTTTAAAATACAAATGAAACCGTTTGAGAAAAGCTATTTTAAAAGAAGCAACACTGCTTTTAATGGAAGTTAATAAAAGTTTTGGAAGACCATTTTTATGAAAACTATTTTGTAAGATCAGTTGTCATGAAACCGTTTGTGAAGGATTGTTTAAATGGACTTTTAAATAGAAACATTTTTAAATGAACTTTTGTTATGACCTCTAATTATGAACTTGTGAAAACTCTTTTCTGAAAACCTTTTGATATTGCCCTTTGGAACTGAACTTAAACTTTGATATAAAAACTTAATCTGATAAACTCCGACAAAAACCTTTGATATTAAATCCTAAAAATTTCTTGATATGAACCTTATGCCATGAACCCTTAAGATTTGACTTTCTAATTATGCTAGTACAATTGACCTTTGACCTGACAGTTTGATATCCGAGCCAATCACTAGGCATGAGGGTTTCATATCCATGTCATTGACGCACCTCTGACATGACTCTAGGGCAGGAGAGTGATGACCTGTTCCGTCCCTTATTTATTATTTGCTATGGCCTTTATGATTATTATTATTGATTTGTCTGCGGGGGCGTATGGGTGCATCCTAGATTTGACCTGTTATCTGTTTATTGATATTTGTTAATTGTTATATTTGTCTGGTGACTGATGGTGTGTGCGATACACGTCTTTCACATATATCTGTGAGCTGATCACTCAAAATGATACATGAGGTCACCCCTCATATTATCTGTTACTTGAGAGGCATCCCCTCTAGATTACTTATATGTTTATACCGTTGTGATATGATCTGTTATCTGGGCTTGTGATAGATTTCTGTTTTTCCCTTATTTTATGACTATATTGTTTCTTTTCATTATCTCGTTTCTTTTGTCTTTATTCCGTTCTTTATTCCTCTCGCTTTGATTTCGTATCGGTATGATCTGCATTCCTGATTTCCTTTGTACTGCTATCCGTTATCGTTTCTTGTTATCTATATATCTGTTCACTGAGCTCTCGTAGCTCAGCCGCGTTTTCATTTTCACGCGGCAGGTATTCGAAGGAAGCTTGGAATGAGTGAAGAGTATACCTTGGACTTAGAAGATTGGATAGCTATGCTGGGTTAGAGTTGGATTGAAGATATTATGTTTTAGAATTAGTTTTGGAAGTTTTAATTGTAACCATTTAGATTCAATATTTCATTTGAAATCCTTGAATTTTTGTATTACTGTATTAGTATGCTTTGTTTTGATCTGATATGTATCCATTGTTGTGATATCTTTACCCTTGTCGGGTCGGGGTGTTACAATTTATGGTATCAGAGATAACAGGCTGCGACTCGTAATACATTTACCCTTGACCTGTGAATCCTGGACCACTAAGTTTCCACTGTAGGCACTCGTAGGACAACCTTTGAGAATTTGCTTTAGGATTTCCCTATAGGAACTTAAATCCTGACCAGTGAGGAATGAATAGATTATAAGGCATTTTGTTTAAGTAGTATTGCTTCCGCATCACTCTGATTTGTGCCTTGCTTTTGGTTAAAGCCTATTGAAATCACACTTGGAAATTTAGAGCTTATGCCTTGCACCACCTAAGAATTTAACCTAAATAAAACCTGAAGCATTGAAAATTGCATAGTAGTCATCCGACACTATTTGATCCTTGCTTTCAGATTCCGAATCCAACCTCCGAACCTTTTGTTAATCATCCTGATGCCTCTTCGGGCATTCTGAGAATTTCCTTGACAATGATGTACTTGATACATTCCGTCAGTTGTTTCTTGCTTCCGATGATCATCTATGAAACTTTTGACACTATTTAAGTTCGTCTTAACCATCCCTGTTTCCATAAGAAGTCTAGTGTTCTTATAAGGATTGATTGACTGATCATCTAATATTGACGACTATCCTCTTATGTCTCACCTTTGGCGTTTTTAAAACAATTTTGGAAACCCTGCCATGATTACCGATTGTTAAACTTTTGCTGCCACCACCCGATTTTGACCTTCACTTCCAATCCGTTTGATAAACAGTTAATATTTTCCGACCATTCTGAGGGCCGTTTAACCCTAATGTGGTTGACACCTTCTATAAATTCATTTTCCATGCTGGATATAAATGTATCATCCGATACTATTCTGTCTTGCAAATTCCACACTACTCCTATGAGAACTCTAATGAATATTAACCATGAATTTAGGAAGTTTATTCCCTCCCTTGAATGACGAATCTTATTTGCCAATCAGTTTTCCTTTGGAAGGATTTGATGCAAATACTATCTCCGTATGAAATTGTTAAATGAGCATGATGATGCTGATAACTGATATTTCTATACGCCTCACTTTGACAGTATACGATGTTCGTATTACCGATTATTCGCAACCTACCTGCCATTTGTGCTAAATAGCTAATAAGGTTTCAACACCTTAAATTGTTCGCCTATAAATCTCCACACTATACTGAACCATGTACTCGACTTTGACATATGAACTATCCGTCTGGTTTAATAACCATATTCGTCCTGCGTATCTGTTTACTATTGATATACCTGATTTTGGAGATCTTTTGATTATTGATTGGCTGGCTCTTCGTAAGAGCTACCATAAGACTACCGTAATTGAAATGTGATCCTTAAATCTGCTCCACCCTACTTTTGCTATGATAACTTTTAACCGCTCAGATATGTTAAGCTTAAAACTGCTATGGAAATACTTACCCTGATCTCATTGATCGTCAAATTCTCCTGACACCTATTAGTATCCACCATTAGAAAGTTTTGGCATTGGAAGTTTTGTTGTACAAATTTTCTGGTGCTTCTGATGAAACTTTTGGGTATCTCTCCTGATTGAGAAGTAAAATTGGCTTTGAACCGATATCAGCTGACGAACCATGATACTGTTGAAATTGAGAGATTGAAGAAGCTGATGTAATATGTTTTTGTCCACCTCGATGTTCCCTTTTAAATACTCTATTAATTTATGAAGAAGAAGGAGAAAATTTTTGCGTCTGCATATCAACTATCGTAAACCTAACCGTAATTTTAACCGTAATCACTTTTCAATTCTACGTGTCACTGATTAAATTGTTCTACCTTGAAACCCTGTATCAGACAACCTCATTTAATGTTTGAAGGACTGAAGAAGCAACCACGAGAACTCCTAAGATGGGAGATGACTAACTGAGAGCAACTTCCGTAAAGTATTTCAGTTTTATTCGTAAAGATGGGTGATGTGAATTAGATATGAAGTTTTCCCTGAAACGATTCATGAAAACTGTTTTCGTACTCATTGTGACCATTGTGAGTCTTAAATAATGCCAATAGTATTGGTTAATAAGAATCATGTTTGCACGAGTAATTGGACAATTGTCATAGTATGACAACATGTTTGTGCTCTGAGACGAACGAGGAACATGTAGACCATTTTCGTATTAAGGAATGACCCTTTGTTCTGGACGAGTAAATTGCTTGGCTTTCAGAGATTGTAGCAGACAATACTACCAGGCATCCGGTGACGACAGCAATCAGAGTTGGCGAATTTTGATTTGTGCTAGGAGACCTGTCAAAGACACACAGCCTTACTTCTCTATTCATTTTAGTTGTACTAAGATGAATTGAGAGTAGAAGCAGGCTCGTGAATGGGTAATACACAGCGACTAGGTCAGAGATTCATGTTACCACACCACAGTTCCAAGAAGAAGTGCCGAAGGCTCGAGGGATCAGACTCAAGTTATAAATCCTTTTCACCCGATGATCATATGGACATACATAGACAGACTGCCTGGAATCGAGAGAGATTTAAGAGCATGTATTGAATGGATGACGTAGTTCACTTCCGTTTGACCTATTTAAATTCCGGTTACCTGATGATAAAATCCTTTGAATGGTTTAGGTTATCTATTAGTAATTCCGCTTTGTGTTCATTCCGCGTATGTAGGACGATGGCTTTGATATGTCAAATTTGACGAATGATGGATGACCTGATGCTTTTGATGATGTGCCCAAATTCTGATAAACATTCTAGATCGGTTCCGTTAACTCCTTCGAGTGATTCGTTCTCCTCTTAGTTAAGGTATTTGATTTTTGTAACCCGTGAGACCGTAGGAAGACTAGGTGGATTAAGATAAGTTGTTCTGTTTACGACTTGAGATAAAGTATGACCATCATGAGGGCATATTTATATGATGCCAGTATTATGACGTCTGACCAACGTGATAATACTTACATCATATAACGTGCACTTGTTGTGGGCATCAGATATTTCGAGAAGTGCCTTAGAGCTTTCGAAATTCTGATAAATGTTTGAGATCATCTGCGTTAGTGAGACTTTAAGTTCATTCTACCTATACGCGTAATCAGCTTTCACCGTTATGCGAATTGATACGTCTGGATTCTCGTCACGCACTCTGCTAACCCCCGAATTTCTGATAATAATCTTAGGTCCTGTTATAGAACTTCTACAAATTGATGTTATCAATAATCTATTCCTGTGCGTTCTAATCTGACTTGTCAAGTCAAAATCCTGTGTAATTCTTACGTCTCTTCCGAGAGAATCCGATCATCATCTATTAGGTCTGGTATGTCCTTGTTTTGTGTTCCGTTCTCTTTTCTTTCTGCTTCCTGCAAATTTCGAGGACAAAATTTTTTTGTTAGTGGGGAAGAAGTTGTAATACCTGAAATTCAGATAACTGTAAAATTACCTAATTACTCCTGAAATCATAAAACTTAAATAAATCACTTATAAAATTCTGAAATGATTTCCAAACCTCTGAAAACGAACTACATATGAAGTAAAATAAATTTCTGGGACAACATAATATTATTTCTGAATGTCCAAAAATTAGAAATCACTTGTATACATTTTATATGGTCCGAAATATATTAGTTAATTTAATTAAGTTTTGTAAAATAAATATAAATAAGATAAATACAAAGTAAATAAGGAAAATATATCAAAATACAATTCTAATTTGTGTGGGATTACAAAACCAAAAATATCTGATCTTTATCACCTTAAAGTCGGTTTATATAATTATTTATACAAATCTTATATTTTTATAAACCTAAAAATTCCGAAACCCTTTATATCGACAAAACAAAATTCCCAAAAACCCTATTCGACATTCTGGACCTGAGCCAATAATTTTTTGGAGTTCATAATAATATTAAGGAGCTACAAAAAATAGGAGTTGGAATTTAGAGGCACTCGTGTGTTCGTGGTGAATTATTTGTTCTTAGAATAATACGCGTGAGGTATAATCTCTTATGATCAGTCCTTACGTTGTAAAATTAATCTAGTATTTTTCTTGTGATCTTTAGGTCGAATATAACTCACGAAAAATAAGAAACATGAATCATGCAAGATTAATATGGCGTATGATAATTAAATATATAAAACACAATTAAATCGTAAATAATGATATACGAATTTTCTGAGGTGTAACTAAAATTTTCACATGTCCTATACTGATAATATAAGCTTATAAAAATAACCATATGATTTTTTAAGCTTAGAATAATTGATATTGAATTATGTATGTATCGGATCTAAGAGAAAAGTAAAGATAAATTGGGGAAAACCCTAAATCGAATTAGGGTTATGTTTTTGTGGTATGAATCTGATTTATTTAATGCTACAATGATTGTGTCATGATGGTTTAATGATTGGATAACATTAGGGTTTGGTTTTGCAACTTTAAAAGTATATACGATTGGTAAAGAAAGTATAAGGGTGTGTTTTGCCAACTTTGAAACTTGTGGGACATTTTTGTAATGATATATAAGTCTGTAGGAATGTAGGAAAAATATGACTTGAGGGTCCTAAGTGTAAATATTGCAAGATAATGAATTAAGTGTATTTATAAGGGTTGTTTTGTAATTAATTAAAATAGAGGGACTAAAAGTGTAAATTCTAAAATCTTGATGTTATTCTGAGTAAATACTGATATTAAAATTGTAATGTGTAATTTTGAGGATTTATGGGCTTAATATGTAATTGTTATGAAATTATGATTTAATTATAAATTTTTGTAAAGTTAAGGGACCAAATGTGTAATTAATAAATTCTGAGGGATCTAATTTGTAATTCATATAAGTCTGAGGTTATGTTTTCTAACTTTGTAAAATAAGGTACTTGTTTGGAAAATATGAATATTATAAGGATTAAAACATGAATTATATATATGTAGGGTTTGTTTTGTAAACTATATAACTAAAGGGGTTTAATCTGTAAATGGTGAAACTAAAAGGATTAAGATGTCATTCTGAATAAAATAAGTATTTAAGTCAGTAACTTAAAGTATTTTAACTTTATGCCTTTGAATTAGATGAACTTACAATTAAAATCCTGAACTATGAAAATCTGTCATAATAAACCCTAAACTTTTGTAACCTGCTAAAAGATACCTTAATGCCATAATAAGCCTTAAATAAGGACTTAACTTAATCTGAGATATTAATATCTTGCTAAATGTGAAAAGCTGTTAATTCGGGAAACCTGCTAAAAAATGGAAAGTTACTAAATCTGGAAAGTTACCAAAAATAGAAAGTTACTTAAAATGAAAAGATAACTAAAACCCACTTGTCATTTTGTCTTCTACTCCCTTAGGTTCGAGGAAGGAGTAATCTAATCTTTATCAGCGTTTATCTTTGTGTTCTTGCATTCATAATAAGGTACAGATATTCTGCCCTTCTCTAGTAAGGTGCCTTCGTTTCTTTTGATTTCGTATTTTGATTCGTTTAGGATTCCCTATGCCATTGCTATGTTCCCTCCTGTTTGTGCACCTTTTGTGTGATCTTTTATTTGTGAATCCTTGATGTGTTCCCTTTGTTCTAAATCTTTATTGAATCTCTTTGTTTTGACCTATTGTCCTGAATCCTGATATGTAAATTTTGTTTTGAAACTTAATCTGACATACTTGTAGAAAACTTGATTTGATTTTTGATATAAACCTTAATCTGTTAAATCCTTATTTGAACATAATTGATTTTGGAACTATCTTTAAAATACATATGAAACCGTTTGAGAAAAGCTATTTTAAAAGAAGCAACACTGCTTTTAATGGAAGTTAGTAAAAGTTTTGGAAGACCATTTTTATGAAAACTTTTTTGTAAGATCAGTTGTCAAGAAACCGTTTGTGAAGGATTGTTTAAATGGACTTTTAAATAGAAACATTTTTAAATGAACTTTTGCTATGACCTCTAATTATGAACTTGTGAAAACTCTTTTCTGAAAACCTTTTGATATTTCCCTTTGGAACTGAACTTAAACTTTGATATAAAAACTTAATCTGATAAACTCCGACAAAAACCTTTGATATTAAATCCTAAAAATTTCTTGATATGAACCTTATGCCATGAACCCTTAAGATTTGACTTTCTAATTATGCTAGTACATTTGACCTTTGACCTGATAGTTTGATATCCGAGCCAATCACTAGGCATGAGGGTTTCATGTCCATGTCATTGACGCACCTCTGACATGACTCTAGGGCAGGAGAGTGATGACCTGTTCCGTCCCTTATTTATTATTTGCTATGGCCATTAAGATTATTATTATTGATTTGTTTGCGGGGGCGTATGGGTGCATCCTAGATTTGACCTGTTATCTGTTTATTGATATTTGTTAATTGTTATATTTGTCTGGTGACTGATGGTGTGTGCGATACACGTCTTTCACATATATCTGTGAGCTGATCACTCAAAATGATACATGAGGTCACCCCTCATATTATCTGTTACTTGAGAGGCATCCCCTCTAGATTACTTATATGTTTATACCGTTGTGATATGATCTGTTATCTTGGCTTGTGATAGATTTCTGTTTTTCCCTTATTTTATGACTATATTGTTTCTTTTCATTATCTCTTTTCTTTTGTCTTTATTCTGTTCTTTATTCCTCTCGCTTTGATTTCGTATCGGTATGATCTGCATTCCTGATTTCCTTTGTACTGCTATCCGTTATCGTTTCTTGTTATCTATATATCTGTTCACTGAGCTCTCGTAGCTCAGCCGCTTTTTCATTTTCACGCGGCAGGTATTAGAAGGAATCTTGGAATGAGTGAAGAGTATACCTTGGACTTAGAAGATTGGATAGCTATGCTGGGTTAGAGTTGGATTGAAGATATTATGTTTTAGAATTAGTTTTGGAAGTTTTAATTGTAACCATTTAGATTCAATATTTCATTTGAAATCCTTGAATTTTTGTATTACTGTATTAGTATGCTTTGTTTTGATCTGATATGTATCCATTGTTGTGATATCTTTACCCTTGTCGGGTCGGGGTGTTACAATATAACTTGTTATATTAGATGAGTGATGGGTGTGTGCGATACACGTCTTTCATCTCTTGGGAGCTCATGACTCCAACCCCTTGGATGTATCCCCTCATGTTATACTTGGTATACCGAGGTCACCCCTCCGTATACATGTATACTTGTTTACTTGATTTGATTTGATCTGGGCTCGTAGTGGATTACTGTTACTGTTACCCTATAACCTGACACCTGACTTGATACTTGGCTTGATTTGATTTGACTTGGGCTTGTGGTGGGTTACGGTTCCTATACATCTATCTATTGTAACCATTTCTTGATATACCTGCATAACCTTTGTTGAGTTTGTTAAAACTCCTTAGACCGTTTAGAGCACTAGGGTTAAACAATAACAAAGACAACAATCATGCACAGCGGAATAAGTAAAACATCTTTATTATTGAACAAGGTTTTTACTTTGTGATCTCTAATACTAACACTAATAATCATCTACAGCCCCAATTCTACTTGATCAAGGTAGAACATGTTACACGCCTTGTAACAGGGATCAAGGACTCGACCTTGAGGCTGAACTAACTAACTAACTAACTAAAACCCTAGACGTTTATAACTTACGTCTAGGTTACACACACACACCTCTAATCGACTACATCTTGTAGTTTGTGCACGTCTAAACTAATGACCCATGTCCTCTTTATATACTAGAGGGATTAGGGTTTACAATAAAGACAATCATAATACAATAAGGAAAGTAAATATTCTTCTAAGAATCTTCTAAAATCTCCATCTTTTTGTAACTTTCCTTCTTGTCACTTTAAGCCCTTCAAGTTTCATTCTTCTTGTTTTGTATCATCAAATCAATAAAACCCAACAATCTTCCCCTATTTGATGATGACAAAACAAACACCTTCTTGTACGAACTTCCCTAGACGAAGTAGAGAAGTTGAGATAATTAAATCTCGCCATGAATGAAACAAGTCTTGTCTTCCCCTTAAGTCATGCCATGCCACTCCAACATCTCTTCTAACATCTCTTCCCCTTTTTGTTATCAACAAATAGAGAACGCAGACAAAACTTCCCCTTGAGTGGTGCATGTAGATGGTTAAACAATTAAACAATAAGCTTCCCCTGAAACTAATATGTTTACCATCTCTTGAATCTTCAATTCTGTAAGCTCCTTGTAATGATTACTTGTGAAGAAAACCAAATATAACGAACTTGATGAAGAAGTTGAATTTCCCAAACTTTCGTCTTATATCTTGCACTATCAACGTGACTCCAAACTTATCTTAGAAGTAGGCTACTATGACCTCGTGATAAATCCTCAACTAATATGAGACACTGAGCACTACAATGTAACTCCTTTAAGTGATAGCAAATGTGTGTATTCAGCACCTTAAGTTTATAGATCACACATCCTTGCTAGATTCATCAAGTCTTTGTCATCGCAATAACACAAACATAAGAACGCGCACCTGTGAAACTCAACTACAACATCAAATAAATGATATTCAATCGTCTTCTTCAAATAATCCCCAACGAGCCTTTAATCTTTCAAGAACAAAAACCAACTTGTGTGTGTGAAACTAAT
This sequence comes from Artemisia tridentata subsp. tridentata, assembly GCA_021014915.2. Lineage (NCBI taxonomy): Eukaryota > Viridiplantae > Streptophyta > Magnoliopsida > Asterales > Asteraceae > Artemisia > Artemisia tridentata. Next base: position 78,334,031 of record CP139507.1, read on the forward strand.
AACCTGTGTGTGTAAACTAACAAACTGTGTGTGTAATACCATCTCTAATCAATCATATGTACTTCCCCTCACTGCTCGTAAATCATGCATATATATTGAACCATAAAACTCTTTACGTGTCTCCATAAATCATTCAAACACAGCAGTACTTTGAATATAACAGTACCTTGGAGCAGTACGTTGGACGAGCAGCAGTACTTTAGACTAACAGTACTTTGGGAAGCAGTACTTTGAAGTAGCAGCAGTACTTTCAATCCGAGAACAGTACGTTGCAGCAGTTCGTTGAAGAGAGCAGTACTTTGAGAGTAGCAGTAGCATAAATGAATCTCAATACCCCACTTGATGCATTCATAAAACTTTGATCGAACTTTAATCAATTCTTGAACTGTCCCATCTACTGACCCAGTGATATCAACAATAAAATAATCCAACCTGCTCTTGGCCTTGTTGACTACTGACACCAACTTCATAAAACTGCTTCAAATCTTCCTCGAATCTGCTCCACTTTGTATCTTTGTCGCCAATTCAAACAACGATTAAATAAAAAATCGATCTGCTCCATTCGTACAAAAAATAAATCCGATTACCTCAGACACCTTTATCGAATCATTGTATCTACTCCAAATCAGTTTCTTCGACAGTAAAACCTTGTAATCCCTAGATAACGAGCTCCCCAGGCTCTGATACCACATGTGGAATTTGTTAAACTCCTTGGACCGTTTAGAGCACTAGGGTTAAACAATAACAAAGACAACAATCATGCACAGCGGAATAAGTAAAACATCTTTATTATTGAACAAGGTTTTTACTTTGTGATCTCTAATACTAACACTAATAATCATCTACAGCCCCAATTCTACTTGATCAAGGTAGAACATGTTACACGCCTTGTAACAGGGATCAAGGACTCGACCTTGAGGCTGAACTAACTAACTAACTAACTAAAACCCTAGACGTTTATAACTTACGTCTAGGTTACACACACACACCTCTAATCGACTACATCTTGTAGTTTGTGCACGTCTAAACTAATGACCCATGTCCTCTTTATATACTAGAGGGATTAGGGTTTACAAAGAGAATCATAATACAATAAGGAAAGTAAATATTCTTCTAAGAATCTTCTAAAATCTCCATCTTTTTGTAACTTTCCTTCTTGTCACTTTAAGCCCTTCAAGTTTCATTCTTCTTGTTTTGTATCATCAAATCAATAAAACCCAACAACTTGTTGGATCGATTATACTCTGACCAAACTAACTTGTAGCTTGTCTACGGTTTAACAGCTTTGAATAAATTCAAACCTATTAATAGTGAAACACTGATATACTTTGCTAAGTATGCGGAATCTACTTCAACAAAGCTAAGAAGAATTTAATAAACGAACTTGAATATTATTAAAACCTTGAACCTGCTTTCTTACACAGATTCACTAACAAACTCTAAACTCTAATAATCGTATATCACTAATCGACTATACTTGTCTCTCTAAAACACATATATCTCTAATGCCAACCTAGGGATCCTTTTATAGGCACAAGGAAAACCCTAGTCGGTTTACAATACTTGAACGACAAGTAAATTCTAATTATAACTCTAATCTAATACGAATATTCTAGAATTACACATTAGTCCTTAAACTATTTGCATGGCAGTCCTTTAACGAGCAGCAGTACTTTAATCGAATAGCAGTACTTTGACTTGAATAGCAGTACTTTGACTTTTATAGCCCAACAATCCTCCCCTAACTTGAATTCTACTTGCTTGATTTCAAGTTTCTTTGTATGTCTTTAACTTCAATACTGTATCTTCAAGGAAAGGTTGTTTCTTCAAACCTGACTCGTTATTGTTTTGTCATTATTAATGCAAATAGTATCTTCAATCTTCATCAGCAACAATTCTTTTCAGCATCAGATCTTTTCAGCAACTCAGCATCATATTGGCAATATGTACATCAGATCTTAAGAGTTTCATACTATTCTCATCACTTCCAGGTGTGTTAACTCCTGTGAGAGGTGAATCATTGAAAACTTAATGGATTTTGATGTCTCTTTTACCAAAGCCATTAACTCTGGAGTAGCCAATGTTTAGATTTAGGAAAAACCATGGTACATTGATAACCATATGATTTTTAGCAAATCATCAGCTATCAACGGATTTGAGTAGTCTTTACCAAATAGCCGTTTGCTTTTGGACTAGTTAGTTCTTTTAGTACAATCACTACCATGGTGAACTAATTACCATATAATGGTTTTCCACAGCCTTTACCACAAAGCCATTATCTTGTGGGCTAGCCAACTCTTCACTAATATAGATATGGTGAGTTGAAAACCATACAATTTTTAGTAAATTGCCAACTAAAAACGGATTTGATAATCACATCAGAGCCGTACCCTCATGATGAGTCAAACTCTTTCTTGTTTATTAAACATGGTGAGTTGATTACCATTTGTTGTGTAGTACAAGTACTAACACCATGCTGTTGCTTTCAAAACCATTTGTTGCTGTTTAATCTTTGTGCTTTCAAAATGTTTTTGCACTTATCAAAAATTACTAATTTTATCAAAAGACTTTACTGGTTTTATGCTGCAAGCAGTACTTTGAGAAAGTACTGTCTGACCAGCAGTACTTTGAAGAAAGTACTTTATTTTTCAAAAGATTTATATAATAATGAAACCATACCAGTAGTTATGCATTAATCTTCAAATTCAGTAGTCCACTTGATGAATAATTTTATGACCATCAATGCTACTTCATCCTCTTGTTCCACTTCCATTCCATGCTCTAGCATTCTGATCATCAGATCTCTTGTGAGTGGATATCTTTGTTCTGCTAGCATATGAATCATAGTGCCATCTTCTAACTCTAAAACATGTATCCCAACTGATCCAAAGAATCTCCATCTGTTAATCTCCCAGTTGTCTTGATTTTCCCACAAAGCACTGTCCTTAGACTCCTCTGTCTCCCAGATTGTTGTGAGATCTCCTAACAATATCAAACCTACTCCTTGTGGTGGAATATGCTCAAAATAAGTTTGCACTTGGAGATATAACTGAAGCATATCATCTCTATCAATCAGATGTAGAATATCCCATAATGAATTAAACACTCTAAAACTTCCATCTAGTCTATGAAAGATTAGATAATCTCCTTCTTTAGATTCTACAACTGAAAAAGTAGATATCTTGGACTTCTTATCAGAATCTTCTTTCAATTTTGGATTCTCAAAGTCAACAACTCTAAGATAATTTCTGAGCTCATCAACTGTGTCTGTTCTTAATTCAACAGCTTCCTTGAACTTCTTTGATGGCTGTTCATCAGTAACTCTTTTCCTCTTTGAGCTTCTTGTAGCAGCTCTTTCCTTTCTTTTATCTTCAAGCTTGTCATCTTCAAAAGAAATAATGCCTGCAAGATCTCTTTGAATAGCTTCTCTAACAGCATCATACAGATCCTTCATCTCTGTATATGTTAATCTAACTAAACCTGTGTATCCTTGACCTTTCAGATAAGCCATCATATCATTCCTTTCTCTAGCTTTACTAATTGGCCTTTTTGGTTGAACATCCTTTCTTGATTCTTCAGCATCTATCTCTGCTTGTAATATTCTAGCTGCTTCCTCATTTTTGGCAACCTGAATTTGTCTTAACTGTGCCAATGTCATCTTCTTCTTCTTCTTTTCTACCAAGATCCCTTTACCTTTATCTTTTGGATCTATCTCTTGTGCAGGTTGAGAAGAAGTATGATGTTGTTGTTCAACCTCATGAATACTAATACCTCTTTGACTTGACATATTAAGCATGATATCAGCAATTGTTTCATCATCACTGTTAGTATGAGCTATATCATCTTCTTCCTGAGCTGGTTTAGAAGGACCTACTTCCTCTTGAACTTGAATTGAAGGACCAATATCCTCTTCAAAATCTAAGGTTCTAGGTGTAACAATGAATTGCCTCTCAGTACCTTGTTGAGCAGTACTTTCTTGAGCAGTACTTCCAGCTTCAGCTCCTTCTAAGTTTATTTCCTCAGTATCACCACTTCTTACTTCAACAGTAGCTTCTTCCAAATTTATTTGCTCTGTTTCATCACTCTTCCTCTCAACAGTATCTTGAGGAATATTTTCAGGTGGTGTCCTCTGAGTATCATCCATAAATCCAGCATCTTGTTCAAAATCTTGTTCAAAACCAGCATCATCTTCATTCAAATTCTCTAAATTCCTCCCCATTTGGAATGAAGATTGCTTCTTAGACTTTTTCTTCTTCGAAATCTTTGTAGGTATCCTACCACTCTTCTTCTGAGACTTCACCCATAATCTATGGTGTTGAACTAGTGGCCAAACATACCTCTTCAATCTCTGAAACTTAGTCTTTAATTTGTCTATCTTAGCAGCTTGAGCCTCACTCTCCTTCTTCAACCTCTTTAACTCCCTTGTTAAAGCATAATTGTCCAATTCTACCTCTTCTTCTTCAAATTGCTTAGACACATTTGTGGAAGAATCATCAATAGGAGATGGTGGATTATTCATACCTTGGTCTGACTCCTCATGAGTAGGAATGTCCATAGGAGCAGTACCTTCCCTAGTAACAGAATGTGGAGAAGCAGTATGTTGAGAAGCAGTGGGTTCAGGAATACTAACTTCTCTAGAAACTGGAGACTCTTGGCTTGCTGACTCAGAATTTGCTTCTTGCTCTTGCTCTTGCTCTGCATCTCTAACAACTTGTGCAACTCCCAATATATGAGCAGTCAAAGGTGTGTTGGTTCCAGAAAACTTTGCACTTTGTTTAGATAGAAAAGTAAACACCTTTGATGGAAGTTTGACAGTGGGTAAAAAACTTTGAGGTTTAGGGACATCCTCAAGTTGATTGTTCAAGAATAACTGAACAAACCTTGGATACATCAAAAATGGTGAACCATTACTAATATGTGTAAGCATACCATCCAGAATGAGTCTTGAAAAATTGAATCTTCGATCGGTAGCTAAACCCACTAATGCAGATGCAATATTTTGACCAAATTGATCAAAAGAAGTACTCTTGGGACTCAAACAATGAAGTAGAACGTGAATTAGGTACTTCCAATGAGAACAAAACAAAGGCTTTTGAAAAGTAAGCTTCGTCAGATCGCCTTCATAACCTAAATCACTTAAAGTGTCCCAAAGCACTTGTTTTTCAAAACGAACAGCCCCCCCTTCATCATCAAACATCAACACATCCCTAATCGTGGCCTCAGTAATCCTAATAGCTCGTCCAGCAACCGTAGCTCTAATCAACGAATCATCTTCTTTCGTTGCAGTAGCCCAAAATTCTTGCATCCAGGGACCAATAACATCAGGGTCAACTAAAATAGAGTAGTTGATGGAAGACCCAGTTAAGAAATCAATGATCGCATGAAAATCAAGATTATCCCTTGTCTTGTCCAAATTAGCGATCATATTATGTTTGCTAACAGTAAGGCGATTAGCCATGATGAGTTGGTAGAGAAGAATTCGCTTTGAGTGTGTGTTTTGATAAAAAGATTGTGGTGTAAAAGCGAATGAGGGATCTCAAATACGTAAAAAGGCGGGGAAATAGGAGTGAGTTTCTTTAAATAGGATGAAAATAAATCAAACTCTTAATAATAAAGTTACCGTTTGGATTAACTTATTATCTCCGCCGTAAGGAATTAATTAACCGGGAGCCCCACAATTTTTGACCGTTGGAACAGTACGTCCACGTAAGCAGTACGTTGAAGCAGTACGTTGCTGAAGCAGTACTTTGAGCAACAAAGCAGTACGTTCCATCTTGTTATCCACAATCGATACTCCAAACTAAAACCAAGAACTTGTAAAAGATTCATGCTTAAGTTCTAACGAATAGCTAATGGTGCCTCCCCTCAAATACAACATATAGGCTAAACTAAACTATTAAAACCAATACTTTCATTAAGACCGAATAGAAAGTATACTATCTAATACTAAAGCCTCCCCTCAAATGTAGCCTAGTAGTTAATCATCCCAATGCTCACAACTAAGTGGTTGAATCTTGAAACATCAAATCCCTTAGTGAGTAGATCAGCTACATTATCATCTGTGTGAACCTTAACCACATTTATAAGCCTGTGCTCATAACAATCCCGAATAAAGTGATGCCTAATCTGAATATGCTTGGTCTTGGAGTGATAAACAGGATTCTTCACAATGCAGATGGTACTCTCATTATCAATGTTGATAGGAGTATTCTTGAAATTGAATCCATAATCCAAGAGTTGATTTTGCATCCACAAAACTTGTCCACAACAGCTTGCAGCAGCAACATATTCTGCTTCAGTAGAGGAGGTTGCAGCAATGGTTTGCTTCTTACATTGCCAGGAGACTAATCTTCTTCCAAGATATTGACATCCTCCTGAGGTTGATCTTCTATCATAGTTATCCCCTGCATAGTCACTATCTGAAAAGGCTTCTAAGTGAAAAGGTGACTCCTTAGGATACCATAATCCTAACTTTGGTTGATGCTTGAGATATCGAAAAATCCTCTTGACTGCATACATATGGGAAACCTTGGGTGTAACCTGAAATCTTGCACATAAGCAAACAGCAAACATGATGTCAGGTCTTGATGCAGTTAAGTACATAAGACAACCAATCATAGATCTGTAAAGCTTGACATCCACAGCTTGTCCATCTTCATCCTTGCCTAGAGGTTTATTTTTATCAATGGGTGTGGTGGCAGGCCTGAGATTTGGAAGATCAAATCTTTTGAGTATGTCTGCAACATACTTTTCTTGGTTAATGAAGATTCCATCTCTTGTTTGTCTAACTTGAAGACCCAAAAAGAAGGTTAATTCTCCCATAGAACTCATTTGAAACTCCTTCTGCATAAGATCTTCAAATTCTTTCACCATAGACTTCTTTGTGGCTCCAAAGATAATATCATCCACATAGACTTGGACTAACATAATATCTTTCTTATCCCTCTTGATGAACAAAGTCTTATCAATTGCTCCTCTCCTATAACCATGTTGTAATAGAAAATTTGAGAGTCTCTCATACCAAGCTCTGGGAGCTTGATGAAGGCCATATAGTGCCTTGATCACTTTGTAGACTTTGTTTGGATGTGCAGGATCTTCAAAGCCAGGAGGTTGTTTAACATAAACTTCCTCAGAAATTGTGCCATAAAGGAAAGCACTTTTCACATCCATTTGGTAGACAGGAAATCCCATGTATGATGCAAAGGCAAGAAATAACCTTATTGCCTCTATCCTTGCAACAGGAGCAAATACTTCATCATAATCCACTCCTTCTTCTTGGCGATATCCTTGTGCAACCAATCTAGCTTTATTTTTGATAACATTCCCTCTTTCATCTCCTTTGATTCTGAAAACCCATCTTGTACCAATGACTCTTTTGCCATCTGGTAAATCACATAATACCTAGACTTCTTGAAGCTGAAATTGTAGAAGCTCCTCTTGCATGGCTTCAACCCAACTTTCATCTGCTAAAGCTTGAGCTACCTTTTTGGGTTCTTCTTGAGATAAAAAGCAAGCAAACAGGCATGTTTGTTGATCCTTGTGATTCATCCTGTTTTGTTTGTAGACAAAGCTAAGTAAAGCAGTATGTTGCTTAGAAAGCCTTTTAACTTTGTTCCTTGTAACCACTCCTGAAGAGGGTGATCCAATAATGTTACTCTGAGGATGAGCTTTATGAATTCTCAATGTAGGAGTTGGTGGTACTGGAAGATCAGACTCTAAGTTAGTAAAATCAATTCCTTCATTGGAGAAAATACCTTCTTGAATAAGCTCATCATCAATTTCTTCTAATCCAGGAATGTTAGCATTAACTAAATCATCATCATCAACATTGGAATCATCAACATTGTTCCAATTTGATTGCTCTAATACATCAGAAGTACTGTCAAAAGGATCATCAGTACTTTGATCTAAAGTACTGTGGGCAGTATCTTGAAAGTTACTCTTTTTCTTTGCAGCCTCATAAGCCTTCCTTTGTTCATCTTCATAGGATTGTGCTATAGTTTCTTGAAAAAGCATCCTATTAAGCTCTTCTTGTATGGCTTGATCTTCATCAGATACTATATTAGATTGTGGAGCAGTACTTTGTTCCTCAACAGTAACTTCAGGTTCTTTGTCAGGAACATCTTCTGGTGTAACATTGACTCCATGAACAATGTACTGTGAATCATCTTCTTTGGAATTAGCCTGATTCTCTTCTCTAACAGGAACATAATTCATAGATGGTGTGAGCTTGAGATCAAGATCAAACATCCAATCAGGACCTTTACCTTTCTGAGTTTCCTTATCTTCCAAAAATTCAACATGAAGACAATCTTGTACCTTTCTGGTATTCCTGTTATAAACTCTAAATCCTTTGCTATTTGTACAATATCCCAATAAATATCCTTCATCTGACTTACCATCAAATTTACCCAGAGAGTCAATGGTATTTAGAATAGTCAGAGAGCAGCCAAAAGGTTTTAGAAAACGAATATTAGGTTTCTTTCCCATGAGTAACTCATAAGGTGTCTTCATCTGAGGTTTAGTTACTGAAACTCTATTCAACACATAGCAAGCAGTACTTATGGCTTCAGCCCAAAAGAGAATAGGTAATTGGGAATCTGCAAGCATTGTTCTAGCTGCTTCTATCAAAGTCCTGTTCTTTCTTTCTGCAACACCATTCTGCTGTGGTGTTCTAGCAATGCTAAACTCTCTCTTGATTCCTTTCTTGGCACATAATTCATCCATATGCTTGTTCTTGAATTCTGTTCCATTGTCACATCTAATACCTCTTACTTTGAGTCTTAATTGATTTTCAAGGGCTACTATCAGGTCATGAATAGCATCAAAGGTTTCATCTTTGAATCCCAAGAAAAAGACCCAACTAAATCTGCTACAATCATCTGTCACAACCAAGCAATACTTCTTCTTGTTTAAACTCTCTACTGAAACTGGTCCAAACAGATCCATGTGTAGCAACTCCAAAGGTTCTCTAATATCTCTTACCCCAAGCTTCTTACATGAAGCTTTATGTTGTTTACCCTTCTTGCAAGCCAAACATGAATGATCAGCCTTGAATGTTTTGGAAGGTAAACCTTTAACTAAATTTCCTTTGACCAGCTTGTTGATGTTCTTAAAATTAACATGACCTAGTCTTCTGTGCCACAGATGTGCTTCTTCCAATGATGCCTTTGCTACTAAACATGTTGCTCTTCCAGCAGAATTGAGACTCTTTAAGTCTAAACTGTATACATCATTGGTTCTTGGTACTCTCAATGTCACCAAGTGATCATCAACAAATTTGAACTCAGGGGAGAGAATGAGACATTCTGTATCAGTGAACAGAATTAGGTACTTCTTGTCACAAATCTGAGATACTGAAAATAGATTGAACTTGAGCTCCTTCACATATCTAACATTCTCAAAATCGATACATCCAGCCTTGATTGTTCCTTTGCCAGTGATTCTTCCTCCATCAGGATCATTACCAAATGCAACTCTTCCTCCATAATATGCCTTAAAGTCTGACAGGATCTCCTTGTCCCCTGTCATGCTGCCAGAGCAACCACTATCAACAATAATATGATCTTTAAGCTCCTCCTCTGGGTTGCCCTGCACATTAAAGAAAAGGGTTAGTTTCTTTTAGGAACCCAAGCCATTACTGACTTGTGTTCCCCTTGTGGAGTGACATACTTGAATTCCTTCAGTATGTAATCTCCACTGGTTTTAAAGGCATGGTCAATGATTATTTGAGTTGGTCCCATGTCCTGTGTTGCAATAGCAACAACACTCCCTGTTTCACCCTTATCTGATGAAAGTACTTCTTGTTCCCCATCAGTACTTTCTTTCTTAACCCAATTTCGTTTGACCTTAGGTTTCTCTGAGCTAGGTACTCTGCTTGAGGTGGAAGACCTTTTATATGAATTGAATCTCTTAGGTCTTCTATGTGAAAAAGTATGAGCAGTACCATGAGTGGGTGAAAACTTATCAGTCCTTTGAGAAGGTACTTCTTGAGACTTATCAGATTGTGAAGGTACTGGTGATTTGGAAAACATTCTTTTCTGGTGAGGGTACCTATAGTCTTTTGAGAAATTACTATGGTTGACCCTATTTGAGTGATTCCAAACTGGTCTAGTCTCTCTTGGCTTATGGGTGGGAGGTCTATTCTTTGGAAACTGACTTAAGTATTCTGAATGAAAGTCACAGTGCTTAATCAAGTGATCAGGACTATAGCATACATAACATAACTTTCTCTCCATATTCCCAAATCCTCTTACATGATTAAAAGGTTTCCTGTAGTAAGCAGTATTTTGAAAAGTTTCTCTTGGAGGTACTGCTGAATGTCCAGCAGTACTTTGAAAAGTTTTTGGAGGTACTGCTTGTTTTTGAAAGGCTGTAGGAAACTTTTGATCATTACTCCTTTGAAAATCATTCTTAGGTTTCTCAGAACTAATTCTACCATTAAGCTTCTTCCTAAACTCTAGGTTGTCTACACCATAACGAGAAACATCTGTCCTAAGAGGTTGAAACTGACCAGTGGGTGGAGGAACTGAGTGATACTCCTTATCTTTCTTAAACTCAGGAGGTGATTCACTAATTGGTTCCTCATTCCTAGATGTGTGTTCTTCTGAGCTTGTAAGGTCATCATCACTAGGTGGAATCTCTTCCTTAGCACTAGGTGGAGTTTCTTCCTTATCACTAGGTGAGGTCTCATCTGAACTACTAGCTTCACCATAACCTAGTCCAGCTCTACTGTTTATTACTCTTTGTTTTTCAACAAATTGAACATGTGATAGACCAGCCTGTTTAATACTACCAAGTCTTTCTAACAAAGTATCTCTTTCCTTAGTAATCTTTTCTAATTCAGACACCTTACATCCTAACTTCCATTCACTTAATTTCAATTGGTAATCTTGTTGCTCATATTTTTCTGCCCAAGCTATTTCATTATTTTCATGTGTTAAAATTTTGGCTTCCATTGACTCTAAAGTTAATTGATAACCAGCTACCTCAGACCTAGCTGTTCTACAATTATCTCTTTCAGTCACATAAGCTTTAAGCAACTTTTGATAAACATCATTACACTTAGAGCATACCTCAGAGACATTGGATGAACTTGGTGAAGTGGCTACCATAGCAATCTGAACAGGTTCATCTTCATCCTCCATGCTCCAGTCAAAGCTTCCAAGACCATCTCTTAATTCCAAAGCAGCATATCCAGGTTCCTCATCAAAAGCTGTGCCCCAATCAAACTCTTCCATTGCAACCATAGAATAGGTTACAGGTTCATCATCAAATTCAGCACTCCAGTCAATTTCTGCTAAATTTTCTTGAGCCACCAAAGCTTTTGGTTGTGATTCAGTAATAGGAACCTCCTTTCTTTCAACCTTGGGTTGTTCAATCATCCTGTTTGCCTGATATTTTGCAAACTTGCATTCCCTTGCAAAGTGTCCAAGCTTTTGACAATTGAAACATTCAATCTTAGATTTGTCAAAAGTGATACCTTGTTTGGCTTTGAAATCAATTCCCCTTCCTGTCTTGTTCATGAACTTCTTGATCCTAGCAGTGATCATAGCTACTTGCCATCTTATGTCAATCTCTTCTAAAGCATCTTCTTCAATCTGCAACAAGTCTTCTTGATAGGTAACAGGTAAAGTGGCTTGTTGTGCAAAGAAGGAACATACAATTTCATCAGAATTGGTGTTGTTTGTTGGTGATGGGTTGGGGGTAGTTGTGGTTGTGCAAACATGCTGTGAATCACCAACAGTACTTTGAGAAGGATAAGCAGTACTTTTAGTGGAAGTACTGCTTCTGTTTTCAGAAGATACAAAAGCTATGTTGTGAGTTTTCTGAGAACTGTGACCATTCATCTCTTGCTCGTAGACTTTCAAATTGTTATAGAGATCATCAAAGTCCATAGACTCCAATCCAGGTTGGCCTCTAATCATAGTAGCAACCACATGCCAGACAGATGGCAAACTCCTTAAGAACTTCAAATTTGCATCTTCAACAGATACCTCTGCTCCATATAGTTCTAGCATACTAAGTAGGTTTTGGAATCTGTCATAGGCAGCATCAAGACTTTCTCTTTCACCAACAGTGAAGGTTTCAAATTGCTGCTTCAATAAGTTTCTATGCATCTTCTTTGAAGCATCATTACCTCCAAATCTTGTCTTGATAGCAGCCCATAATTGTTTTGCATCCTTAGCATCATGAAACTTCAATAGGTGACCATCAGGAATAGCAGACAGCAGTATGTTGAGAGCCTTATCTTGATTTCTCTTTGTAGCTGCTGGTAAGGGTGGTTGAGGTGGTTTGGGTTGTCCTTCAATTTGTAGAGGTTCATCAAGAACAACATTACCATTGACAATTACATCCCATAGAGCATGGTCAGTAATAGCAAGGTACTGTCTCATCTTCATGCTCCAGAGATCATATTCTCCCTTCTTGATGATAGGAATTCTAAGTGAGGTGATGGATGGGATAGGTGCAGCTTCAGTCGACATTGTTAAGGGTTTGTTGATAAATCGGTTTTAAGGGTTTCTTCTTAATCAGAGTCTCCACACAAGCTCTGATACCACTTGATAAGATCGTTGTAGCTCTTAGACTAGGTCTAACATAATTTATATCTAGGAATGATAATGTTCATAAGATCAATAACTTAGCGGAATAAGAACAATATCATAAACAAGGTTTTTCTTCATCATCATCTTTAACAACGATTACACACTTACAAACCTAGGCATCCATCGTGGTAACTTGATGCCTAGAACACACTAATTAATTAACATGTTCTACCTTGATCAAGTAGAACATGTTCTCTAAACTAAAACACTAATTAACCACTAAACCCTAGGCGTTTTCCCAATCCCTACGCCTAGGTTCCCACACACACACACCTTTGGTGTTTACATCTTTGACACACACGTTATTCTAATTCCCTGTGTTTCTTTATATACTAGAAACATTAGGGTTACAAAGGATATATTCTATAAATATAAAAGATCTTTATCTTGTTGCCGAATTCTTCCTTTGTCATCTTTAGTCCTTCATCTTTCATATGTTTTGTCTTATCAACTCAAATATAATTCCCAACAACCTTTCATTTGCCTTTCTTCCCTAACTCTTGTTACACCTTGCATTGTTTCACTTACTTCACTATCCCTTTTACTACTGCTTTGTGTACGTTATATCTGTTCACTGAGCTTTTGTAGCTCAGCCGCATTTCCTTTTCCTGCGGCAGGTTTTAGTTGGAAGCTGGGTATGAGTGGAGAGTACCATTGGATTTAGAAGACCTTACTAGCTATTGAAGTCAGACTAGAAGAATTTATAATTAGACTTAGAAATTATTGTATTGTAACCTTGTAGTTTCAGATTTTCCTTTGTAACCATTGAAATTCTATTGTATTATTTATGTCTTATGCTTGTATTGTTCTGATATGAAACCATAGTATTGTGACATCTCTACCCTTGTCGGGTCGGGGTGTTACAATACACGATCAGTAGGTGTAAGAAACTTAGCCTTGTATGGTTAGATTGGTTATTTAACCCCCGGATAGCTTGCACACGTTTGGTTGGTGATGCTCATTTATTGTGTAAGTGCTCCTAGCCTCTTGCTGGTTAAATATTCTTAGTTTCATATATATATATATATATATATATATATATATATATATATATATATATATATATATATATATATATATATATATATATAGGGAAGGGATCCGGTGAGAATAAAAACTAAAATGAGAAGAATAAGAAGGATTTCTAGCCACACATTTTAAATAAGAGGGAGAGATTTAAGGAGAGATACATCTACTTTTGTAGGTGCATCTAAAATGTGCGGTTGTGGTTTCTTCTCACCATTCTTATTTTAATTTCTCTTATTATTTGATCCTATATATATATATATATATATATAATATATATATATATATATATATACATATATATCTACATATATACATATATATATACATATATACATATATATACATATATATGTATATATATGTATATATACATATATATACATATATATATATATATATATATATATATATATATATATATATATATATATATATATATCGTACGGGCGATATATATATATAAAGTTAGGATCAAATAAGAAGATAAATTAAAATAAGAATGGTGAGAAGAAACAACAACCGCACATTTCAGATGCACCTACAAAAAGTTATGCATCTCCCCTTAAAATTCTCCATCCTATTTGAAATATGTGGCTAGAAATCATTCTTATTATCCTTATTTTAGTTTTTCTTATTACCGGATCACTTCCCTATATATATATATATATATATATATATATATATATATATTTTTTTTTTTATATATATATATATATATATATATATATATATATATTTCTTCACCGTCCAAAAAAAATCACATTTACATGTTTAAACGAATAAATGTGTATAATTACGGAATATAATAGTTCATTTAATGCTAATTTGTTAATTAAGAAATGCTTAACCATAACACATAAAGTTGTTGTTAACAAAACTCATTTTAAATTTATAAATCTTTTCTTTCTTTTGATCAGGTGTTTTGTCACTAAAAGCATAGATGAAATCTAACAAGTTTAAATGGAGAGGCCAAACTGTAACGTATTTGTTTTAAAATGGCCAAATTACATTTTCATTTAATATTCGTGCTAATAATGCCTACCACTACAAAGTGTAAGGGTTTAAAATGTACTTGTAGCTAAAAATTTTGAGAGGCCACAACCCTCCTGGTTCCCACTAAGTTTTGTCCCTGACTACAAGAATCGAGGCTTTTAGCAACAACCAAATGTTATGGCTAAAAGTTAAATTTTCGTGGCTAAAGATCTTTAGCCATGACTTATCGTCCCTGAAAGGTTGTAGCTAAAACAATGTGACTAGTTTTTTTAGCAGCGAGAAGTCAAACAGTTTTCACTATACACAAAAGTGAGCTAATGGTATTTTGCAACCGGTAACTACCAGTGCGCTAATGGTATTTTGCAACGGATAACTACCGTAGCGTTAATTTCATGAAAATTTAAATTGAAACTAAAGTCTAACGGGGTTAAAAAATTGTAACGTTTTCCAACCAAGAAAAACCCTTTCTAAATTAGCAATTGTTTTTGCAACGAGTCATATTCCAACAGTTTCTCTACGGTTTTGTTACTGTAGATATTGCAAGGAAATTGCAATGGATAATATTTGGTACGAGATAAAATGGAATAAATTTGTTACAAAATTGCAACGGTATAAATTTGCAATAGATTTGCAATGGCATAAAGTAGCAATAGATTTTGCAACGGTACACAATTGTAGCAGATATGTTTAAAATTGGGTATAAAAAAAATGCTTTAACTTTTGCAACGGATTTGCTACGGGTTTTTGTGTCCTTGCTAATCCGCTGCAAATATGTTGCAAACCCGTTGCATATTTCTTACGGAATATTTCCGCCGAAAATTTCTATAGAAGTTGCCTAGTTGTGTCGTAGTGTTTAGCAATGAGGTTGTCCCAAAGGTTTATACTCCCTTCGTCCTTAAATAACTGTCCTCTTTTTACTTTTGAAGTCTTTTTTTTTCCATCTTTGATATTAAATATTTTTGTTTGTGTTATATAATACTTGATAAAACTTATAACAGTGAAAAATATCATTTAAAACTCAATCAATTCATATATTTGCATAAGTATTATATATACAAAATAATAATAATAATAATAATAAAATAATAATAATATAATAATAATAATAATAATAATAATAATAATAATAATAATAATAATAAAATAATAATATTAAAAGAAGAAGTCCAAGTAGAAAAGAATGACTTAAAAGTCAAAGTGATGTTTAGAAAGAAAAAGTCAAATGAATACTTATTTAGGGACACAGGGAGCAGTAAAAAGGGTTTAAAATTACACATTTTAGCTTTCTAGCTACGTACGACTATAACTATATGTCTATATTGTTAGACCCGTTTTTTGGTTACTTGGACCCCACCCTAGATGAAAGTGGACCAGAGGCCTTATGTGATTGGCCGGTCAACAAATGCTGCGTTGTGGTCAAACCTAATAGTCAAAATATGACTAAAGTGGTTATGTAAAATATGATGTATAACTAAAGGGACCTAAGTTGCCATTGTGGTAAGTAAGTTATAGTAAGTATTGTGGCCAAAATAGAAGGGATGGGACTTAAGGGACCAACCTTGCCAATTAGGCAAACTTGCATCTTAACTAAGTATATCCAGGAGATTATAGTATTCTCCATATCATTCTTGGGTCTTTGAAGGCCGGTTCTTGGAGGAGAAAAAGAAGAGGAAAAAATGCAAGTAATGATGATCAAGTGTAGAGGTTAAGTCCAAGATCAAGAGTTTAAGCCTAGCAATAATCCTTGCAAGTAAGTAACCTCTAATTAGTGTTAATTGATTTATTCAAGAGTTAGGGTTTATGTACCAAATTTGGGGGTAATGGGTAAATGGTGTTTTCAAGATGAATAATGGGTTTTAGTGATTATGAGATAAGTTATATGTGTTTAGTTAGTATTTTAAAAAGGTGTTCATATGATCAAAGTATGTTAAAGGGTGTGTTGTTGTTATAGTTGTTGATTATGTGTTATTAAGTGTTTAAGAATGATGGTTGTGAAATAGGAAGATGATAGTGATGATATGTTGATGGTGAGGATGTGATGATGGTGATGATAATGGTGGAATCATGACTTATAGCTTAGCTTTGGAAGCTAAGTTAAGTAACTTGATTTCTATATGTTAATATGAATATTCTCATGTTATGTGTTAATGAATGAGTTGTTAGGATTAAGCTTGGTTTAGTAACTTGGGATGAAGCGAAAAGTGTACCGCTTTTAAGGGGTCATTTAAGCCCTAAATCGTATTTATTTGATCAAATATTGCCCTAAATCGTTCCTTTTCTCATTTTAGGTACTTTTGAGGAGAAATCTGGAAAAGGAGGCATTTTGGACGTTTTTGGAGCATAAAAATGAAGAAAACGACAAAGTCTCAAAATTGTGCTGGAAATTACCTTTGACGGCGTCAGGATTTGTTCTGGACGGCGTCATGGCTTGGCAAAATTGGTGGATGTGAAAATTACTCATGATAAGCCAGAGAAATTTGCATGGGAATTCTGACGGCGTCACACTTTAATCTGATCAAGGTCGTCACGGCTTAATTTAAAGAGGGACGGCGTCACCCCTAATTCTGACGGCGTCAAGCCTTGATAAGCCAGAACGGATTTTGGAGAGCTAAAGAGGGACGGCGTCAAGAAGGCCATCCGGGAACCCTAAAAGCGGCGAGGTGACGGCGTCACACTCCATAACGTGACGCCGTCAGATCTGAAAGTCTATATACAGTTTTGCAATTTTTTGTCATTAGTGTGGAACTTATTGGGGAACTTTGTATGTGAAAACCCTAAGACGAATTTAGCAGCTTTCTCAAGGCTTTTTGCCTTGAGATCTTCCATGTTACATTGAAGATAAGTTATCAATTAATCATTCAATATGTCTATGTGTTGTTTGATTCTATCTTGTTCTTGTCTTTTGTTTAACATGCTAGGCTAGATTTATCTTGTGTTTGCTTAGATCTAATGAAACCTAGCTATTGATTATTGGTTATTGGTGTGTTATTAGTTGTATTGGATGATTGTTCATCTATGTTAGGCCTAAGAAAACTGGCTAACTCCCTATTCGGTAACTTGCTTGAACGTCTTAAGAAACATGAACCAATGCGTACTAAGGTTTTTATGGTTGTATTTAATGCACAAGCGAATTCTAGTGATCCCATGTTAGGAGCTTCCTAGCCGGCTCGACATAGGAGTGAAGTAGGAGCTTGTAGAGTTGGGGAAGTACGTACGCCACCCCACGATTGGTATTAAGGAATACACCCGTCATCCACGCAATTAATACACACTAATCTACCGGTAAAAGATAGTTAGGGAGTAAGGAAATCTAAGTAAACACATTTCTCTCCACATAAGTTTTACCACCTTTTCATTTTCTGTTATTTTATTTTATTTGCATTTGTAGTAACTTGGGTTAGTTGACTAGCAACTAATTCCGCCCACTCTTTCAAACCCGAGATTTTACTTGCTTTCATAAAATTATTAAAACATAAAAAGAATCTTCTCTCACCCTCAGACCTATTAGAGTAGTTTTTCATACCTAACGAACACTATTCCCTGTGGAGAACGATCAATCCCCCGTACTTACCACTACACTATACTACATCGGTCAGGTACACTGCCTGGTGGGGTTGTAAGCCTCTTGAGATCCCTCGAGAGGTAAAACCTGTTGTAAGGTTGCAAAACCACGCATCAAGTTTTTGGCGCCGCTGCCGGGGAATAGTTATTGTTTAGGTTGAATTTTTATTTTATAGGTCTACTCACTAGATTCCTTTCTAGTGAGATTTTTATTTTATTTTTCTAAGTTTTCTTTAGTCTATCTTATCTCTTTGTATTTTTGTTTGTGACACCTTCCACCTTCCTCATGAGTAATAGTGATCGCTTGATCCCTGTTATTCGTATTTTCCGCCGTGCAAATTTCCAACTACCCGTTCTCGCCCCCATCATGGAAAACAACAACCTTTCACCCGACCACCACTTTGGTAACAATTCTGAGATGGAGGAGTCTGACCATGAGAATGAATATGTTAGTCCGTTTTACTACTCAGACTCCGATGAGGATGCCGGTAATGGAGAAGTAGTTAACGAGGAATGGGGAAAAGAGGAAATTGATCCCTTTAAGTATGTTGACCCTAGGAATAAGATCGAAAAGGATAGCCTCTTTAACATGCAATTCCCGTTTAAGATTGGTTATCATGATTTTTATGCTTATCTTAACTCATCTTTGCCTATGAACATTATCTCTCGCGCTAATTATAATAAGATCATGGTAGATGAGCTAGATTATCAAGGAGATAACATTGTTGCTAGGATTAAGCCACTACACGTATTCGTTGGAAGTTTTGTGTATTTGGTGGAATTTATGGTTATGGAGAACTTAGGAGATTTCATTGATAACAAATTAACCCAAGTCATTTTTGGAGAACCCTTCAAAAGGTTGACCAACCTTGACGAAAAACTTGTGGACGGGTTAATTACATTCTCGGATGGGGATGAAGATTTTACTTACCAAATGCCCCGAGCACATCCTAGGTTTAAAAACTACTCCATTGAATCTTGCAATAGACTTGTGCCTCTTGATTTGTTAAGTGAGAATGATAAGAGGAAGGGGCTCAAATATCCACATGAGAAAAACAAGAGATACTATCATGGATGTTTGGAGCTGAATGATGAATACAAGAAAGATGAGGCAACAATTAGATGGCTCACACTCGGATACGTGAGCATAAGCGACACTAGATGAGCCTTACTTTGAGTCTAGCTACAAGACTCGTTAATAAAGAAAAGCGCTTCTTGGGAGGCAACCCAAGTTTTATTTGCTTTGTGTGTTTATTTATTTGTTTGTTTGATTTTATTTGTTTCCGTATGTGTGTTTAAGTTTTATTATTATTGATTCATGTTAAAAACTAATTTGTGAAAATGCTTTATCTTGTTTTTAACTTCGTCTTAACTACATATAAAGGTATTTTGCAAAAGTTAAGTGTAAGGGAAATCTAAATCGGTTTATTAGAACACAAATGAACATGAATCGTAATAGTAATAAATGAACATACATATTAGTATTTGTTTGAGTCAAATGCTTGTATCGAGTCATAATGATGTTTTGCAGGATTTCCAGGAAGTAAGGTATAGGTTTTTACAAAAAATTTCCGGAAACATAACATGAGAATTCTGTCAGATTATTTCTGACGGCGTCAGGTTTAATTTTCTGAAAATTTTTGAAAGTTTTGTTTTCATAAAAAGTTTTTATTAAATCTCTAACTTATAATCTCCAGGAATCTGCAAAATAATCATTCCACAAGCATTATATCCTTATATATAGATTTATCCCGCCGATGTTATGCAGGTTTTCGTGTTTGTTTTCTCAGGTTTAACAGGTTATTTTGGACAAGGAAATGTATGTGGAATCAAGCTTTTGGCGATGCATTAGTCTTGGAGCTTTTACATTCTCTTGGAAGAAGATTTAACCATGTTACTTCATTATCCACCGAGCGAATCAGGGGAGTATTTGATTTCATTCTTTTACTTTATGCTTTTACATTTTGTTATTTGAACATTGGGGACAATGTTCATCTTAAGTGTAAGGGGGGGGGGGGGGGGGTAAAAGTACGATACTTTAGAGAATGCAATTGCACTTGATTTTTGTTTGTTTAATGGTAGATGTGTAATAAAACTGAGATAAATACTTGTTAGGGCAATTTTAGTGCCAAAATTAAAATTTTTTACAACATTTAGGAGTGAAACTTTGGTCTTAATGAGCGTCTCATGGATAGGAAGTTATATGACTAGCACAAAACCGTACCACTAAAAATTTTTTCCACCCCCAAATATGTGAGGTTCGCCCCTAAAATTGGTAGGAAAAGCATTTATGCTATGATGTGTGTACCGGTAGCACTTAGATTCTAGAACTTGCGTTAGGACCATTCCAAGGCCACAAGTGAGACTACATTCGTGTAGTTAGATTTACTACATGATAAGAGGCATTAGGATTAACCCATTGTTTTACACCTGTGTTTTTGTTATAATTACTTTGGCTACATTGGTCAAGTAATTCTCCCACACCCTTTGCGTTGTACTCATTTTTAGTACACGATACCCTAGTACACCCCTCAGAGCCTATCTTTTCGTTTTGACCTTTAAGCATTTTACTTAAAGGAAGAATTTGTTACACCCCACTAAAATGTACACCCAAATCGCCTTAGCCTACCTTGTATGCACTCATTTTTAGTGCATTATTGCGACAACATTTGTTTAAACCCTTAGTTAATTATCTAGTTTATTACATGGTTGCTAAGTCGAGTCATATCCTTGTACATATTGTTTTGGGACGATTGGGACTCATGGGTAAAGTACTAGTGTAATGGAGTAATGGGGAAGAACATCATTTATTACCCCCATATGTGCTAAATATTTTAAAAGTACTCCAAGTTTTTCAATTATCTTGATTCGAGTCATTAGAATAGTAATTTGTAAAGTTATGTAAAAGTTCAAGTGTAAGGGGAATGCAACGCCCCTATGATGTATTATTTTGGATGGTAGGGCAAAAGTGTATGCAAAAAAAAAAAAAAAAAAAAAAAAAAAAAAAAAAAAAAAAAAAATCAAGAAAAATACAAAAAAATGAGAAAAAGAAAAGTAGAAAAAACATACGGACTACCATCCCGTTTCATTTTATGTTTTTTTTTTATGTTTTTGTTATTTTGTTTTTAGCTTAAGATTGAGTCGAGTCTTGGCTTAGCAACATTGTATAGTACATGTAATTGATCAAGATCTTTAACTCGCCACCAGTAAAATATCCCTTATCCAACAAAACTGTGTTTATCATATCCCTACACCTAACGTTATAACCCATTTAAAAGCCCTCTTTGATAGTTTATCTTAGGTTCTTACGCCTAGTGGAGGAGGTTTTCGATCCTTTCCCAAGCCTATGGTAATCTATTTACTATGACAGGTAGTGAGAGATATTATCCGTTTTCATTTATGAGATTTATTTTGATGACACTTGAGAGATGTGAGTATCCAAACACTACTTGTGAGGTGCTAGTTTTTAATCTCCGTGCTTATTATGATTAAAGTGGAACGACTATTTGTTGCAATTACTTTTATGTTAGCATTAAATGACCCGTAACTTGTATTTTGATTAGAATAAAAGCGCATTTGCTTGAGGACAAGCAAATCTCAAGTGTAAGGGTATTTGATGAAGCGAAAAGTGTACCGCTTTTAAGGGGTCATTTAAGCCCTAAATCGTATTTATTTGATCAAATATTGCCCTAAATCGTTCCTTTTGTCATTTTAGGTACTTTTGAGGAGAAATCTGGAAAAGGAGGCATTTTGGACGTTTTTGGAGCATAAAAGTGAAGAAAACGACAAAGTCTCAAAATTGTGCTGGAAATTACCTTTGACGGCGTCAGGATTTGTTCTGGACGGCGTCATGGCTTGGCAAAAGTGGTGGATGTGAAAATTACTCATGATAAGCCAGAGAAATTTGCATGGGAATTCTGACGGCGTCACACTTTAATCTGATCAAGGTCGTCACGGCTTAATTTAAAGAGGGACGGCGTCACCCCTAATTCTGACGGCGTCAAGCCTTGATAAGCCAGAACGGATTTTGGAGAGCTAAAGAGGGACGGCGTCAAGAAGGCCATCCGGGAACCCTAAAAGCGGCGAGGTGACGGCGTCACACTCCATAACGTGACGCCGTCAGATCTGAAAGTCTATATATAGTTTTGCAATTTTTTGTCATTAGTGTGGAACTTATTGGGGAACTTTGTATGTGAAAACCCTAAGACGAATTTAGCAGCTTTCTCAAGGCTTTTTGCCTTGAGATCTTCCATGTTACATTGAAGATAAGTTATCAATTAATCATTCAATATGTCTATGTGTTGTTTGATTCTATCTTGTTCTTGTCTTTTGTTTAACATGCTAGGCTAGATTTATCTTGTGTTTGCTTAGATCTAATGAAACCTAGCTATTGATTATTGGTTATTGGTGTGTTATTAGTTGTATTGGATGATTGTTCATCTATGTTAGGCTTAAGAAAACTGGCTAACTTCCTATTCGGTAACTTGCTTGAACGTCTTAAGAAACATGAACCAATGCGTACTAAGGTTTTTATGGTTGTATTTAATGCACAAGCGAATTCTAGTGATCCCATGTTAGGAGCTTCCTAGCCGGCTCGACATAGGAGTGAAGTAGGAGCTTGTAGAGTTGGGGAAGTACGTACGCCACCCCACGATTGGTATTAAGGAATACACCCGTCATCCACGCAATTAATACACACTAATCAACCGGTAAAAGATAGTTAGGGAGTAAGGAAATCTAAGTAAACACATTTCTCTCCACATAAGTTTTACCACCTTTTCATTTTCTGTTATTTTATTTTATTTGCATTTGTAGTAACTTGGGTTAGTTGACTAGCAACTAATTCCACCCACTCTTTCAAACCCGAGATTTTACTTGCTTTCATTAAATTATAAAAACATAAAAAGAATCTTCTCTCACCCTCAGACCTATTAGAGTAGTTTTTCATACCTAACGAACACTATTCCCTGTGGAGAACGATCAATCCCCCGTACTTACCACTACACTATACTACATCGGTCAGGTACACTACCTGGTGGGGTTGTAAGCCTCTTGAGATCCCTCGAGAGGTAAAACCTGTTGTAAGGTTGCAAAACCACGCATCATTTAGTAACTTGGGATAGTAGGAGATGTGTTAATGAGTGAGGATCATGAGATAGGGCATGAGGTTGAAAGGATTAAGGTATGTTAATGATGATATGTGTTTAATGTTATTATGTGTATGTGTTATGGTTATGAAATGGTAATGATAATGGTTATGAGATGAGAAGATTATGAGTTGGAATGACTAAGTATGTTCTTGATGCATATAATGTGAATGGAAGTATTGATCATATATTAATCTAGTTACTTACTAAGCGAAAGCTTACGTTTTAGTGTTTTAATGTTCTTGTAGGTTTATGCGCGACGGAAGGAAGGTTTATGGGTTATAGCATAAGGATTTGGAAGTTGATTTGGAAGATAATAAGCATTAGGAGCTAGGTGGAATTCCGAGCTCGAGATAAGGTTGTACCCCCGAGAGTCTTTCTTATGATTTGTATAATGTGTGTCAAGGTCGTCGTAAAGTTTGGATGGTCAACGGTGTGTCCAAGTGTGTTAAACGGTTTATGGTAAATGTTTAAGGGGGTGTTTGGAAAAAGGGTAAATGTACCCATTTTGAGTTATAAACGGGTCAAGTGTCGTTGGAACATGTTTGATATGTTAAATTATTGATGTTGGTCAAGTTTGATGTAAAACGGACATCGTATGGGTTGTTTGTAGTGTAAATGGGTCAAAACGGGTTATTTACATAACCCGTCTAGTTTGTAAAGTACCATTCCGGGAAGTCGTTCGGTAAATTTTTTTGTATGAAAATGAGCTCAATGATATACTAAGTAAATCTGGAAAGTTTGGTTGAATAACGAGTTCGGGAGGTCGGGTTTTCGAGCGCGAAACTTGAAAAATGATTCGGGTGGACAGCAGGGTCTGAACCGCCGCGGTTCATAATTGAACCGGCGGTTCAGCCCCATTTTGGGCTCCAAACCGGCGGCTGGGAAATCTCAGCCGGCGGTTCAACAGTTTTTTAGATTTTGGCGATTTTCAAAAATTCATATCTTTTAAACTGTAAGTCGTTACGGGTCGCGCCACCCATCGTTTTGAAGGTAATTGAGTCTACTTTCATTTAAAAATAGCCTCAAGGTCTGAATGTGTATGGATTTTTGGAATTGGTCAAAAGAGTGAAGCATGTCCGTAAAGTGAGTTGTTTCCGCGTATAAAGTTATAGTTTTTTGTCTAAGCGGGCACGGGGTGTACCAACTTGGTATCAGAGCTTCGGTTTAAGTGAATTAGGTTTTATTTAGGATTGCCTAGACTTAAACCACTCGTAGATGCGTTAAGCTTAAGTTTAAGTAATGCGGGCAAATATTGTGTAAGTTATAGGATGTGAATGTTGAGTTATGAAATGGATTATGTGATTTCTATATGAGTCTAATGATGAGAACTTATGAATGTGTTTTATGTGACATATGTGGTGTAAGGCTTGATGTGTAAGTGATAGGATTATCGTGCACCTCGGGTTGTGTCGGTAATTATTTGTGATTATGTGAATGTGCATTATAGAAGTAATATGGAGATGCGTATAAAAAGGATAAGTGGTATGCTTGTTATAGAAAGATGAAAATAGGATATCGTAATAGTGAGGAATTATAGATGGACGTGAGATGTTATATGAGGATGTGTTCATGGCGAGGACTTAGATGTTTGAGTAAAGCAAATTGTCTAAATAAGTAATTGCAAAATGTTAAGGAAACGTACGAGTAATAAATGATACATAAAGTAGCTATGGTATAGAGTGGTAAAGTAAAGTAGTAAGTACCTCAACGATAATAGACGAATGGTATGACATAGACATGTTCAAAAGTTTTAAACTATAATTGGATAATAGACTAAAGAAGTATAAATGTTTAGTGGCGTTTATCTCTTATGGAAAGCATAATCGAATGTGGGCTAAAAGTATGAATGAGATTAAGTATGTACTAAAGTGTTGTCATGAATGTATAAGATGTTATTTTGTCATAGGCAAGGTGGCTATGAATGCGTATTACAATGAGATATATAGAATAAGTGAAAAAGTAAACTACAAGGAAACTTGAATTAGATAAGTCATGACTAGAATTCTTGTTGTGACATGAAGTGTTAAAAGTTGGGTAAATGAATGAGTTTTAGATCATAATGAAAGACCAATATATGGTCTAGAAAATAATTCATGTATAATGATTGGGTTAAACCATGTCGAGATTAAAGTGGGTCAATCGGGATTGAAATAGACAACATTAAAAGAACGAACATGTGTAATATAGAGTAAGAGGATAACGTGAGGTAAACAAGAAGACGATAAGTTAAATGTGACAACCCAGATGAAATAAAATGTGTGTATCCATATGTACGAAAGTATGAAAAAGATGAACATTTCTAAGATGGTGTCAAGGTAACTAAAATTGATAGATGAATAATTAAAATGTGTAAAGCAAGGGAAAAGAAAACGGAAAGGTATTAGTCTAAGAAATGCTTGAGTAATGAACGATAAAAGAACATAGAATTAGTAAATTAGAGGCGATTGATTGGTGATGGCATGTAGCGAATTGTTTACCGTGCACTTTAGTTAGTGTCGGTGATTATATTATGATTATACAAATATACGTTAAAGCAGCGGTATAGAATATGAGTAGGAATGATAAGTGGTATTAGAGATGGGCTAACAAGTGAATTAAGCGATGACACGTTAAATGTAGATCATAATGACATTAAGCGTACGAAGCTATAGCATGAAAAGACAAGATGAAACTAGTGAATTAATGATTAAGTTTAGAGATTTGAAGATTAAAGAATGAGGTTAGGGAATAATGGCATGAAATGTGACCAACATATAGTCCCATCATATTTAGTGACTAAAGGCTAATGTTAAAGTGGTATAGAGACGGGGAAACGGAAGGGTAAAGTACTTGAGGTTAAGTTTAGACATGAAGTTGTGATAAAGAGTGTCGGTATATAAGGAATGGAAATTAAACGAAAAAGGTTTGAATGCTAAAAGTAATTACCAGTGTTGCAAAAAAAAGGTCTACAAGGCCGATTAATCGTCGATTAGGTGCTACAAGGCCACCGACCTTACCGATTTATGTAACTGGGTGAAACAAATAGGTCAACCGTGGTCAACGGCGATCAACGGCGGTCAATGGTGGTCAAACTTTCCGGAAACCTATAAATCTTGCCGGAAGCACCCAAAACTCACTGTAAACTTATTTTGATCACTTATAGTAACTGTTTAAGTTTATTACAAGTTGTTTTTTAGAAAATACCTTGCCGGAAATACCTAAAACTCACCGGAAATACACAAAACTTGCCGGAAATAACTAAAATTTGTCAGTAATGTCAATCCGATTAATCACCGATTAATCTCGTCTAGACCGATTACAGGCTACAAGGTGGTCGACCGCCCGACTACCGATTCACGATTTTTGCAACCTTGGCTAAAAGTAATTACCATAAGTTAATAATGTAAATGAGGATGAGATGGTTAGGTAGAAAGAGTGAATGCATACACGAATGTATAATAATGACAATGACATTATGGTAGGTTATAATGAAAGCGAGATTAAATGAGTACCTTGATGTTTAATAGGATGCGTTAATAAGATAATGACGAGATAAATGGGGTGGTTTAAACGCTAACGATTAAATGAGACAAGTTAAGTACGAAAGCCAAAATGTAATGAAATATTGTGTGGTAAACGTAACGAACTTATGAAATGGAATATGTACAAAGAAAAGGTAACGCTAATGAAGGTGTTGTATTAAATGATCCATGAAGGTTAGATATGTAAAAAGCGAGATGAAATAATATCGCTTAAATACATAAATAATTTAAGAAATGAGATAAAGTATGAGAATAAGAATGTGATGAGCTAAGAATGTAAGAGAGAATGAGATAAGTATGTATGAGGTTAAAGTGTTGTTTGGAAATTACTATATCACGGCTAATGTGCTCCACTAGCGATGATTATTATAATGAAAGTGTTGGATAGCAAAATGTGATGAGTTAAGCGAATGGATGTGACGTGAAAGAATTAAACAAGATAAGAATGTGAAAGTGACTTAAGATGTGCACGAAGAATAAACGATGCTAATGACTGAATGAAAATCCACCTATGCGAGGTTTAAAAATGGAAAGAGTCGGGTAGACTAAAGGGTAAAGTAAGAAAGTGAAAATGATTAATGTGGATTAGAATGTAAGATGATAAACACATAGAAAATGTGTAATTATAATAAGCAGGCTCATATGCTCTATGCGCTTGCGTTCCCTAAAATAAATGGATGAGATATTGTGTGTATGATAAAATGTTAATGGCTTGGATACGATGTTAAAATGTGAAAGTGGTAAGTGATGAATGTTAAAGATCCTTCGGGATGAATGTTAATGATCCTTTGGGATTGATGTTAAAGGTGGTATCCTTTGGGATGACCAAGTAAAGGAATGTTAAGGAATCCTTCGGGATGAATGTTAAAGATCCTTCGGGATGAAACGTATTGCCTTCATCGGCAAATGGGGTTGCCTACATCCTTGGCAATAGAAATATCCCCAGAATGAATGTGTTAATGATACGGATCCAAGTCTAAAAAGGAAATGGAAAGTATAAAAAGAATGAAAGAATAAAAGTTAAATATGGAAATAGGAATACATGTGTTATGTTGGAAATATATAACCATGAGTTTATGTTTCTTGATTTACATCGATTGGGACGCCTTTCCATGTAAATGAGGAAGCATGAGTGAGTGGGCTTATGTGTTGCCAACATGACACGAGTAGGGTTAGGAAAGTAGAAAGCGGAAGTCTAGAATTAGTTAGAAATTATAAGGACTAAGATGAGAGGGTTAAAATTAGTGTATATCTTTTAGTGAGACTTATGAGAACCTTTGTGTTGCGTGTTAAGCAAAAGTTGAAGGAATTAAAGAATTGTAATGATGCTTAAAATGGTTATAATACGTATTTTTGGCGTGGTGTGAGATGTAAGAAATGGAAATGATTGATGATGAGTGTCATGTGTAATGTGACGGCAAGTGTTAAAGTATTATGTTATAAGTCAAATCATGTAATATTTCTATAAGACCTATAATGGTAAATGAAAATGAATTGAAGAAAGAAGTAAAAGAACTAGGTGTTTGAAGAGAACGTTAAAAGAATGGTTAAGTAGTAGCGATAGAATGTGAAAGTAGTAGCCGAGTGTAACTATGTTCAGTCAAAAAGCACGAGTTTCTTAAGTATCAAGTAGTCAAAGAATGAGAATAAAGGATAAAGCAAGTGAGAATGTGATGTAACGGTAATAGAATAGACTAAAATGATAACTAGCTTTAGTGAATAGGCCTTGTTTTACGTAATAAGCGAGTAAGAGTTGTATGGTTATACAAGTAAGCAGGAGGTAATGTGAATTAAGGCCATGTGATGTGTTATAGTATGCATAGAGTTGCAAGTACATTTAGATAGTTGCAACTAAATGGACCAAGAACCGAAAGTTCTAAGAATGAGGTGTATTATGTGACTAAGTTTTGGTTAGTAATGGACGAGGGATTTCGGGGACGAAATCTAAATAAGGGGGTAGAATTGTTAGACCCGTTTCCTGGTTACTTGGACCCCACCCTAGATGAAAGTGGACCAGAGGCCTTATGTGATTGGCCGGTCAACAAATGTTGTGTTGTGGTCAAACCTAATAGTCAAAATATGACTAAAGTGGTTATGTAAAATTTGATGTATAACTAAAGGGACCTAAGTTGCCATAGTGGTAAGTAAGTTATAGTTAGTATTGTGGCCAAAATAGAAAGGATGGGACTTGAGGGACCAATCTTGCCAATTAAGCAAACTTGCATTTAACTAAGTATATCCAAGAGATTCTAGTATTCTCCATATCATTCTTGGGTCTTTGAAGGCCGGTTCTTGGAGGAGAAAAAGAAGGGGGGAAAATGGAAGTAATTAATGATGATCAAGTGTAGAGGTTAAGTCCAAGATCAAGAGTTTAAGCCTAGCAATAATCCTTGCAAGTAAGTAACCTCTAATTAGTGTTAATTGATTTATTCAAGAGTTAGGGTTTATGTAACCAATTTGGGGGTAATGGGTAAATGGTGTTTTCGAGATGAATAATGGGTTTTAGTGATTATGAGATAAGTTATATGGGTTTAGTTAGTATTTTAAAAGGGTGTTCATCATATGATCAAAGTATGATCATATGATGATCAAGTATGTTAAAGGGTGTGTTGTTGTTATAGTTGTTGATTATGTGTTATTAAGTGTTTAAGAATGATGGTTGTGAAATAGGAAGATGATAGTGATGATATGTTGATGGTGAGGATGTGATGATGGTGATGATAATGGTGGAATCATGACTTATAGCTTAGCTTTGGAAGCTAAGTTAAGTAAATTGATTTCTATATGTTAATATGAATATTCTCATGTTATGTGTTAATGAATGAGTTGTTAGGATTAAGCTTGGTTTAGTAACTTGGGATAGTAGGAGATGTGTTAATGAGTGAGGATCATGAGATAGGGCATGAGGTTGAAAGGATTAAGGTATGTTAATGATTATATGTGTTTAATGTTATTATGTGTACGTGTTATGGTTATGAAATGGTAATGATAATGGTTATGAGATGAGAAGATTATGAGTTGGAATGACTAAGTATGTTCTTGATGCATATAATGTGAATGGAAGTATTGATCATATATTAATCTAGTTACTTACTAAGCGAAAGCTTACGTTTTAGTGTTTTAATGTTCTTGTAGGTTTATGCACGACGGAAGGAAGGTTTATGGGTTATAGCATAAGGATTTGGAAGTTGATTTGGAAGATAATAAGCATTAGGAGCTATGTAGAATACCGAGCTCGAGATAAGGTTGTACCCCCGAGAGTCTTTCTTATGATTTGTATAATGTATGTCAAGGTCGTCGTAAAGTTTGGATGGTCAACGGTGTGTCCAAGTGTGTTAAACGGTTTATGGTAAATGTTTAAGGGGGTGTTTGGAAAAAGGGTAAATGTACCCATTTTGGGTTGTAAACGGGTCAAGTGTCGTTGGAACATGTTTGATATGTTAAATTATTGATGTTGGTCAAGTTTGATGTAAAATGGACGTCGTATGGGTTGTTTTTAGTGTAAATGGGTCAAAACGGGTTATTTACATAACCCGTCTAGTTTGTAAAGTACCATTCCGGGAAGTCGTTCGGTAAATTTTTTTGTATGAAAATGAGCTCAATGATATACTAAGTAAATCTGGAAAGTTTGGTTGAATAACGAGTTCGGGAGGTCGGGTTTTCGAGCGCGAAACTTGAAAAATGATTTGGGTGGACAGTAGGGTCTGAACCGCCGCAGTTCAGACTTGAACCGGCTGTTCAACCCCATTTTGGGCTCCAAACCGGCGGCTGGGAAATCTCAGCCGGTGGTTCAACAGTTTTTCAGATTTTGGCGATTTTCAAAAATTCATATCTTTTAAACCGTAAGTCGTTACGGGTCGCGCCACCCTTCGTTTTGAAGGTAATTGAGTCTACTTTCATTTAAAAATAGCCTCAAGGTCTGAAGGTTTATGGATTTTTTGAATTGGTCAAAAGAGTGACAGCATGTCCGTAAAGTGAGTTGTTTCCGCGTATAAAGTTATAGTTTTTGGTCTAAGCGGGCACGGGGTGTAACATATATTTCATAAAATACTTTTAGTCAAGACAAGTAGTCGCTAAAGGCTTCAATCATTTTCATATTAATTGGTTTTTGCTCAAAATAAGAAAAAAACGATATTAAACTTTAGTGACGACAAGTCGTGGCTTAATGTGTAAAATATTTTTTTGACCTAAAGTCTTGCGTTGAAAGTTAAACTCAATGTATAAATATATTTTTTTTGGAAGGCGACTTTTATTTTTTGGTTTAGAGTCGCACCCGTCACATCAGCAGGCCCTCATCCACCACATACCCAGACTATGTTATCTGAACCGGGTCCACACTGGCGTAGTGGGGATTTTTAACGGTTTCCGCCCGAAAACCGTACCGCCTCCACACGAGTTTTTCTCGCTGGAGTAACGGCCGGATGAAAACCAGGGCCGGCTCGGATTCGAACCTGCGCAACATTGGCTCACAGGCTCTCCTCTTCATTGCCTAATACCAACAGAGATTTGTGGCACTCATGTGAGGACTTCCCGGCAGGTCACCCAAACCGGTACTACTCTCACACGAGCACGCTTAACCGACTCACACGAGCATTGCCTATAAATGATCTTTAGCAACGACATGGTTCGTTTAAAGTCAAAGAAAAAAAAATTATTTTGTTGTTTTGTGGGCCTTTAAAGTTGCCATGGTTAATTGCCTCGGTTCTTAGAGCTAGTGTGTAAAGCTCAGTGGATACCCAAAATTTAAGATGCAGTTCATCTCAAGAAATAATTTATATTAAAGAAAATGTTGCCATGACAACAACAACAACAATAATACCCAATCTCGCCGGAGTGAGGTATGAAACAGGTGAGATGTAAACACTGACACCCCTACTCGAGAGTAAAGGGACTACTTTCATAAAGACATTCGACAAGCGTGTAGGTGCAAGCAAAAAGACTAATATGAGAGGTGTATGCGAATAAATAGAGACTATAACATAAAAGGAAGCATATAGAGCACAAACAAACAAGTAAGCAAAGACATAACAGTAGGGCTGAGCATCGGGCCAAAAACCGACCCGTCCCAAGACAGCCCGAAACCGAACCGAATTGTACTCGGGTCGGTTCAGTTAGTTTAATCGGGTCGGTATTCGGGACAATGGGCCAAAAACCGAAAATGCTAATATTACAAGCCCAATTTTTTCCCAGCCCAGTTTTACAAGGCCAGTTTTTTTAGGCCATTTTTTTCCCAGCCAAATACAAGTCCAGTTTCACAAATACAACTATACAAGTTCCAAAATCCAAATACAAGAATACAACTACAAATACAGTTCCAAATACAAGTTCCAAATACAGTTTCCTAATTGAGTTCTCTTTTCCAGTAGAGCATCATGCTGCCCCATTCTTCTCTTTTCCATGATTGAGTTCTCCCTTTTGTTTGTCTAACCCCTCTTGAATTTCTAGAAAAAACATAACATTCGTTAAGTTGTCGTAAAAACTATACAGCTTAGACTTTTACAGGTTACAAGTTTGCAACAAAGTATTGAGGCATAATGCTGCAAACTTCAAACTTAACTAAATATTTATGTGAGGGTCAATGATGAGAACAAAACAAAGTGTAACAATTGGTAAATTTTCTATCAAGTATTCAAGAGCTTTGTCATTTGAAGCAATGTTATCAACCGTCATGGTCATAACATTCTTTATACCCCATCCGATTATACATTCCAAAAGTTCCGTACCAATATCCACCCCTCTATGGCTATGAATTGGTCTAAAATTAATAATTCTTTTGTACATTACCCAATCATCATCTATAAAGTGGGCGGTTAAAACCATAAAGTTCATTCTTTTACAACTAGAAGTCCACATATTGGTGGTTAAATGAACTGTGGTGGCCTTGTTGCTTAAGAAATTGAATAAGCTCTTCCTCTCGTCAAGATAAAACTTAGAAATATCCCTAGCAATAGTAAACCGAGAGGGCATATTAAATCTAGGTTGCATGTTCGTGGAATACTCAATGAATGTCGGGTGTTCTACAAACTTAAACGGAAGCTCAGCAAGAACAATTAACTTAATCAATGACTGTTTAATCACTTTTTCATCATACTTCCAGGTTTCTAAAGTCCCAATGCTACTGCCACCCTCATCCTTCTCACCAATCTTTTTTTTAAATGCTAGTTTTTTCTGTTTCTTAATTTTCTCAACATCGGGGCTTCTATCACAGTTTACATAATGATTATTTAAGTGTCGCGTACCATGTTTAACGGAGTCGACTTTGAAAACCGCATCACACCATTTACAGTAGGCCATCTTAATCAAAACCCCATCTTCATCTGGTTCAAACTTTTGATCAAAGTATTTCCAACACTCAGAAGTCATTTTCCTTGGTTTGGCTGGGGCTTTCCCTTTTCGTTTATTATCATCACAGTCAATCGTCTCAACGTCTATCGTCTAATCCTAAACAAACACATTAAAACAAAAAAATTAGTAACACAAGCAAGAGATAATTAATGTACATAAATAACATAGTGAGCAAGTGTAAATCTGCCAACATTGCCTACTTATTTGCAGTGATCAAATAATGGTACAGCGACTGATCATATAACATAATCACTGCAATAGGACTGTTTTCAAGCAACTACTTTGATCATATAAGCCGCACCATAATGTACTAGTAACAATCAAACAAATGAACTAAAACAGAATCTAACTACATCACAATACCATATATGATATATCAGATTGCTAAGAGTTCATCTACATTAAACAAACAAATGATGCCATCCATGTATTGTACCAATTTTAGAATGAAATAGATAATTTTCCAATACTTACTAAGATTTTCATACACACAATTTATCTTCAAAATATTTTGAACAGCAATGGGAGTAAACACTTAGCAATAAACTAGGAAGAGATAAATCATTTAGAATTAAATTTGGATGCATAAATTTCCTATCAATATTTGTTTTAATTTCCTACCAAAACTAACTAAACCAAAAAAGCAAACTAATTAAACTAATCGGTTGAGTTAGGTTTGGTCTCATGATTCACAGATTCAGTAAACACAAAACGTTCAAAGTGCTATAAGTAGAACAACTATAATTAAAACAAATACAAGTATAATTAAAACAAATACAACACTTACTTCCATTGTTGGACCCTTAGCACACCGAGTATTAACTATTAAGTTAAACTAAGTGAGCTTATGACTGAGATCAATGCAAATAATATTTCTAACAGTTTATAATACGTGAATATAAAAACACAATATTTTTCAACGTTTAAATTCTTATTAGAAATAATTCCAAGAATCTATTACCCAAGTGTTTTGCGGAACAAACACTTGGGATTGAATAGACAAGGGTTTATGGTGTCTCCTATCGAAACTCAAGTTTTGCTTGAGTGGTAACAATATACCCACTGAGCTATCTCAATGAGTTGTATACTCTTTGTAGGAGAGAAGTTACTTTGTAAAAGTTATAATCTTTCAATATACAAAGCACACTTAACTTCTCTCCATCTGATCTATTTATACACAAGTAATCTAAGTATAAGTGATTAAAATATTACAAGTTGTTGAGGTAGCGTGTCTGACAATTACAAATAGTAATTGTCATTTCCAAGAACCAATAGGAAAGGGCTAATAAGACTTTGGGAGTTGTTGGCTGACACTCCATGACTTTTAGCCGTAATAGGGAAGGTTGGTATCTGACAAGAGAAGAGTGTTTGGTCTGGCACTTTTATCTTCTCAGATCTTTCCCTTTTGTTCCCGCCTATTCTTCAGGCATTGGTTCCTCAGTCTTCAATCACTTTGTTGTTGAGGAGACTGGGGTTCAGTGAGTTCTTGTCCAACACTCACTGAACCATCATCTTCTTCTTCGGCTTAAGTCCTACTCAGGGAGTACCGCCTTCCTGAGAGTGAGTCCTTTATTGAACTTGCCTTAAGCATCCTGAAGATGACTCACTGAGAGGCTGTTCTCTCAGTGACTTGAATTGTTCTCGGTTTAGCAAACACTTAGCTTAATTTGTGTTCAAATCCTATTTAAGATAATTGGGTGTTTTACGAACCCAACAATCTCCCCCTATTTGGATATAAATTATGCCTAAGTGTTTTGATCAGTATGAGTGAGCTAAAGTCTTCTGCTCATACTGAATGTACTAGAAAATAAATAAGGATATTTATATAACAAAACATTCATCAATTTATTCATATCATTACAAGTCCTATTATTCTAAGTACAAAATACTCAAGGTTCCTGAACAAGACCCATGAGTTCTAGTTTTGCCTTCTTTGACATCAACACCTCTTTATCTGGTCGATCCTTCATCATTTGATCCATCAGCCTGACAAACTCCTCATTATCAGGTCTCCTGATATTAAGCGCCATCAGTTTGTAAGCAAGGAGTGTTGTCGTTTCCACTTTATCGATGTCAGAGACTCTTTAAAAGGCTTCCTGACCAAATTCATCCACAAAGAAGATACCATACTCAGGTTCCTTGATGTCCAGGTTGGGACGGAACTTGACTCCCTGAGGAGTAGTCCTGTTGCAGTGAAGTGCAGCTATGTATTGTTCAGGTTCAAGAGCCACAACTTTTCTTTTCTTCCCGGTCTTCTGAGTAAGTTCAGGGATAGCCAGTCCCTGAGAAGCAAGTGCCCTATCATGGACAATTCTGAGACTTTTGGCCACTCTTGCGAGTTCCTCATACTTGGCACTCAGAGACTTGATAAGGTTTCGGGCATTCTTGCTTGAGGATTTCTTCCTTAGGATGGGCATCATCATATCCCATTCTCTTAACCCATAGTCTGAAAATTTGATTGTTGGAAGGTGTTCAGAATTTCTTGGACCTCTATGTATCGTTATGCTCAGGGGTTTGGTGTTGTGAATGGAGATGTCAGTGATAGTGCCTTCATCCTTGGTTTTGGTCATGTGCCATAAATACCTCTCATATATCCTCTGCCTCTTTTCTTCTTTAAGTTTGGCTTGTTTGTTGTGTTCCTTAAGGAGTTCAGCCTGAAGCTTGAGAAACTCATCCCCTTTGATGTCCTTTTTCTCAGACTCCTTGATCACTTCTTTGGCAACCTTAGAAATTTCAGACCTGTTGAGTTCCAGCTCTTTCTCTTGTTCCTTCCTGAGATCTTCTTGGTGTAAAATTTCAGCAAGTTGTTCAGGAGTCCCATAGACCCTTCTCCCATCCTCTAAATCAACATAGAACGGTGCATCAGGATCTGCACGTCTTTCAGTTGAAGCCTTGACTAAGCGTGCTTCAAGAGCAGGGTTTGTTTCAGTCACCATGATTTTCTTCCCTTTATCAATGGGAGGGGGTTGACTGGTGGATGTCTTAGGGACAATTACCAAAGCAGAAGTAGGATCAGGGATTGAAGGATCATCATTTTTCTCCCCCTCAGCAGATGGTGGAGCTTCAGTGGAGACACCTGCTGACTGAGGAGTTGGAGGAGCATGAGAGGCCTGAAGAATAGATAGGATGTCTGAGACCATAGACTTTGTCTCAGAAGTCTCATTCTTCACGGCACTTAATTCGGCAGCCATTTCCTTTTGGTGGGTGGTGAGTTCAGTGACTTGGGTGGTGTAGTGGGTGACCAACTCATTATGTGTTGTTGAGAGCTGCTCAAAGGCTGAGGAGATTCTGATCAGGTGCTCCTTGGATGCAATAATAGCCTGATGAATGGACTCTTGCTATGTCCTTAGACCATGAAGATCTACCCCCTGAAGGAGCTTTAGAAGCTCAGTAATGCTGGTGGAGGTGGACGCCTGAGTGGCCAAGTATGCATCTAGTCGTTTGACAAAGGTGGGATCATCTGTAGGATGTTCTTGGACTGATTCAATAGCCTTGAGGATGTTGGACAGTTCCTGATGCTGTCCAGTGGCTATTTCATCTACAGACTTGTTCAGGTCGCCAAGTTGTTTATCAGTGAGGGTGGCGGCCTGAAGAATCTTCGTCTGAGATTCTTCTACAGAAGCCCTGAAGTCGGCATAAGAGGCTGCCACTTCAGTGTGCTTATCCCATTGCTCATTCATAAGTACATTATAAAGACCTTCGTTGGCTTTGCGAAGGAATTTTGCCATTTTTCTTTCAGAAGCCGGACGAGCATTGTCATACTTTTGCAACCACTTAGGAGTGGTTGAAGCACCTGATGATGATGATGAGGTTGATGGGGAACTGGGTGGTTGATCCTCAGGAGGAGGAGGAGGAGAATGTTGTTGCTCAGAGGGCTGAGGAGGGCTTAATTGATTTCCATTTCCTCCTCAGCATCAGGGATATCATCGTCACCAAAATCAATCTCCTCCTCTGACTCATCAGCCAACAAATTTTCATAGTCAGCCAGAGAAGGAACCTTCAGGATATCCGGCTTCCCCTCAGAAGAGGGCTCACCTTCATTGTGGCCAAGTCCTGACTCTTTTGTCATAATAACTGGTGGGGTTTGACCAGCCTGACTAGTCATAATAACTGGGGGGTTTGCCCAACCTGACTTTTAGGGTCAGTTCCTGAGAGAACAAAAGTGCCTGAGGTGGGTTTGGGTTCCTTATCGGCGGGTGGTTTATATCCCTCCGAGTCTTTGTCCCCCTGAGCGCCTTCAACCACTGATGGGTGTTTTCCAGTGGAATCATGAGGCACTCCTTGTGAAGATGTATGGACCCCCTTCCCATCAGGATTGGTCTATCCTTTTGGGGATTTAGGGTCCTGAACTCCCTGAGACCCTGAGTGTGATTGCTCAGGGACGTTAGCAGGATATGAGTAGGTATGGGTCCCCTTCTCAGTGGAGTAGTGCTGCCCCATTGAGGATATAGAACCCTGTACTCCCTCAGGCTCTGATTGTGATTTATCATTGCTTTCATTGGGATGTGAATGGGTAGATGTTCCTGATCCCTCTGACTTGTTTATGTCAAAGGAAACATGCGGAAAGGGTATGTCCAAGGACACTGAGGATGATTTCCCAGTGACCTCCGTTGACGGTTGTTTTGTGGTCAGAAGGGTCTCCGCAGTGGGTGTCTCAGAGGTCTGGGCCACAATGTTAAGGGTGCCTGAGGCAACAGTCTCAGTGACGAGTGGTTTAGGTCTAACCACCTTACTGGACTGTCCCTCTTTCTTCTTCTTCACCTTCTTGGTTGGTGAAGGTACTGGTGAGATAGCATTATCACCCTGAATGACTACTAACATGTAGTTGGTCAGGGCGGGTGGTTGTGCCTCAGTGATGTCACTACTAAAATTGGTCTTATGCAAGACGTCAGGTTTTGTACCTTGATCGTCAGACCTTAAGTAGTCAGAACCAAGAAGATCCGGAAGCGCACAGGAAATGAACCTAGGATAAGACATGTGTCTTTGCCTATGTTTCCCTGAGAGCTTGGCAACGAGGTCTCGGAAGATTATACCTCCGATATCAATTTTTCTACCCTCTAAGAGACTGAACATCATCATTTGCTGTGATGAGTTCACTTGCTCAGTGGAGGATTTGTTCCCTCCTAGGACTTGAATGACAAATTTCATCATGAGTCTCTA
This sequence comes from Artemisia tridentata subsp. tridentata, assembly GCA_021014915.2. Taxonomy (NCBI): domain Eukaryota; kingdom Viridiplantae; phylum Streptophyta; class Magnoliopsida; order Asterales; family Asteraceae; genus Artemisia; species Artemisia tridentata. The sequence goes on from CP139507.1 coordinate 78,372,395, forward strand.
GATGGGGTGAAACCATGTCTTCACTATGGGAGCCTTTTCTAACAAGGCTTCAGGAGACAAAGTGGGACGCTTAGCGTCATGAGGCCCAAGGAATAGCATTTCTGCTTAAATTTCCTGGTCGGTAGGGTTTGCCTCAAAGGTCTGGGCGAAATCAAGACCAGTGGCCTTGAGAAAGGTCTTGTAGTCAAGGGAGAGGGGTTTCTTCCCATTCATCACAGTGAATGTGATGATTGATTCTCTGGTGTCCTTAGGGCTAGTAGTCATTGCGGTACACCAGAACTCCCTGAGATAGTCATGATAAATGACTGATGGGGTTTTGGTAAAAGCTGTGGCAAGGAAGCAGTTATGTAAATACTTAACCACATCCTTGTACCCCTCATATTGTTGAGGGTAGTGGAAATTTCCAACCACATTGTTTTTGGTCATATCCACGCCCTTCATTGGAAAATTCATATTTGTGGCGAGGGTGATAGCATTAGAAGATGCCATTTTTGTGTTTGGTTGGACAAATGGACTGGGTTTCTAATTGCTATGAACATACACAGAGTTTTCAGAGATAAAATGGGCAGAGTTTAGCTTAGATTATTAAAACGCGTGTGTGTGTTTGTTTTGGTTGGGGTATTTATAGGATAGTGGAGATGGGGGTATTTTTGGCATTTGAGCGGTTTTATTTAATCAAAATATAATTTTTGGAAATTATTTTGAATAAAATGTTTGAGATCTGGATTAAATGCCACCACTCCACTTTTCCTCTTTTTTCACAATTGGCAGAGTGAACAGTTGAGCTGTTTCTGCAAAAGGAGAAGTTGCAGAGTTTCCATCATCACATAGTGTATTGTGTAAGAGAGGGCATTGAATGCCAAGTTGGGAAGTGGAGGCCCATGAGGTGTATGCTAGAAAGGCAAAGGAACAAATATTCTTATATTTAATAAGAGTTCAGTTACCAACCTCGGACATTTACTAACTAGATATTTAGAGCATTTAAGTTAGTATTGAATGTCCTTTTCAGGGCCCTGAATGACTTTTCATTCAGTGATGGTTTTTCAGGGACTTGGTATTAGTCACTGATGATTCAGGAATATGTAATGAATCCTAAGCTACAAGGATTCAGGAACTTGGATTTAGTTCCTGAACCCTAAAGATTTCAGGAACTTGGGTTTAGTTCCTGAGGTTGAGGATTCAGTGATATTTTTTTTTGTACACATTGAGTCAGGGACCTGAGGTTTTGAGAATTTACACTTTAGTTGGAAAGATTCAATCAGTGGACTGATTCTCTATATCCAACATTCCTAATTCAGCTTTCAGTCTTGTGAAAGTTGGTTCATCCAAAGGTTTGGTGAAGATATCAGCTAACTGATATTCAGTAGGGATGAAGTGTAATTCAATGTCACCATTCATGACATGGTCCCTGATGAAATGATATCTAATATCAATGTGTTTTGTTCTCTGATGAAGAACAGGGTTGTTTAAGATTGTAATTGCACTTGTGTTATCACAAAAGATGGGTACCATCTTATACTGAATTCCATTGTCACTGAGTTGACTTTTCATCCAGAGTACATTTGCACAACAACTAGCTGCTGCAACATATTCAGCCTCAGCTGAGGACAAGGCAACTGATTGTTGCTTCTTAGCACTCCAACAGACTAGTTTCCCACCAAGAATTTGGCAAGAGCCTGAGGTGCTTTTTCTGTCCATTTTGCATCCAGCATAGTCAGAGTCTGAGTATCCTTTAAGATCAAGGCCTGAGCATTTTGGATAATATAATCCAAGGTTTGGAGTACCTTTCAGGTACCTGAATATCCTTTTCACTGCAGTGATGTGTGATTCTCTTGGGTCAGATTGATATCTGGCACATAGACATACTGAGAATTGGATATCAGGCCTTGATGCAAGTAGATACATCAGTGATCCTATCATTCCTCTAAAGAGAGTTTGATTTACTGGTTTACCAGTGAGATCAGGACCATGGTTGTTTGGGGGAACCATGGGAGTCTTGACTGAGGCACAGTCACTGAGTTCATACTTTTTCAGTAGGTTCTTAACATACTTCTCTTGACTGATAGTGGTTCCTTTATCAGTCTGCTTGATCTGTAGACTAAGGAAGTATGTCAGTTCTCCTATCATGCTCATTTCAAACTTCTTTGCCATTAGTTTTTCAAATTGTTTGCAAAGTTTGAAACTTGCTGAGCCAAAGATGATGTCATCAACATACACTTGTACTAGTATGACATCATTATTTGTCTTATAGATAAACAATGTGTTGTCTATCTTGCCTCTGACAAATTTGTTTTGGATTAAGAAGTCTGAGAGAGTCTCATACCATGCCCTGGGAGCTTGCTTCAGTCCATAAAGGGCTTTGTTAAGCTTACAGACATGATCAGGAGACTCATGGCTTTCAAATCCAGGAGGTTGCTGAACATAAACTTCTTCTTTCAGTGAACCATTTAAGAATGCACTTTTAACATCCATTTGGTACACTTTGAAGTCCATGTATGTAGCAAAAGCAAGGAAGATCCTGATGGCTTCCATCCTTGCTACTGGTGCAAATGTTTCTTCATAGTCAATGTCTTCTTGATGATTATAGCCTTTGGCTACAAGTCTGGCTTTGTTTTTAATGACTATGCCATTTTCATCAGTTTTGTTTTTGAATACTTATTTCATGCCAATGACTGAGACATTCTCAGGACATTTGACCAAGGTCATTACCTTATTTCTGTCAAATTGTTCCAGTTCATCATGCATGGCCTGAACCCAACTTGGATATGTAAGTGCTTCTTTAACACTTTTGGGTTCAATTGTGGAAATGAAGTCCACAAATAGGCATTCATTGGCTGAGGCTGCTCTTAGACTAGCAGCCATGCTCCTGGTGAGCATGCCTTCAGTAGGCTCTCCAATAATATTGACAAGTTCAATGTCCTGAGACCTAGTCCAACTTTCTTGAGGTCCTGGATACTGATTTGAACTTGTGGAGGCCTGATTGGGTAGAGGGGTTGGTTCTGGAGTAGACACATGATCATTGATTGGATCTTGAGTGTCTACCAGATCACTGAGATTGTTTGGTTCTTGAGTATTTTGAACAGACTGATTGATTTCATCAGTGTTTGCATGTGCCTCAACAAACTCAGTGATGGTTGGGTTAGGTAGGTTGTGAGGGATTATGTAATAGGAGAGGTTAGCATCATCTTGATACTGAGTAGAAGGATTGTTTTCAGGAAGATATTCATCAGGAGGATATCTTGAAGAGTTATCAATTCCTATCTCTTCTACTGAGGCAGTTGAGAACCTGATTGCATCAGTGCTCTCATCAAAGGTAACATGAAATGTTTCCTCAGTCTGCTGTCTCCTTGTGTTGAACACTCTGAAGGCTTTTGAGACAAGTGAGTATCCCAGGAAGTATCCATCATCAGCTTTTGCATCAAATTTCCCTAAGTGATCCTTGTGATTATGAATAAACACAGGACACCCAAAGACATGAAAGTAGCTGATGTCAGGGATTCTTCCTTTGAATAACTCATATGGGGTTTTCCCATGTCTCTTGACAATGATGGATCTGTTTTGTGTATAACAGGCAGTTTTGACTGCATCAGTCCAAAAATGGTTGGAAAGGACTGATCCACATAGCATTGTCCTAGCAGCTTCAATGAGTGTTCTATTTTTCCTTTCAGCAACACCATTTTGTTCAGGTGTGTATGGAGAGGAAAAGTTTTGGGAAATACCTTTCTCATCACAGAAACATTCAAGTTCATAATTTTTGAACTCAGTCCCATTGTCAGTTCTAATCTGTTTGACCTTAATGTCATTTTGATTTTAAATGTTCCTGACAAAGGACATGATTGTTTCAGCTGCCTGACTCTTTTTTATCAGGAAGAATACCCAAGTGTATCTAGAGTATTCATCCACTATGACCAGAGTATACTTCTCATGGTTAATAGACCTTGGACTGACTGGTCCAAATAGATCTATATGGAGAAGATGTAGACAGTTCCTGATGAAAAAGTTGGTTTTGGTTTTAAAGGATGCTCTGTGATGTTTACCTTTTTCATAAGCTGAGCATGGTTTATCCTTTGAAAACACAAGAGATGGTAAGCCAAGGACCTTGTTTTGTTTTACAAGATTGTTTATGTTTTTAAAGTTCTGGTGGGTGAGTCTCTTATGCCAAAGCCAGTTGAGTGTATCAGTGGCCTTAGCAAAGAGAAAAGTTCCATCCTGAGTTAGACTGGACATGTCTAGTACATAAACATCTTGTCTTCTTGGTGCAATGAGGACAATTTCTTTATTTGCATTGAAGATGGTTCCTTGCTTATCATCAAACTGAACTATGTATTTTGCATCACATAGTTGACTGACACTGATCAGATTATACTTAAGACCATTTACATAAGCTATCCTAGTAAAGACAATACCATTGCAGTTTACTAAACCATAACCTTCAGTGAGACATGATGAATTATCAGCAAATATCACTTTAGGTCCTGGTTCTTCCACATATTTGTGCAGACACTCCTTAACACCAGTCATGCTCCTTGAACATCCACTGTCTAGATGCCAAACAGGATCCCTGGCATGTCTCTGCACAAATAGTAAACTGGGTCAGTTCTTTCTAGGACTCCATTTCATGGAGGGTTTGGTATTGTAGGTCTTTATGAAAGTATTAATTGATTCATGGTCAGTGGTTGAGTGGACTGAGCTACCACATGTTTTGCATTTAGTTGCAGGGGTAGCCTCAGTAGTCTGAGAGGATTGTTTATTCATTCCTCTTCTTGACTGAATGACCTTCTCTTTTCCTGAGGATTTCTGAGTGGAACTTCCACTAGATTCACAGTGTTTGTCAATTTGACAATCCTCAGGAAGATGGTCATTGAATCCACATAATGGGCAAGGTGGAAAAGGCTTGGCCTTTTGCTTCTATTTCTGCTTAGAATCAGAAGGGTAGTTCAGGCACTGAGCCTTAAGTCCTGAAAAGTTTGACATGACTGAGCATTGTTTATGATCAGAGGTCCTGTGATCTTCCTTTTTGCAAATCATGCAATAAAGGACTCTATAGCAATCATCAGTGAGATGATTTGTATAGTTGCATAGTTCACATCTTTTCAGGGGTTTTGTGGGTTTGGGTTTGGTCTTTGAGGAAGTTGGTTTTTGTTCCTTCTTGGATTGAGAAGGTTTCTCAGAAGATGCAATCTTCTCTCCCAGCTTCCTGACCATTTCAGCCAACTGATCATATTTTGAATCAGGGCTTTGGGTTGATACTTCAGAAGGGACTGAAGTTGATGAGTCATCAGTATTTACTGAGACATCAAGGGTTGGTCTCTTCAGGATGGTTGTTCCCTTTCCTGATCTCTCCTTTGGAGAGTGTGGTGAGAAGACCATTAGTGGGAGGCCTAAGTTAGGTGCAGCACCCTGAAGGGTATTCAGTAGAGGAAGTGGTGGGTATGATTCTGATTCAGACTCATTCACAGACTTAGTATTACTGAGTTGTTCAGTGAGTTCAAGCTTACTGAGTTGTTCAGTAAGTCCAAGCATATTTTTCAAGGCCTGACTTTCAGGAAGCAAGATCTTTCCAGTCTCAAAGTTTGGTAACTTACTGACTGGGTTGTCCCTGACAATCCAGTCATGAGACTTGGGAAGCATTTCTTGCTCAAAAGATATGCCAGCTGGAACAAAGTTTAGTTCACTGTGACACACAGTTGGATCAACCATAAGAGGGTCAATTCCAATGGTTTTCTGAGAGATTAATCCCACAGTGTCAAAAACCTTGGGGTTCTTCTTGGTCCAGCTTTGGATGACAGCCTTTTCTTTGTTAAGTTCAGCTTGTAGGGCTTGGTTTTGTTTCAAAATCTCAGTGTTCTGAATTTGTAGAGTTATTGTTTCTAGTTTGGCTTGCTTTAGTACAAGCAGTTCATCTCTACATTTATTCAATTCTGACACTATGTTGTTATATTTTGAACACATGTTAAGCCTTTGTTCCTCAACAAATTTAAGATCTACACAAATATAATTCATGTAAGACTGCCAATCAGAATCATCATCCATAGAAAGTAAAGTATTTACCTTCTTCATGGTGATGTTGACCCACTCTCCATTCCTAGCATGGCTTTTTCCAACAGCCACCTGATCCTCTTCAGAAAGTGCCATCAGTGCACTAACTCTTATTTCCTCATCTGAGGAAACCTCTTCTTCATCCCAATCATATGCTTCAGCTACTAATACCTTGTTCTTTGTCTGAATAGGTTTAGATGTTTGAGCAGCCTGAGACAATATGGGGTTAGTTTCAAGAAGTGCAAGTTTAGCTTTGATTTTCTTATATTTTGTTTCAAAATCCTTTTGACCCTTGTTTTGAAATTGTTGGGTGGACTGAAACATTTTAGGTTGAAACTTGCTAGTTCCTGAGGAACTGTTTCCTGAGAATTTGTAAGAGGGTTCTGAGATAGTTTTAGAATAACAGTCCCTAGCAAAATGACCCTTTTTACCACATTTAAAGCATTCAGTGGTCTCATTTGCTTTTGGTTTTGTAAAGTTGGACTGATTTCTTTTGATGAAACATTTTGAACTAGCAAGGAGTGCCCTTTCTTGGAATTCCAAGTTCAAGTCGTTCAGGTACTCCTCACCAGTCCTTTCATCAATTTCTTCTTCAGAATCCTCATGAACATCCTGCACAACACCATTAGAATATAAAGCAGTTGATATGGGTGTGGAGGTTAAGGCCTTTTTGGACTCAAGAGCCTTTGAGTCAGGGTATCTCCTTGAGATCAAGTTGTCTTCATAGACAAACTTCCCATAAATTTCAGGGAGCTCTAGGGTCTGAATGTGGTTAGCATTCCTCAGGCCTTGTGAGAAGTTGAGCCACTTCTCAGGGAGACTGTTGACAAAGCCAACATTTGTCTCATGCTTAGATAATACTACACCATCATTTGATAGTTCGTTTATCAAAGTCTTGTATCTGGTATAAGTCTGAGAGAGACTTTCAGAGTCTTTTGCCCTGAAGGTGTTATACTCAAGTTTCAGGTCCATGACCCTGTTTTCCTTGGTATCTGAGGGGCCCTCAAAGCTATTAACCAAGTCATCCCAAGTTTGCTTGGCTGTTAAACAGTTGATGACTGATTCCATTATATCGTCAGGAAGACAAGATATAAGGATGCTTTTAAGGCGCTGGTCTTGATTGACCACCCTCCTCTCATCAATGGTCCATTGTGCCTCAGGCTTGTTTAGCCCTGCAGCAGTCTTAGGGACAAATGGGCCATCCCTGATACAGGTGATGTAGTAAGGTTCCATACCAGTCAAATAGCAAATCATACGTTTTTTCCATTTGCTAAACTTTCCAGCTTCTAGTCTGGGTGCTACAGCAGAATAGCTGCCACCCTTTTTATCGACTAACTGGGGTACATTGGTATCAGTCATTTTAGGATCTTGGTTTTAAAAACCTGGAGCTCTCTGGGTTTTTGAAAGGTTTTATAAACCAGAGGCTCTGATACCACTTGTTGGACCCTTAGCACACCGAGTATTAACTATTAAGTTAAACTAAGTGAGCTTATGACTGAGATCAATGCAAAGAATATTTCTAACAGTTTATAATACGTGAATATAAAAACACAATATTTTTCAACGTTTAAATTCTTATTAGAAATAATTCCAAGAATCTATTACCCAAGTGTTTTGCGGAACAAACACTTGGGATTGAATAGACAAGGGTTTATGGTGTCTCCTATCGAAACTCAAGTTTTGCTTGAGTGGTAACAATATACCCACTGAGCTATCTCAGTGAGTTGTATACTCTTTGTAGGAGAGAAGTTACTTTGTAAAAGTTATAATCTTTCAATATACAAAGCACACTTAACTTCTCTCCATCTGATCTATTTATACACAAGTAATCTAAGTATAAGTGATTAAAATATTACAAGTTGTTGAGGTAGCGTGTTTGGCAATTACAAATAGTAATTGTCATTTCCAAGAACCAATAGGAAAGGGCTAATAAGACTTTGGGAGTTGTTGGCTGACACTCCATGACTTTTAGCTGCAATAGGGAAGGTTGGTATCTGACAAGAGAAGAGTGTTTGGTCTGACACTTTTATCTTCTCAGATCTTTCCCTTTTGTTCCCGCCTATTCTTCAGGCATTGGTTCCTCAGTCTTCAATCACTTTGTTGTTGAGGAGACTGGGGTTCAGTGAGTTCTTGTCCAACACTCACTGAACCATCATCTTCTTCTTCGGCTTAAGTCCTACTCAGGGAGTACCGCCTTCCTGAGAGTGAGTCCTTTATTGAACTCGCCTTAAGCATCCTGAAGATGACTCACTGAGAGGCTGTTTCTCCAGTGACTTGAATTGTTCTCGGTTTAGCAAACACTTAGCTTAATTTGTGTTCAAATCCTGTTTAAGATAATTGGGTGTTTTACGAACCCAACAAGTATAATTAAAACAAATACAACACTTACTTCCATTGCATTGGTCTCATGATTCACAGATTCATTTGTAGCCGTAGGTACAGAAGATGATATTGATTCATATGTGGTATTTTTGAAGACAATCGGTGTGTTTGTTGGGTGTGTTCTTCAGAAGATGAGAGTGTCTGAGTGACTGAGTTAATGGACTATGGAGGGGTGGGTTCTTTAAACAAAACCTAATAATTATTCGGGTTGGTGGGCTAATTCGGGCTTAAGTCGGTTCCCGTCCCGAACCGACCCGATACCGACATACACTATTCTGTGAAACCGAGTACCGACCGAAAACTATCATTTCGGTATCGGGCCTACTCGGGATCGGTCGATTTTTCGGGACTTTTTGGTTTCGGTCGGTTTTGCTCAGCCTTACATAACGGCATACAAACAAAAAATATTAGAGAATGCAAGCCAAAAATAAGGAAAAAATAGACTTGGAACACATAAAATCAAATTTCAAGACAATATATAAGAGTATAAAGCAAAACAATCACACATATGTTATATGTTTAGAGCGAGAAAAATGATGTTAGAGAGAGAAAGAGCTAAAGAGAATAAGAGAGGAATTTCTCTTACACTTCACGATTCACACTCTCAAATGAGAGGTTTACACTTTATATAGTCTCCTATGATATGAGGATAGGGAATTGTGTCGCCTTTACATATTTCACTAATTCAACACTAACGTAAATACTAAGACTAAACTAGATGACACACTTCTACTATCATGTAGACTATATTTTTACGATTCTAACAAGCTATTACATGACCATATTACAAGACTCATTGACTCGATAATGATTGTCACTTTAAGCATTCCCAACAATCTCCCCCTAAGGGACGATCATTGAGATCTCTCTTTGATTACATTTATGATCATCACTTTTGCGTTTCCAACAATCTCCCCCTAAGGGTTGATCATTGAGATCTCATTCTGTGACATGTGGGTTATGGGTCCATCAATAGAAAAAGGATGATCATTTATCTTCGTTGATGCTTGTTGTCTTGAACTTTGAGTCTTCGTGTAATAGATTTGCTAGATTCTTTGTTCCAATCATGCTTTGTGATTTTACAACCTTAAATGACCAATACTTGAATTAATTCAAAACGTGTTCCCAACAATCTCCTCCTAAGGATTGGTCATCAAGGTTGCTTGATGTCTTTTTTGCTTCTTTGGCTTTGACGTCATTTTGCATCTTTGTTCTTTTGTTCTTAAATTATGTGATATGGTAGTGTCTTGATCTGCCTTCCACCAACATTCTTTGATGACAGTGTCTTTACATCTTTTCCACCATGCTCATATGTCTTTTGACTTTTGTTCTTCATGTATCAAGTAGTTCTCACTTCATAAGCTTCAATCTTTGACTTGTGAAAGTTTGTTCTGCTCGATCTTTGACTTTTCTTTAACTTCTTTGAACTTTTGTTATCTCTTAGTCTTTGCGAAGACTTTTCTTCGGGATATGAGCATGATGGAATGGTGGTAGTGGTACTCCCGGTCTCCATGATTTCCTGCAGGTAAACAGTTAGCAATAAATCATCCGGCACTTACAGATTCGGACTTCGAGATCGTCAACAGCATAGTGTGAAGACTTTCTCTAATCTTACCCAAGGCCGTTCCTGAACCAGAAGGTACACCGAAGTGTATCAATGATTCAGATGAGCCGCTGAAGTATACCGAAGTATCACTCCACGACTGTAGACTGTTTGGAACCACTAAGCATAATCCACAGGGGATTACCGAAGTGACCTGCTTGTCAGGGCTATTTGATGTAGACCCTGACAGGATTTCCATTCAATCACTGAGAATCACAATTTGTGAAATCTCTCATGAATGTTCTCGGCAGATTACTAAGACCTGCGTAGGACACTCTTATACTTTACAACTGGTGTTCTTATTATTGAACAACCAGTGTAGAAATGCTAAATGTTCCTAAGTGATCTTTAATGTATCTCATGGCTCTAGACTCAATTAAGTGCTTATTGGTTTTAGTCGTCGGAGGCATGGAGCAGATTGCCTCCTTTTCAATATCAACACATCTCGGAGTGAGAGGTCGATAGATAATGAAGGGTTCTCCGTAGGAAATGAAACAAGTGTCTTTTGAGAAACACCTGAGTGGCTAGAAGGTTTAGTGCTGTGCGTCACTGGGTCTATGACGACTTAATCTTCAATATCGGTGTTACCGTAGTAACAATCAGTAGCATATGTATTGAACCCGGTGTCTGCCCTAAGGTTGATCAAATGGAGGGCTATTTCTTTTCACCATTTTCTTTACTTTTCTTTTTCATTCTTCAACCCCTTCTTTCCCCTTTCATTTCTTTAATCTTTTTTTTTTCATCATACCTAGGACTTTTCTAGTACTACACTATTGGTATTGTCCTTGGGTAGATTCCTCCAGCTCTGATGGATCATAGGACGGTTTTTCCTAACGTTAGTCACCTTATATCTCCATGACTATCCTATTGTTGCCATAAACCAATCATTTGAAAATCTCCCAAAGTGCTTATGATTGTAAAAACATATTTTGTTAACACTTTGAGAGTTTTGTGATTTTCAGAAATACTCCCCTTTAACATGTGCTCATAAGTATTTAAATTAAATTTGCACATGTCGTGTAGAGTTAGCACTTTTTGAATTGATTGATTTTCAATGAACATGATCGTTGCGAGACACGTTTACATCACTAGTAGAACTAGCTTGAAATTATTACCCGTCCAGATCATATTCAAGGAAAATCTCTCGAAATCAGTAAATTCTACTCACACACGTCCTTTGCGAGACACGTTTACATCACCAGATAAACTGGCTTGAAATTATTACCCGTCCCGGACTTGTCTTTTCGACTACTGACTTTTGCTATCGTCAATTCGAGGGTTCAATTCTGAGTCGAGCTCATACGAGATTTCAACCTTTTGTTACCACATTTTAATCGTATTTTTATTCTCCCCCTCAAAAATAGCATACTCATGTTGTTTTTGTTAAACTTTTGATTAAAATATGCTCTTTTTGAGGTTTACGAGAAGAATTTCAAGAACTTTTGATTTTGGAACAAAGATTATGTTGCAAATACTCCCCCTTGACAAGTGAATACTTGTCCTTATGAGCAGAATTTTGAAAAACTTAGAAAAAATTCTGGTGTAATTCTACACATAAGTAAGAAGCTTTCACTCCTTTGAACAGGATTGAGGCACTGAAGCGTACCTCAGGGTCCTTCCATTACAAGAACGGGTTGTGCACTGTGATGTGTACACAAGCCATAAAGCATGATTTTGACGGAACAATTTTTGTTTTGTAAATACTCCCCCTCAAAACTTGCATTTGTTTTGAGAATTTTAAACATTTTAAAGTTTGAGGGAAGGAGTCTTCTTGAAGCAAAATTCTGAAAGATTTAGAAATTTCAATTTGAAAAATTCTTGAATGAATTTTGCTTCAAGGTAACAATAACGTTATACTCTGAAATACTCCCCCTCAAAACTTGCACACGTTTTGACATTTTTAAACTTTGGAGCGAATTGGGGAGTATAGATTAGAAAATCTTGAGCAAAATTTTGAAAAGATTTGAAAAAACTTTTGAAAAATTTTGAATAAATTTTGCTCAAGATTAAGAAGTTTTTGATAAACATGGCGTAAGAACTTCTTTTCTGTTAGGAATGTCGCACCAAAACGTACAACAGGGTCTTTTCTTTGACTTGAGCTTAAAGATTTTGAAAGTTTTTCTAAAATATCTCAAGTCAGAGAAGGATTTGCTTATTGTTTTTAGGATAAGTGCACGCTTGGTTTTAAATAATGGTTTAGCAAGGCACTTTCCTTTCTTTGAAACCCGAGTTGTACACTGTAATGTGTGTACAAGTCGTAATGTTGAAGTCCGAGTCCTTAGCTGAAGTACTAAGAAGTCATTTAAAGTTTAGATTAGACAACAACCTTGGGAACCCATTTAAGCACGGCGCTAACGGGTTTACTAAATTTTGAAATCCATTTGTATGTTGTGTCAATCTGATTTAAAGATGTTGAATTCCAACGAGGACTGAAAACCGGTGTTTCATTTTGAAATAACACTCGTGGAATTAATGGAGATTTAAAACTCTTTTTCCGTTGAAAATTGTTTAAGAAACCCGGTGTTTCTCTTGGAGTTTTAAAATCTGAAGAAGAAGATTTCCATCTAGAGTTGAACCTCATGGGTTCTCTTTGAAGATTTATTTTTGTGATAAATGGAAACCTTCCGGTATTTGGAATGTTCAAAGCAGATTTATTCTTATGTTGCAGCGAAAGCAATTCTGATATTGAATATTTGAAAGGTTTTGAACGACTTTGCTTTGGTCTCCACACTTGCTTTACTGGTGTAAAACGAAAGTGTGGAGTTTGAAAAACTTGATTCTTTCCATTTGAAGCACTTGGGGGTTTTAAATAACATTGTTTTGATCTCCACACTTGCTTTACCGGCGTAAAACGAGAGCGTGGAGTTTGAAAAACTTGAGCCTTTTCTTTTGAAGCATTTGGATTTGAAAACTTTTGATAGGTAAGTGTTTCAGAAAAACTTGGTTTCTTCGAAAACTTCCTTCCTTTTTGCAAAGAATAAGTTGTAAACTGGGAAACCTTTTTCAAAAATGGTTTTGAAGATTCACCCGTGTAAACCTTCTTCGAAACACTCACTTCTGGTGTTAAAATTTTTGAAATAGGAGCTTTTCCCTTTGATCGGTTAAGAGAATCAAACTTCACTTTTAAAGCATTATATGAAGTTCTCAAATCACTGTATTCTTTTTGAAGAGAAAGATGATCTTGAGATGCCAATTTTGATTCTAAAGAAGCAATTTGTTTCAAAAATTGATCTTTTTCGGCTTTAGAATCATCTATTTTACGAGCCAATTTACGTTCGAACTCAACATTTTCTTTTTCAAGTCTTTCAAAATAATTTTTGAATTTGGTTTTTTTGTTGAAAAAGTCAGTTTTGGCATCCTCAAAATCGTTTGTTTGTTGAGCTAAAAGCGTTTCAAGCTCAACCACTTTTGTTTGAAGCACATGATTTTTATTTTCAAAAAGATACATTTTCTCCCCCGTTTCCTTTTCAAAATCTGGAGTATTAGAATCGAACAGGGAATTTGGAAAGAAAACTTTTGTGATCTGAGACTCAACCTTTTTCATCTTCATTGATTCAATCTTTTGCAAAACATTTTGAAACTTTTTATCAGCGAATTCATACCATTTAGACTTCAAATCTTCAGTCTCTTTTTGTTTCATGTTTGAATTTTGTGTCTGAACTCGTGAACTTTTGATTGAATCAAACAGATTTTTGTAAATCAATTTCAAATGCTCAAATTCTTTTTCGTATTTTGAAATTTGACACTTCATTGACACCTTTTCATCATCAAGTTGTTCAAGTTTTGACATCCAAGGGTTTTCAAAATACTGCTTTTCCAGATTGTGTTGTAAAGCTAGCTCAAAGTCAATGCTTTGTGCTTGACATCTTTGAAAATTTTGTTCTAGAGAGAATATTTGACGTTTCAGTTTCTCTTGGATGTCCCTTGACTCTTTTAAAATTCTCTCATTTTCGTGTCTCAACCTCCCATTTTCCACTTCAAAGTTGTATTCACGATTAGTTTGGGTTTCAAAATCATTTATACGTTTACTATAATTCTCGAGCTTTTCAGTTAACGACGTATTTTGTGCTTTTAGATCACGATTAAGTTCATTACATCGAACAAGTTAGTTTTGAATGTTTTTGATTAATAAAGCATTTGAAGCACATTCTTGATTATGATTCACATTGTCATGTTCAACCGTACCTCCATTAGGATCCATATGTGGAGTCTCAGGAGTAATATTTCTATCATCCTGATTCACCACATATGTGTCGTTAATGTACTCAGGTTGTCCATGACTTTGTTTCTCATAAGCAAACACATTATCAAATATCTTGATATCATCAGTTGATTGATGTACCCTAACCAATGTATTTGTATGATGTGAAGGTCCGACATCAGCAGCTGCAATCTTCAAATCATCCTTACAGTTGAGTTTACCGTCAGTATCCGAATCATTCCCAAGACTGTTTTGTCCATTATGTTGTTCTGATAATGCATTATGACCCGTGAAACCCAAATTATCAGCTGATGTCCCTTCCTCATTGGCCGTTCTCGCTTGTAGCTACATCTCCACTTCAATTCTTTTCGTTCTTTTTCTTTTAACACTATCTTCTTTTCCGCATCTCTCTCAGATGAAGTGATCTTGCAGTAAGTACCAATTCCAGTATGTTCATTAGTTTAAGCAACTGATCTCTAAAAAATTCAACTTCAGTACTAGTGATGCATTATCTCCATATTTTCCTTGCTGACACATAATCCGAAGAATTTTTTAGCACTCTAAAATCTAAGTAGAGAAACCATTTTAACTGCGTCTTGAGTGCTCGATATGCTACTATGCAGTCACTTCCTTGTTCAATTTGCTTCTCTATTAGAAATATGTTGTGCAAGAGTTTCCGTTTGAAGGTTGTAAAGTCCATTTCTGATCCGAAGAGTGTTTCAAAAGCTCGATGTACCGATCTATCCCATGATGGTAAGCTCGCTTCTGAGAGGAACATACACTGAAGTTTAACTGATTCAAAATGTGCCAAACAGTTTTCTTTGGAGTGCATAGCGAGCTTTACACTTTTAGGCATCTCTCTCCCTTTTGATCTTGATTCCATTTTATTTCGGTGTGTGATACAGTTGATATTGGATCGTTTCAACGATATAGGAGTTGTGTTTGTTGAAGGTTGAATTCAGTTGTTGTAGAGAGAAGTTCTGGTCTTTAACTGAAGATCATTTGAAGTTACGTCTTTAGAAATCGAGTAGCTGGCAATTTAGATAAACTCGGGCAATTTGACAATTTAGATAAACTTGACAATTTAGATAGAAACTGACAATTTAGATAAAACTGACAATTTAGATAAAAACTGACAATTTAGATAAAAACTGACAATTTAAAGAAAACTGACAATTTAGAGAAAAATTGACAATTTAGATAAACTTTGCCAATTTAGATAACTTTGCCAATTTAGATAAACCCTCTTTTATCTAAATTCTTATACAAGAATTTTTATAAACCGTCTTTTATCTAAATTCTTATACAAGAATTTCGATAATGTAGCAACTCGTTGTAGATCCAAAAGCAAGTCACAAACCATCTTCGTAGACTTTTTCCATGATCAAATCACTTCAAAAAACTCGGTAAAAAACTTATAAATATCGAACCTTTAGATAAAAATTGACAATTTAGATAACTTTGCCAATTTAGATAAACCCTCTTTTATCTAAATTCTTATACAAGAATTTTTATAAACCCTCTTTTATCTAAATTCTTATACAAGAATTTCAATAATGTAGCAACTCGTTGTAGATCCAAAAGCAAGTCACAAACCATCTTCGTAGACTTTTTCCATGATCAAATCACTTCAAAAAACTCGGTAAAAAACTTATAAATATCGAACCTTTATCACCTAATTTTTTTTTCTTCAAACACTATTTCGATACTAATTCAACACCTTTTCAACGAGACAAACAAGAAGAGATTTTTTGAAGATTATAAATTGATGAGATCAGCCAAAACTTACTAACCAACACGTATGAAATGAATCAAAGGTAACCAACTTGTAAGAAATCAACACGTGTGAAATTTAAAACTGAGAAATGTTGGTTACCAACACGTATGAAATCAAAGGTGGAGACAAAAAAGTAATATTGTATAAAAACTACTTTATCACAAACTAATTACAATATCGAACCTTTAATATTACCGAACTCACAAACTAGATAATATCATATGAAATATCGTATGAAATGTAATATTGTTTTACTTTGATCAAAAACCGAACTCACAAACTTCCTAAATCATTGTTTTGCTATATGATACCACTTGTTGGTCACCCTTTTTAGATTAAATCACACATATGTTATATGTTTAAAGATAGAAAGATGATGTTAGAGAGAGAATAAGAGATGAATTTCTCTTACACTTCACAATTCACACTCTCAAATGAGAGGTTTACACTTTATATAGTCTCCTATGATATGAGGATAGTGAAGTGTGCCGTCTTTACATATTTTATTAATTCAACATTAACGTAAATACTAAGACTAAACTAGACGGCACACTTCTACTATCATGTAGACTATATTTTTACGATTCTAACAAGCTATTACATGACCATATTATAAGACTCATTAAGATAATGATCGTCACTTTTAGCATTTCCAACAATCTCCTCCTAAGGGACGATCATTGAGATCTCTCTTTGATTACATTAATGATCATCACTTTTGCGTTTCCAACACAATCAAAACAAACAAAAATAAACAATAAAAAAGTTGTCATGAGTGTTGCCAAAAAAAAGTGAGTGGTCTTAAAATTTGTTGGCTTTGGTGAAATTAGCTAGAGCTTGTAGGTGCACTATATCTGTTACTCCGTATTTTCAAATACTATATGTTATTAGGGGATAATTCTAGGAATTCCCCACAAGTAAAATAGTACTTATCCGAGTTTTTTATTTGACCATAGTATTTTTAAATTTTATTTAACAAAATATAGTACTTTCAAATTTATTTAACAAAACATAGTAGTTTTATATAAAGCTAAGTATTTTAGAAAAACAAACAAACTAACTCTATACTAAACTACCAAGATTACTAACTTAATCACTAAAAGACCAATACCACACTTAATATATATGTCAAAAGTGATATACAAGAATCTCAAAAAGACAATCCTTGGTCCACTAGTATGACAGAACCACACCAAAAAGGAGCAAATAGGAATCTAATGTGCACATTGACCCATCACGTGTTACAAACAAAATCTCAAAAATAAATTATATACCACATGACCCATGACCTTTAAACCAAAATAACCATGACCCATCAGGTGCATTCAAGCAAAGTAGCAGCAATACCAACTGAACCCATGACCTTTAAACCAAAATAGCCCATTCTGGAAATACAGCAGAGATTAAAACCAAACATACAACTGCAGCTATGTTTTGAGCGACTGAACCAAACACCCATGTAACTGCGGATCCGCTGTCCCAAACACCTATATATTGCAGACCTACTGTCCAAACACCCAAGCATAGAAACTAAACTGGACTTGCAGTCTTTACCCAAAAAATTGGACTTGCAGACACATTTTGCAACACTAAAAAAACTGAAAACACATTTTGCAGACTCAAGCATAATATCCCAAACTGACTCGAACAAAAGCACATGTATTTGTGTAGAAAAGGAAATCAAATATTCATTAAGAAACGACTTCCACTAAACAAAACCAACTGAACAAAACCTGCATAGTTCTTACCAGTGCATCAAGTACTTGAACAAAATATCCATATCAAACCAATATGTAGTGTCATACTAAAATAAAAAACGATAATAAAGGTCGGTTACTAAGACAATAAATGACCACTTTTATGTGGTTTAATCACGGCTCCACGGGTCTTTTTCTAGGCCTAGAAGGACATGTTTTCTGATAATGACCTGTTTGCTTACAAATCTTGCAAAGGCTAGCTTTTCTTCCTTCTTTAATGTCCATTCCATTTCGAAGCCTTGTTGAACGAGGACGACCTCCTTTTCGTTTAAGATCAGAACTTGGGAGCAATGTCATAGATGATTGCGGCCAATATGCTTCATGAGGGAGTGGGTAAAACTCAGGTGCCCAAGTAGCCGAATACTCCACAATTGAGTAATATCTTTGAACATATTGTGAACTCTTCAAAGAAAGAAATGTGCATCCACTTAACACATAGGAGCATGGATACTTGTTAATCTCCCATTTACCACATGTGCAAGTTTGTTTCTCCAAATTAACAACTTGTTCATTTTTTTCCTTTTTGAGTCGTTACCTCAAAAATACCTTTCTCCCTATTGAATGATCTCACCGTATGTGCACTAGCCTTTGTCATTGAAGCAGCCAATTTTGTAGCAACATGTGGAGTATACAAATTTCCATTAGCTTGAGCGACACGTCCTAAAGAACGTCTCAAATTAAAATAGCGCACCACTCTATAGAATGTTAGTTGGACACATGCTGTTATAGGTAAGTAACGAGCACCCTTGAGCACACTATTAAAAATCTCTGACATATTTGTTGTGAGCATACCGTAACGCTTACCACCATCATGTGCCAACGTCCATTTGGACAAGGGATGTCCTTCAAGCAAGTAGTGTAAGGAGTGAAATAAACAAAATCCATATAAGAAAACTACCACACACTAACTTGGAACTAAAAGCTAAAGTAAGTAACGGAACATAAACATGCGTGCTATCTTAGTGTGGCGTTGTGTTTCAACCTCTAAGTATAAATCAACGGTACTTAGTTCCTGATAAACATTAAGTACTTGAAACATGATATCGATATCGTCATCGTCCGTGATTGGGAGAGGAATGTATTTCATCATTTTCCCAAAACCAGAAGGATATCTACAAATCACTTTGATACAATTTTTTTGTTTATCAATAGATGTAGCAACATGGAGTTGGTTGATAAGTTCGTTGAACTTTATTCGAGGTTGAACCTTGATTGCTTTGCTCGGCGGCTTGTTATAACATACACCTTCTAGTCCATCACAAATATTGCCACCCCAATAACATAACAGTATAACACACTTCGACGTCATAGTCACAAAAGTCGAGAACCTAGTAAAAGATACATATTGAAACTTAATCAACAAAAACTATAAAAAGCCTTATTATCTCTGCATTCGCTTTACTAAACTTCTAATGTTAATATAATATCTCAAACAATTAATATGTTTTTTTAAGAACCCAATTAAAAACAAGTGGTGTCAAATAGGATTATGATACTTCTTCAATTTCCATAAATTTGATCCTAAAACGTATCTCACAAGTACGTAACTAGTTTATTGAAATTGAAAGAAAACAATTAATAATTATGGTAAAGGCAAGCGATCATACCAGAACACAGTGGGAGAACAAAAAATAATGAAGAATCGGTTGGTGACTATATTGTGGGACGACTGATCACGATGAGGATTAGATACCGATCATATTTTTTTTAGCAGATACCGATCATAATGAGAAGAGGGTGACTTTTGGTTTCTTTTTTTCCCTCTTTTTTCTTTTAGTACTATGCGGCATATGTGGAGGATGATTATTTATTTATTTTTAAACTACTATGTTTTGTTAAATAAATTTGAAAGTACTATATTTTGTTAAATTTGGTCAAATAAAAAACTCTACTTATCCATAGTATTCCAAAATTTTTTGTTTTCTCCAAATACCTCTTGGGAGATGGTCGCCCAAAAATCTTGAGCGGATATCATACAAATGTGCCAAGTGTCCCATACCATGTACTTACATAGTACCACTTATACTAGGTACTTTCTTGGGCGACTAGGGACCACATTTCTTGGGCGACTCGTCTTTTTTGTCTTTTAGTCCCTCCGCCCGAAAGTTTACCCCGCGCTCCTTTAACTTTTGTTTGTACACGTTTGGTCCCTCTTAAAAAATATATAAACCCCCACTTTTTATTTATTTCTCATTTTACACACACACACCACATATAACACACTCTCTCTCTCTCACCCCCACTCCTAGCCGCCTTCTTCTCCGGCCAAGACCCCGCCGCCGTCTGGCAACCACCATCGCCGGAAAATTTTACGGCGAGGCCTTTTCTTTTTCGATTCGATAGATTGGTGTACCTAGAACCTTTCTGGAGCTCGTGAGCTCTCGACGCGCCGTGTAACCCCGTGACACACCACCACCGCCACTGCCACCACCACAGTTTCACTCCACCACCTCTTTTCTCTTCGGTAACACCTCGCACGCGCCCCCTTCCCCTTTTAATTTAATATTTTCAAAACCCTAATTTGTAACTTTTATTTAAATCCGATTTTTATTAAAACCTTTTAAAACTTTCAAACTCGTGTGGATCTCGTGTTTTAGCCACGACTCAGTGTGACTCGGTCACGACTCAGAAACTCACTGAGTCAACTCGTTGCTATAACCTTTTGTATCCAAATCTAGCTGGTGCGTCGCCGGATCTTTGGTCGGAGATATCAGATCTAGCTGGTGGGACCTTCAGATCTATGGTGTTATCTGAAGGTGCAAGTTACAGCAGTGATGACGGCGAGTGATGTGGTGACGTGGAGATGGTTTAAACTAGCGTTGAGGGTTTTTATTTTAGATGTTGAGGGTTTTTTTTTAAGCTATGTATTTAAGTGGTGACGGTAGTGGATTGGTGGGTTTGGCCGGAGCTGGATCTGGTGCTCGTCATGGTTGTGATTGTCGTCAGAGATAGTGGTGCTCGTCATGGTTAAACTGGGGTTAATGGGTTTGTTGTCTTCTTTATGGTGGCATGGCTGAAAGAAACGAAAGTGGTGGTTTGATTTGTAAAATTCAAAATAAACTATCATGGTTTGATTTGTCACACAAACAGTTGTTAACTTTTTAGTTTGCTTAAAATAAATATTGTGATTTTAGAACATAGAATGTGCAACATGAATACTTTGTAGCAGTTGGATTTTATGGTTAAACGAGATAGGAAACCTGCGCGTTGCTGCGGGAGTGTTTAGATATAAATTAGAATAAAAGAATCTTGTTATACAAATACATTACAGGCACGAACCCAAAACACATTTCTGCATATATTTTTTACACTTACATATTTATGTAACAAATACTTCTTGTGTTCTTTCAGTCTATATAGTCTACGAACCATAAGGGTACCTTCCATGGGTCTTTTGCCTTTATTGCAGTTTCCGAACCAACGTAATCCGTGTTATGGTGAATGGTTCCTGCTGCAAAGTGCAGTATCTTCGGTTGTTCGTGCAGTATCTTCAGTTGTTCGTTGTAAATAGGCAACAAATTCTTATACAATCAATCACCGAGCTGGAGTTCTTGAAATCGTGTCATAATCCAACCTTGAATTGTCGGGTGCATCCTAGAAAATGAGAAGATCAATGTTTACCTTCAGTATTTATTGTATGAGTTAAATACTTAAATGTCAAGGGAATATGCAGTTGAATTAATGGTTACATATTCAGTTTTATTGATGGTCAATTATTAGTATTTAACTACTACGAAAAGAAAATACCACTATGATGGTATACCTGTAGGGCCAAGAGTGGTGATGAATATATTTTTGTTTCCCATTTTGCAGCATTGTCCCCAGTCCAGTGTGACGTATATCTACATTTAAACCTAAAACACACAAATCCAAGATACCTCTGATCAGCCGAAAACCACATCTTATCCAATAGCGGAAAAAATAAGCTCATAAAATACCTTAGATCACATCTAATGTCCGGCTGATTAAAACACAATACATAAATTACATATTGCATATCACAACAACTAAAAAAAACTATGCTATATTTACTACTGCTATCCTTTTTCCCTATGCATGCTTATGCGGAGCTATATAAATTTGAGTCCAATATTTCACAACTCGTGTTATTTTGAACATGGGTTAACTGGGGGGAAACGGAAGCGGCTAATGCCCCCGAGGCAAATCCGCCCGCGGTTCTTCCTATCTATTTTGACATTAAATGAATCGAATAACCATAGCATATCTAGATGGTTGTATCTGGGAAGAATGTAGAATTGCGAAACCATTTTACCAATTACCAGAAGTAGGTGTTAAAACAAATTGGTCCACGGGTCATGATCATTAAGTTAGTGACCTCGTGTTTAATGCACTCTAATAGAATTATCAGAATAATAGTTCAATTATTTGTTTGCATTTATCATTTACCTGCAGATTTGATCACCGCAAGTAGTGATTCCCATGTACAGAACTAAATTCCAGTAAATGAGATTTGCTCTTAGATGAATTCTTGTCCGTAGGTGTTCTCACTGTGTCTCATTCTTCAACTTGTTGTACCATTGAACTTTCTCCAATAGCTTTAGCCTTGGTCTGTAACAACCAACACCATATAACACACAACATCATATCAAATTAAGTAAAGGGGTGATAATTAGGTGAAATAAAAGCACTACAAACAATAGTGTTTAGACCCTATTTGATTTTCCTATTCCATCCATTATATAAAATCACCGTATCTTTGCATACAGAAGCATCTAAATGTCTGGTTACATGGCATTTTTTAGTGATAGAAGTATAAGGGCCAACTGACTTGTCATTTGTACAGGTTTTTGGGCTTATGAAAACTCAAATATTTTCTTATTTATAACCCAAAATTTAGTGAACAATATGTTTTGTAACCCTTTTCTTTTAAAGCTGCAGCTGCAATGAAGCTATTGTAACCCTCTTCTTTTGCTTGCTTGCAATACAAAAGCAAATAGCACCACTGCAAATGGTGTTGCTCCTTGCACACCCAATTTTGTGACAATCGTCAGTTCATGTAGGAAGCTTCTACAATTGATGAACAACTAACTCTCTAAGTTATATTTGAATATGAGGTTAAGATCTGCTAGTGATGCAACTCTAATGTGCCACACTGAATGAGGCTTTTGGCACTTAAACTAATCTTAAACCTCCATATCAATAAATTTTCCTCATATACACTACAATTAAGTTAACAATTTCATACTTCAAAAAAAAAATTAAAAAAAAAAATTGTGTAACTTACCTGCTTTCAATTTTTACATATCGCTTCCTTGCTAAATCCTGTTGTAAACAAATCATCTTCAAGCTGATAATGCTTACACTGCCACTGCAACAAATGCAAATTCATGTTGCTTCTTATTGAATGGCTATATCAATTGTTCATACTGTTAGCATAAAAGGCTATTGATTACCTTAAGATGGTGCAAGACTTCTTTGTGGCACGTCCCCTATGTATAAAGGCGGTATGTATACCATATGAATATCATCAAACTGCAGCTGGCAATTGGTTCTAAGAAAAGATATTAATAGACATCGGTAGTTGTCTGGTTGTACCTACTTGCACACATTTTCAAAAAGTTAGTATCTAAATAATAAGGTGTAGATGTGTGTGTATATGTAGTAACCGTAATCTGCTTAAGGCTCTCGGCTGGGTAGCAGGAACAATGCTATGAGTGCACTGTGTTCATCTTATTTCAGTTTTATTAGATTCAAACTAAGAGTTTATATGAGTAGAAGTTATGAAGTTAGCCTATTGTCATATTTAGTGTTCTTCTTACTTTATCCACAATCTGGTTTCTAACAACCATGAACCTGTAAATCTTTTCTATTTCTTTCATTCACATTGAGTTATTCAAACTGGTAAATCAAGTTAGGTGAGCAAACTGTATTTGAGACACACATAACTCTATACCCATAAAAAAATGTAAAATAAACGTTACTTACCAATCTCTTTGCACCTGCCACTGCATAAAATATTTGTTGCTCAAACTCTCAGCTGCATAACTAATTTGGTGAAGCTCATAATCAGACTCAACCCATCTAAATTTTTTCCATAAAATCAAACTCAACCTAAAAGATTGGTGAAGCTCATAATCAAACTCAACCTATCTAAAAAAAATTTTTAGAAACTTTGTGGTTTAATAATAATAATAATAATAAAAATAATAATAATAATAATAATAATAATAATAATAATAATAATAAATAAACAAATAAATCAATTATACCTTCTTTGGACCATTTCATCGATCACTTTAAATCACCCTTCTTTTTTTCTGGGCATGAGTGAATGGATTATTGATTCCCATCGAAAACTTGGTGATGCCGGAGATCCCTAAACCCTAAACCCATATGAAATCGATCAAAAGGTATAAAAAAAATCAATAGAATTAAAACAAAGAAAAAATAGTACCTTTGGAAGATAAATTATTCTGATCATTTGTGCAACTGATTCGGATTTGGATAAATGAAAGTGGGTTTGATGCTGTGGGAGTCGCAAAGATAAAAGTGGATTTGATGTTGTGGATAAATAAAAGCGGATTTGGAAGTAGAATGGTGTATGTGGGAGGGGGTAGCGAAGAGGGAAGAGAGTTCTAGAGGTATTAATGGGAGGGTTGCAATTTTCTAGAGAGATGGAGAGAAGAGAGGATATGTTAAAGAGAAAGGCTGTAAGTGTACAGTATAGTGGAGATTAGTGTTAGGATTAGGGTAGAACAGTACTGCTATAGTTGGATCAACAGTGACTGGAGGGAATAGCAGCCACACAATGGTGTATTAATCATTCTCTAATTACTTTGTTAAACACTTTTTTGGCTAATCCAAAAAGTGCCTTTTAGTATATATATATATATATATATAATTAGGATCTATAGAATTAGGAGTGGTGGATCTGGTTTATGAAGATATGGTAAAACAATTTAATGTAGGGTGTCGGTGGGTGGTTGGTGGTGGTGGTGGGTGTCGGTGGTGGCGTAGGTGGTGTGACCGGAGATGGTAGTTGTTTGAATGTTGTATATGTGTTTTTGTATTTTAAGAAAAGAGAAAATTACTGTGCAACCCATGTAAATGGGTAGCTGTCTCAAAATGCCCAAACTTTTTGCCAAACTCAAAAATACCCATACATCCTGCGTATCATCATACGCAGGTTACGCAAGATTACGTGTAAACGATATAAGCCGTCCAAAATATATATATATATATATATATATATATATATATATATATATATATATATATATATATATATATATATATATATATATATATATATATATATTACAAAGCATCCCGCGTATGTTTGTACGCAGGATACAAAAAAAATATATAAAGTAATATCTCGCGTTAACATGTACGCAAGATCCTTTCTTTTACGCAAGATATATAATTAATTGAAAAGTTATACGCTGGATCCCTTAAAATAAGTATAAAAAAAATAAAAACAAACCCTAGTTAGGGTTTGATGCTTTATGCTTAAAATTAGTGTAAAAAATAAAACAAACCCTAGTTCTCTGGATAATTTGGATGCTTAAAATAAGTATAAAAAAAACCCCTAGTTTTGTTAAACCCTAATTCAACTACATTATCAAGAAACGAAGTATTGATATACCATAGTTGTTACTATTAATAAGGATTAATATATCATAAAACTTACTTTTATTCAACTACAAAGAAAAAAAGACGAAGTTTATGTAAATAAACATTACATAGACAATATTAAAAGGTTCAGCCAATATAAACTGTATCCTTGTCGTAAACCTGAACAATGTTCCTCAATGTAATGTTAAGACCAAAGGGTATTGATTTTGGGGTAAACACAGAAACATTACGAAGTACCAACACAGCTCCGATTTTGATAGAGTCTTTGTAACCCGATTCTTTTGTAAGGATTTTGTGATGAATTGTACCAGAGACTGTCCCCGTTGGATCTTTAAGTGTCATTGTTAGCTCACCAAGTGCGGTAGGAGTACAAGTCTTGATTACAGCCACAACAAGTTCAAGTTTCCCTTTTATGATACAGTTTTTTATATTGCCAAGACAACCAGTTACAATGATACCTTCGCTATTACGCAGCTTATTAATAGCGCATAGCCATGGCCCACGTGAAAAATGATCATCTTCAATGACATCTTCTTTTATCTTTCTTACATATTCTTGTGTTGGCACTAGACAATAATCAGGGCCACCTTCCCTAATGTCCGCATTTTTTCGAAGAATAGCCGCTTGAATAATACCAGCTGGACCAGGTATTAACCTGTCCGGGATGTTTGAAGAGGTAGATGAAGCCCCAACATTATGTTGGTATCGTTTTGTGTATCCGGAATTGTTTTGTTGGTCCATTTTCCGAATTGTTAAATTTTTCTAGAGATTAGATAATTTGATAATGGTGATATGTGTTTAGAGAAATTGAATTGTGAATGAGTTTTTATAGACAGGTTTGTGTTATATCCCGCGTAAAAGAATACGCGTACGCGGGGTTGTCATAGATTAGTCAAATCATTGTCATTGACTTGTCACATCATTGTCATATCCCGCGTAAAAGAATACGCGTACGCGGGGTTGTCATAGACTAGTCACATCAATGTACGTATTTGTCACATCATTGTCATATCTTTTTATACAAAATTACATAGGCATGCAACTGTCATGTTTTGGTCACGTCATTGTATTAATATATAAAGCATAAAGTATATTGGCAACATTATGTTACTGGAGACATAAATAAAAAACATTGAACATTAAGCACAAACAAATTGCATTAATTAGTTGTAGCATATATTAAAAAGCCTAGGACAATTTTAGAAACTAGAAAAGACATACATTGATAACCGTAAACACACCAAACTAAACCATATAGGTATTGTTTGGTTGATCAAGAAGAATTAGTGATTCTTTGTATGGGCCAATGAAAAACGAACCACCATTTGCTTCAATACCCATGTTTTGAAACTCCTGAGATGTTCGCTCGTACACTTGTAGTGAGTGAGCTATTTGTTGGTTGCTCTTAGCTTGAACAATTGGTTCTGCAGCCTTGGTAAATCCAAGTAATTTTACCTCATTGTCAATTGGGAATGGGATGGTGAATA
Organism: Artemisia tridentata subsp. tridentata; assembly: GCA_021014915.2. Classification (NCBI taxonomy): domain Eukaryota; kingdom Viridiplantae; phylum Streptophyta; class Magnoliopsida; order Asterales; family Asteraceae; genus Artemisia; species Artemisia tridentata. The sequence continues at coordinate 78,399,240 of CP139507.1, forward strand.
GCACTGGATACGATAATACAACACCGCCATCAAATTCTAATTCCCATGCGCACAAAACTTTGCACTTTTCTGCAAGGTAACTACCTGAAACTACTAGAGAGTTTCGTAGCTGCGATATATAGAATGGAGGCTGAACCATGGATCTTATCAATTGAGGTATGTCTTGCACTTGAAATTGGTGAGTAACCAAATCAAAAGAAACAATCATGTATCGTTTGTACGAAACACCATCACTATGAACAAATTTTTCAGAACCTACCCAGAAAATTTTGCCACCCACTACAGCTTGACCAGACCGTTTAATTCTAATTGATTCACGGGGCAAACGGTCATTTTCAAGATTGTTCCAACGTCTGGAGCTCAATGTATAAACCGACACATACCATGGTCCTTGACCGTAATACGGGTAATTAATCTTTAAAAGGGTAGGGTCTAAGTTGTCGGGACGGACACCGAAACCGATGACCATTTTTGGTGAATCAGGTTGATTCAAGAAAGTAGGGACGAATATTCCTACAGATCTTTTTATTGATGGGTTCCAAAGAACAACCATCATATTTGAACCATACGAAAAGCACCAGACACCTTCAGAAGTAGCAATTGGCTTAAGAGTTGGAAGATTCAAAGTTGTTTCTAGATTCGTAAAGGCTAAATTTTCATTTACGGAAAACATAAAACCAATATTACCTTGCATATATGTTAAATTGAAACAACACATATCTCTTTCACAAAAACTGTAACTACGGATGAAGTTCGGCAAGTCTATGGAAGACTTCCATCGCTTAGACACAGTACGAAACTATAGTAAAGACTTAACTGGTAGTTTGTTCATGATACACATAGCAATGACTTCAGATATACATAAATTCAAATGTATATTACATTTTGATGACACTGAACGAGGTGTAGCTATGTATACTAATATCACGTACTCGTGGTTAGTTGATTATGTGCGTTCTAAATTCAATGTGGATCCCAAAATTCGGCTGCATATTAAATTTCCGCACCCTTCGTTTGACGTTCGAATGGATATTACCGACGACGATGAGGTAACTTTTTTTACCGATTTCGCTTACTCGAATGCAGGAATGCCACATCTGTATGTGGTTAAAGCCAAAGAATTTGGAGAAACAACATGTTTTCGGTCCACCCAAAAAACAGAAACATTTTACAATTTTTTTCAAACAACAACTAATAACCAAAACATCGAGTCCTCTGATTTTCAAGAAAACTCATCCAATTTCTATAATAAAAACCATAATAAGTATATTTTTGATGATGGCCCATCTAAAAATATTGAATCGAATGAATATGAAAATGATGGGTCCGGATACAAAGATGAGCCGTACTTCACAAACCCAGGATCCTCGTTTGCATTCGAGGAGGCCGATGAGGATGTCAAAGATGAAGAAACACCTCTTTACCAGTCCAAACCTATTCACCATGAATGGAAAAATATATTTTCATTAACTCCTGCTGTTCCAGAAACACCTCTTTACTAGTCCAAACCAATAAGTTCAAACGAATACAATTGTGATTCTGATTTTTTTGTCGGAAAGTATTTTGAAACAAGAGAAAAAATAGACGTTGCAATTAAGTTGAAATGTTTAAAAGAAGGCTACCAGTTTTTAGTCCGAAAGTCAAAACCAGACAGGTTTGATTGTAAATGCTTTCATTATACACATTGCCAATGGAGAATTAACTCTAAA